>CM047591.1:13353969-13388194 GCA_026184515.1 Peronosclerospora sorghi | reverse complement strand
AGATCGCAATTTTTTTATATAATATAGACGAGTTTAAGGCCATTTAGCAAGCTAAATGATGACGTCGATAGACTTTAAATTAGTGTAGTACCCTGTCGTACCGACGGGGCGGAGGGTATATAAGGTAAAGTCATAGAAGCAAGTACGTGACCGGGAATTTCAAAGGGAGGAAAACTTTTAAATAGATGTAAAAAGCGCCATTTATAACCAATTATTTACGCTTTAATACTGATCCTCATGTCAATAGTACTACGACGGATTAGTGCGATTTTTGAAGCCAAAATAGTATGTTATGTTTTTGTCAATTGATATCCGTATCCCTCCCAAATTACTACCCGTATCCCTCCTAAATTACTACCCGTATCCCCCCCCCTCAATTATAGGCGTATCCCCCCCAAATCAGAGGCGTGCTCATTTATATTGGATGCGTTTCGACAATGCTTTATGGACTCCACACCAGCTGGTGGGGGCTCAAGAACTTTAGCCCTGCTAGACAATTCCAGCTCACAATACTCATTATCGCAGCATATGTGTCGCTGGTGGGAAAATCGCTTGTCCTGCTACGTCACGAAAATCAAAAGACAAAAGTTGCATGATGTTGCACCATTGTAATAATCACGACTAAAATTTACTTACTATTACACGTTTTTGAATGGTTAACTTTCTGGAGCTCCTTTTGCTTGCCGTGCTACTTGGAGTTCCGTGCGGCATCATTTTGCCGAAGAGTGCGGTAAACCCGTCGCTCTTCGTATTACACCCGGCGTTAAATGCCATTGCGTTTCTGCTATGCTTCCCACTGTACGTTGAGTGTTGTAATCTTAACAGATAAACTCTAATTGTTTGTATCTGCAGAGGGATCTACGTCATGCAAGAGCGCAAAAGTGTGATGGACTTTAAGACACGGTTAGGATTGTATGGAATGATTTTTCGATGTCAATCCATTTCATTATCTGGGGTGTTGTTATGGACAGACGAGCTTCTATCCAAGCTGCACATGTTTTTTCAAGTAGTGGCAATGCTGTTGTTAAGTCTTGGGGGTACAGCTGCTTATATAAAGAAAAACGCTTTTGGCAAAGAACACTTCACATCCACGCACTCTTGGCTTGCAGTTGGGACAGCAACGTTAGCCACGCTCAGTTTACTTGGAGTAAGTTAAAACAAATGTAGTCACTGGTGTTCACTGGTACTGATTGAGTATGCAGGGACTCGCTGATACTTTTGGCGGAAAAAAGACCACGTGGCAATGGAAAAACTCAGGCCACCGCATAGGCGGCATCCTAGCGTTCTTGAGTGGAGGTGAGTCTAAATCCCTTTTACACAAAAACTTATCTGTATTTTTAAGCTACATGTGAGGTGTTTCCAGTCTGCAGTGTTATTCTTGGGGTGTATAGCGGTTCGTGGGGAATCTCTCAATTGGGCGAGAATTTGCAGTTCATGGTTGCCTGCTCGGTATCTGCTGCGTATTCTTTGTTAATTGCAAAGACTCTGATGGGGAGACCAGTCACCACCCCGTCCATCAGGAGCGACTAAAAGATTTAGTCTATGGCTTGGACAGCTCATGCATCATGCTGGCATTGTGTTTAAAGAATACTTTGGAAGTGGCTAACGTCATTAGATAGATCTAAAGTGGATGAATACTCGATTTTCTAGTATTTTTTATTTGAGCACATTAACGCGTATATTCTGTTAGATTTCATCCCCCACCACGAGATCAGCTCATTATACGATTTGTTTCCACCACTCTCATCTAACATCCGCACTCATGACTTCGTGTTAGCAGACGTTTCATTGCATTTCTCTATCTCGAGCCCACCGTCAAATGATCTTGATCATCCAGCAGCCAGTCATGCACGAGAACAATATCCAGCATATCGAACACTGCACATGGCACTGTATACTCAAAGTCCGTAATTCTTTAATAGCAGCAACAAACTAGCATTATTTGCATCCCTAACGATTTTTTTTCAAAGCTTGAAATCTCACCTATGAAAGCGCACGTTGACGTCCAATCCTACCAACATACCCGGCAAGAGTCGCTCAACATCTTTCAGCGTCTTTTCCTGCGTCAGACGTTGCAATTCGCTCGCATTTTTCAGCTACCTACAACAGCATCACTCACTTTATTGTGCTTCTCCAATATGTTTTGCATTATTGAGCGTAACACACGGGTGGGTTTGTATCCAACAGTCAACAGTGTACGATTCGCATCAAATTCTAAGCGCTTACAAAACCGGGAGGCGCAATAATCCCCTCAAGCGACTACTGTCCGCGCAACAGCAGCACGTTGGCAATTACCAAAAGTGGACAAGGTCCATTGGCGTTTTGACACACGTAACTCACGCGTTTTCCCAAGAATTGCGTCTGCTTTATGGCTTTCAAAACTAAAAGTACCTCCGGTGCTCGTCCCAGGCAGGCAATGAGATTAACAACACAGTCAACCTATATGAGTCCTATTCAGTTATTTTTTTTTTTACATGTCAAACCATTTACACTATCTAAGGTGAAGGAGACAAGAGACAAATTACGGCGTGCCCAATAAGATATTCCAGTTTTGGGGGGATACGCCTATAATTGAGGGGGGGGATACGGGTAGTAATTTGGGGGGGATACGGATATCAATTTTTTAATTGCCATGTTTTTTGTGAGTTTTTCACTTCACTGTAAAAGCGCTATTTCTAAAGTCGAATTAAATTAGGTCCGATTTATAGACCAGTTGGAATTTGATTAGGTACGGCCTCAGACGGACAGAAAAAAATTGGGAGCGGAAAGCCAATGACAGTCTTGTAAGGGAAAAATCCAGCCAATCACTAATTTTCGTGAAATATTTTCGTGACATAATTTTCGTGACACCAATTTTTCTATATAAGTAGACTAGAGTGTAAACCCATTTAGCGAGCTAAATGACTGCGGGGAGGGTGGTGGGGATCTTGGGGTGATTGTAGGATAAGCAATTTCTTTATATAAGTTAGATATATATAGATGTGTGTGTCTCGCTCACTTAAGTGTTGGCCCTAAATAGTTTTTTCATATCTACCTATCGTGTATGGGGGGGGCGTCCGATAGGCGACCGGCCATCGGTGGACGGCGCCATTCCCGTTACACATTGACAATCGACGGCGAACACATCAAGGCCGATGCAGTGCAATGTGGCATCGTCTCGGTCTGTTCGTCGTCACTGCTAAAGAGCATGGCTTCGAGGATATCGAGGTCCAGTTGATCAAAGAGTGGAAGCGTTGGGCTGGGCGTCGTCAACTGCTGCTGCGTCAGGGGTTGTACGTCCACGCGAAGGTACAGGGGCATGGACATGTGCATCGTGACATTCATATCAAGCGGCGACACGGGCTTGATCCGCACGGACGGGCACAGGGTGCCAGGCACGTGGTGCTGCAGTCGGGGTCGGTGGCGATCGAGAAACGTTTGGCCGGCGGCCAGGACCGTTGACGATGGACTTTGGACGCCGCGTCTCGGGTGCGACGGGAGCTGAAGCTGGTGCATCTGATGAGCCCACTGTTGTCACTGGAGCTCTCTCTGTTGCTGCTTGAGGACACGGCGTCGATGGTCTAAGCGCATTTGATTCCAATTCGCCTTTTCACGATGCATGGCGCAAAACTTGTGCAAGCCGCCGTTCTTCTTGTGCGTGCGCTCCTAGTCGCACCGTTTGATCGAGTATTGACAGCGCATGGCATCGGATGTCGTCGTGGTGGCGGCGGCCGCGCGCGGCGTCTCGACTTGCTGCTCTTGTTCACCTGTGTGTCTGTCTGTCAGGTAGTCGTACCCGTTGTACCAACGGGGGGGCGCGCGAAAATGCAGCCAATGACAGTCTTGTAAGGGAAAAAATCCAACCAATCACTAATTTTCGAGTTCCAGCCAATCACTAAATTTTCGTGACACGGCCAGATCGCAATTTTTTTATATAATATAGACAATACACTTTCTCTGTTTTGAATCCTTACGTTTTATTCGCTTCTGGTGCCGTACCGGCAAGCGCGTGTACTATCTGATCAAAATTGTCAGATGAGATAGTATAAGACTGTGCCAAGTCTAAGTTTCTAATACTGAGACAGTTCAGCTTCTTTCTTAGTTCTTGATCATTGTATATATTGAATCTAGTATTCTACGGGAAATAAGGGGTAGTGGGGGTATGAAAAGGTAGAAGTTTAAGCACAGTCCGGATATCGATCTAATTCCCGTAATCAGAAGCGTTCCGTAACTGATAAGCTGCTTCTGATAACGAGAATGCGCCGGCCACCTCGGTTTCTTTCCTTTCAAGTGTTGCTCTAGAAGCCGACGATTAGAGACGAAAAGCCTTTTTTCAATTTCATGCAAATTTAACAGTATTATTCATATCGATTTCCTAGAACGCGCTTATTACCATACACGAGCGTGTCGTTTATGTTACACCGTTCGGACAGTAGCGTACCCTAGAGTGAACCCTACAGTACATTGCTACTTGTGTAGCCAAACTTAGTGGTAACGGTTTTTGCGCTACTTCGTAGCGTCGTGATTTTTGGTTTAAGACAAAACGTGAACATTTTCGGTTTAGCCTCCTCGCTACTGAGTAGGTCCTCTCCTCAGTGGTGAATTCAGATGGCGCTGACGGCGTCGAGGCTCGTGTGCTCCAACTACGACAGCTTGAGCGACTTATTGCATGTGAGAAAAGCTATCGAACAGTACCTTGATTACTCGAGCAGATGGACGCTGGAACGCGCCGCGGCTTTGGGCATGAAATATCTGGTGCAGCATTTGGCTTTAGTAAAATATACGCCGCAGGATGATAGCAACATGCTTATCATGGATTTCGCGGCCTCTAATGGCCACCTCGACATTCTCATGTGGTTGCACAACACGAAGGAGTTAAATGGCTGTTCGACGCGCGCCATGGATGACGCGGCCAAGAATGGCCATCTTTTGATCGTGCAGTGGTTACATGAGAATCGAAGTGAGGGTAGCACCACCAAGGCCATGGATCGCGCTGCTAGCAGCGGTCACCTCCCGATTGTACAATGGTTACATCAGCACCGCTCAGAAGGAGCCACGACCCGCGCCATGGATTTGGCAGCGCAAAATGGACACCTGCATGTGCTGGAGTGGTTGCACCACAACCGCTCGGAAGGATGCACACCAAGTGCTATTAACTACGCGGCCACTGAGGGTCACTTACATATTGTGCGCTGGTTGTGCAAGGTCCGAAAGGTAGAGTGTTCGTCCATCGCTTTCGTTAATGCTGCGCGTGCTGGACACCTTGAGATTCTGGACTATCTGATTCAACATTTCCCCGCATTGTTTGAGAGCGTGGGTTCTAACATGGTACAAGCCGCCATTGCGAACGGTCAAGCAACGGTTCTGACGTGGCTCATTGCTACGCTTCCGGTCAAGTCGCTTAAGTACGAGGAAGCTGAAGGATCATGGATGGACGTTGCGTCCGAGTACGGACAGGTAGGCATCCTCAAGTGGTTTCATGACCACGTCACTGCGCTGCCCACGAGCGTTGGCGAACACCTGCCTACGTGCACCGTAGCGGCTATTGAAAAGGCAGCTCGTAACGGTCACAACGAGGTGCTCATTTATCTGTGTGAGAACAACCTGGTGAACCTTACCGTCGCATCCGATGCTGTGAAGGCGCTGGTGGCTGCAATCGAAGGTGGCCATCGAAATTGCGTTGAATGGCTGGTGAAGCGTTTCTGCAGGCTATATGAGCGATGCTCTCCCACATCGACCGTTGCTATGAATGCCGCAGCTGCTCACGGTCAGGTGGAGATTTTGCAACTTTTGCGAAATGAGCCGATTACAAGCAAATGGCAGATAAGCGCCAAGGCTATTGATGAGGCTGCTCGTCAGGGCTTTGTCGACGTTTTGCACTGGCTACACTACGATCTCGGTGACTATGTCGAGGAAGAGCTGCCAGTCAATGAGAGTCTTAATAATTCAAACGAAGTGAATCAAAATGACTTGTGCTGGACTCCTACTGCACTGGAACTAGCTGCGACGAGCGGACACCTAGTTGTTGTCCAGTGGCTCACGGAGCACCGACGAGATGTGTGCAGCAGCTTTGACGCTTTCAACGCCGCTTGCTATATGGACCATCTAGAGGTGGCCCAGTTTCTCTACAGCAAACTCCGCGGGTCTTGCGCCGTGGACCAAGCGCTGGAGCATGCGACCGAGGGAGGCGCCGAAGACACGCTCGCTTGGCTACGGGCTCTCGACTGATTTTTCTTAGACGTGCAATTATTACTATGAATTCGATATAATTTAATAGACGATGAAATGTATCGAACGCAATATTGTCATCTTCGCCGTTGCAACTCGAGCGTGCGTGACGCTTCTAGCGCTATTGACAAGCTCCATCGTGACACCATACGACACATCCTCGCATCTACAAACAAACGGGTCCCCGCTTACAGCGCTGAGCAACTGGGATGGTGTCTATTTCTCTCACATCGCCTTGTACGGCTACGACTTCGAGCATTTCCACGCCTTTTTTCCTCTCTATCCGCTGTTGACACGATGGCTTGCTTACTTGCTACCACTGCACGACGCGCCCGCTGTGCTTTCTTGTGGATGGTTTGTCAGTAACGCAAGCTTCGTACTGGCTGCGCTTTTCCTCTATCGCTTGGGTTGTATCGAAGTTGGAGACGAAATTGTTGCTCGACGAGCTGCTTACCTCTTCTGCGTGGCGCCCTCAAGTATCTTTATGTCGGCCATCTACTCGGAGAGTCTCATGTGTTTGCTGAGCTTCAGTGGCATGTATTTCTTAGCCAAGCATGCCCGGGCACCTAAGTCAAATCGAGCTTTTCGTGACCTGGTTTACTGCGCGCTGTTATTTGGCGCAGCATCGGCTACGCGTTCCAACGGCATTTTACTTTCATGTACGTTCTGCTACAGCTGGAATTCTAAAGGGTTGTAGTAAGGTAGCCACTAAGTCTCTTGTCGACAGTGTTTATTGCGTTGCATCGACTGAGAGTTTCACCATCACCGAGACGTTTCTTCCGCTTTATAAAGTTTTGGATACGTACTGCAGTTCTCGGTGTGCTCGCCGTTGCACCACAATTTATTTATTACGTCATGTCCATGTTGCCATATTGTCCGTCGCTCGTACACCGCCTCGGCGGAGAAGTCTCCAGGACTAATAAGATGAAGGATCGTCGCTGGTGCGCGAAGGCGATCCCCAACTTGCCTACCATGTACATGCATATCCAGAGCGAGTACTGGAATGTGGGTCTCTTTCGGTATTACGAGCTCAAACAATTGCCGAACTTTCTCCTCGCCGCTCCCGTCATCTTTCTTAGCTTGCATGCTATTCAGGGATACTTTCAGGGCAAAGTCGTGCCTGGTCGAGTACCTGCCACAATTCAGCGGCAAACCGAAAGATACCGCTGGCAAGGCTCTGCGTTGACTCCGTATTATCTACACTGGCTATTCCTCGTAGTGAACGCTCTTCTGGTCGTCCACATTCAGGTAACTACGCGGTTGTTGTGCGCGTGCCCTCCTTTGTTCTGGCATCCAGCCTCGTTGATGTGCGATCCCATGGTAAAAAATCAAGTCTATCCCGTTCTAACGAGGTATGGGCGCGCCATTGTGAGCTATTTTCTCCTCTTCACCGTGCTTGGCTTTGTTCTTTTTCCTTCGTTTTATCCCTGGACGTAGCTCATAATTTGAAATCACGAAGAGATTCGTAGCAAAATACCAATTCTTTCTCTCATATTCTACCAAGTTGCTGAGTTTTTCTTACCCGCTACTGTATGACATTGTCTTCTTCACCGCAGTGAAGACTTTCTCATCCTCAACTTTTTTGCCAACCGATCACGCACTGAGCTAACCTTGCGCTTGCGACCGCTATGGTCGTTATTCTGGCTGCTATGACTATTCCCATCGCTCGCTCCACTTGGTGAAGTCAACAGAAGTGGAGGGCGCACGTCCACGGCTTGCGAGGAAGATGTACTTATTCTTGCAGTAGGACGCGAATATCCTCGAAGCATAAACCCTTTGCCCCTAGGCGACGGTGTCTCGGCAGTTTGGGGTGAAAGGAGCTCCATTTTGTCAGATACTGAGTGCACATTGTTTGAAGAGGACGGGCTATTTTGTGGTCGACTACGTTTTCGATGTGCTGAGGTATTAGATGCAGTTGAGCATATTTGCTCAATCTCCTTATTTCGCACGGTGTGCTTGCGCCTATGATCCTTCTTTGAAGTTCCCGAATGCGATAACGAAGGCAGTGAGGTCGATGACAGATTCATTGCTGGAACAGGCGACACAGGATGCGCGACGGCATCCATCTCCAGCTTGGGGAACTCTTTTTGCTGAGCACGTCTGGTCCTGTTTGAACGGTAGGGCGTTGCAAAACTTCGATTGACAGAAGATCGAACGTCTGCCGCATCTACGGGAGACGCGTCAGTGTTATTCTCCTGGTTTCCCGCTATAAGGCTCCGCTTTCGCTGTCGATCTCGGTTATTATTTCCTCTCGATGCATGTTTGCGCCGGCCCTTCTTAACACAACGGGGGCATCGATAATTGTCTGCTGGTTGCTCTGTCATGGAGATACCGACACACATGGTATGCTGCCATGTTTCACAGCTCACACATTCCACCATACGCTGACCATCGTCATGATTGGGTCGGCGACGAACGCTACACATACAATTAAATATCCAGCCACAACGAAAACACAAGAACTTTTCCTGGGCTACCTCCTCGGGCTGCTTGCCTGCACATTTGGCGTGCACCCAATGGGAGCAGCTATCACATTGAATCATTGAGGTTCCATCATCATAATTCTTTTTCTTTAGTCCGCAAGAGCAATCTACCATCCATTCGTCTTCCTCCTGTCCCCGCAAGACTGGCGTCACATCAGTGCTCTTGTTGCTCTGATTCCTTTTAAGATGTGTCATCTCAGAGGACACCACATCACTTTTAGAGTGCCGTCTGTGATCTTGAGAATACTGTTTCTTTTTCTTGGAGCGCTGTGCTTGTTGGCGTCCCTGATGTCGCTGTTTGGCATCTGCTATCACCTTTTGCTTTTGCCTTTCCGTCAGCTGCAATTCATTGCGTGATATATACTGTCGAAATCTAATGAGCTTTTCCACTGGTGCTATAGGAAGTCGTGGGTACGAAATTTCAAGATCCGAACTGTCATCACTCTCTCCACTTAAATCATCATCTGTCGGGTCGATTGCATCGAGCGTTTTGTCGTTGTCATCGTCTGAATCAATCAAAACACCTTCTTCGTCTTCTAGGTCGCTCTCGTCCGCGGAGCTTTCGCTACTGCTGCTGAAAACCTCTTCATCTCCTTTCTTCTCCTCCCGGTCGTTACCATCTCCACCGTTGTTACTGTTATTGACTGGTGGTGGTGGGGCTGCATCTTCGCTACGACTGGCGCTGTCGTTATCGCTGTCACTAGAATTTGAGCTAGAGCTCGATCCATTTTCGCTGCTACTGCTGCAATCACTGCTGTATGAGGAAGGACACAAACTACTGGCCGAGCGCTCCTTTGATTTTCCTGCTACGCTCTTGGCCAAGAGCGCTTCGAATTCCACAAGTCTATGACGAAACCACACACAACGTACACATTGCAGCACTTTTGGACGTGTCGTTAGCAAGCGATTTTCTGGGTGACCGCTCCGAAACAACACCAGCGGCACACTCAGCATCGTCCCAGGGCCAACGCGAGATATGTCTCGTCACTTGGCACACTGACTTTCACTTTTTGTTAATCTAAGGCACATTTTGTGGCTGTCACTTATTTATGCTGATCCGTAAAAAAGTGTTCTATGCCCAATTTTCCAGAGCATTGGCCGGAACAAAACTGCCTCGTATGCTTCACGAGCGAATTGGAGTGCGGGTGATACTATGATTGATATATAATAGTGCCGGAGTCCCAACTCCTCAGTAGTGACGAGGACGTAGCGGCGGTTAATGACGACAATGTGGAAATGACTAATGGGAAGAAAGTAAGAATAGTCACGTGTGTCAGCCGAGTAAGTGGATATGTCAAGGGAGCAGGGCGAGAATAGCGTGCAGGCTCCTCAGGAGTTACGGATGCGTAGCAGCAACAAGATTTGATTCATGCGACGCAGACACGCAAGCCGTGGATGGAGGTGATGAGACAGAATTGACACAGCAAAACGTGAGACAGCGACAGGTCGCCAGTTACCGTCCATACTGTGGCAAAAAACAAAAGTCGGTCGACCTGTTTGAGATATTGATTTTGAACCATTAGCTCAGTTAGTTAGCGTGGATATTCAAGCATGTTCTCAAGCGCGGAAAGCCCAACAGTCTTTGTAAAGGAGTAGAACAGATCCAGAGGGATAATTTAAGAGAAGCGATGAAGGAGAATGGCGTATAGTTCAAGTATCGCGAGGAAGGGGGATTGTTGCACGTCAGATGCCGCAGTTCTAGCGCCGTATTATGACGAACGAAAATCGCCTCAGGCTCGTCATAATGTTTCGAGAGCAAGTCGAGGTGTCTTTTTTATGGTGTAGCGAAAAGAAAAGAAATCTAAAGTGTGTGGTCCACATCTGGGAGTCAATCGACTAAAGATCAGCATGTATTGGTGGAAAAAACCTTGGCCATCTCCGATTTCTAGGAATGGAGGAAAGACGCTATCGTTAAGTGGATCAAAAGGTCAGATAGTAAAGATGTTGATAGATTTTCAGGCGTCCCAGCTGGAAATAGTCTAAGTGGCTAACGTTCGGACCAGTGAAGATTACCGATAGGAAACGCCCTAACGTGAGACAAGATCGGATCGGGTACGAGCGATCGGGTACAATGACGGTCTAGTCTGGTCGCTGATCCGATATATAAGGGCGGTTTGGTTGGCAATTCTGAGTCTCAGCTGATCTGGCGGATCGGATCGCCTATAAGGGAGATCGGGTCTGTATCTTGGACCAACTACTGACAGAAAATAGTAAATATATTAATACGAAGTTTTAGGTACCACATATTTTATACATAATAAGGTTACCCCCATAGAGATATCGAGAACCTCACCATTTAATTGGGTGGGTGTAAGCCATGTCAAGCGCGTGCTGTAAGGGCCTCTTCATTACACTTGGACCCCGACTCTACCCGACCTTGGATTCTTGTCCACTGTGGGACTCGAACCCGCGATCTCCCGGTCCCGTGGTGGGGCCTAAACCACTCCACCACAGGGTCGGTAGGTCACCCCGATAGAGACCAGTCGTTGTAGTACGTCGTGAATACCTACGAAAGGTTCGCTAATTACTCTCCTATCATTTTGATTCCCGGAGAATACGCAGGCTCACTTGGTACGACGGGATTTTTTTTGGAATAATAGTTACAAAATATCTATATTTGGGATTGGTCATCATTAGGAAAGGCTGTGTGGAGACAAGGGTTTTCTGTGGAAATTCGTGGCTCTAAGTATAGTTTGTATTTCTTTCGTGTTTTTATTACCTTTCACATTTAGCTGCCCCAATCAATTAAAAAAACTCTTGATTGGATCCTTTTTGGTGCTAACCAGCAGAAAATTTTCCGCCGGCCCACACCCGGCGGAAATATTCCATCGTCCCGACCAGGTACAGATCCGACCTGATCAGCAAGACCATCTACATCAACGTTCACCTCGTAAGTGTAAATACAGGACCCAATGGGTACACCATACTATATCGAAGAACAGAAAAAGCATTTCGTTTACACCAATCGAGATCAAGAAGATCGGATAGATAAACCCTATCAGTCCGATATGGATCGAGCGAATAGTATAAATACCTAATACTTGAATCATTTTCATCAAGAATTAATTTCTTGAGTTTAGCTACCAGAAATAATAGGGTGATATGAAAGAACAAAAAAAATACATGGTCTAGGTGAATATATATCGGATTAATTATGCCATGGGTGCGATCTCGACACTGACGAAGATAGCGTTAGATAGTAGGTTGTCTGGTACAATGGGAGTTAGGTCCCCAGGAAGAACAGTCAAATTGTTCAACTTAACTTCACGACGGTGCGCGTGAAAAAATGTGACTCTGGATATCAACGTTATTCCAACAATAATGATGTTCTTCCGATCAAAATAGAAGTCAGGACTAGTGGAATTCGGATTCAGAAAATATTTTTCGTAAATTTCGGAATAAAATAGGACGCATGTGGGTGAACTTGTATATCACCGTGAATCCAAGGTTGGTTATTTTCCAATTAAGTAGAGATCACTTCTTGGGCGTACTGGGGATATAGCGAATCGCTCTTGATATTGCTCGTTGCATATTTGTGAACGGAGAGATGTTCTATCTGGTCTAGTTGAGTACTAGATCGATATTAATCATGAACTTACCCTCCACAATGCCGTATCGGGTTAGAGTAAAATTAATTGTAACCCGGGAACGGATCAAGATCCGAGCTTGATCCGATGCATAAACAAAAGAAAAATAAAAGGAAAGAAAAAATGTAGGGATTCGTGTCCGCCCCTTGCCCAACGTTTACATTTTCCTTGTGTTGAGGATGTCCACTAGTTGTCTTTGCCATACTCCGAGTGAGTACAAATATGTGTGGTGATGAATATCCATCATTATCCCGGATATCGTTCTATCTCATGACAACTTGAGCCTCGTTACTGGATTTACCACCATACACACAGGGTACTTTCTCGGTAGTTTCTTGGATAGTCTCTACCCCATCTTTCTCTTGTACCCCAGCTGCTGTGTCATAAAGAAACTCTGTAAAGGGTTACATTTAGTTACGTTGGTGTACATAAATACACAACGGTTAAGTTCAAGTATTGACAAGTCCGAAAGGTTCGGACCTTTTGGTTGTTTTAGCCAATCAGGGCAGGAGCCCTTGGTGAAGGCGTGGCAGCCTGCCACGTGTTAGTACACAGGTGGTGTACATTACATTTTTGGCTACGTACGGATTAAGTAAGTTCTACCTAGTATTACATAAAATTTACATTAGTTTATTAAGTTAGGCTAATTAGATATTAAATAATAAATCAGTTTATAAATACACTATATCCTGCTAGACGCCCGACCGGGAAAGGTCGAACGTGCAGTGAGTGTCGTAGCAGGGGAGAACCTCCCCTAGCTACTCCCTACTAAGGGAAGCCTTAGACTAAGGCGTTAGCGTACGCTAACAGTAAACTCAGGGAATCTTGGCCCCGAGTAAGAGATCAATCTCGCACTAAGCCCTTAGATCATGGCTTATCGGCTAAGTAGCGGCGTATCGCCGCTTAAGGAAAGTCTTCCTCTGTGCGCTAGCCGCACCGTGCGTTTACGCACCGGCTACAAACGCTGGCAACGATTCAACAGCTGCAGATCTGTTTTTCTCTGATTACTAGTAATTTTCCCTGCCTACTACTCTTTCATGACACACTGTGTTATGAAATCAGCTGCTTGATTATACCTGCGCGCCACATGTACCAGAATGATTTCTTCAAACTTGTATACCAGTGAACGCACTCTGACTTACCAGACCATTAATGATGTATGATTGCAGCGTAAATCTCCATTAACTTGTCTAATTACCAGTCTTGAATCCCCACAAAATTGCCTTTTTCACGTTATGGTCTTGTGCGAGTTGTAACACATGGATTAATCCGTGATACTCGCTTTCATTCACGGTGAGGTTATCTTGAGTTCCATATTCTACTGATACTACAACCCAAGTTGATAGTTCCCATATGATCATACCAAAAGCCCCTTTCGGATCATTCTTTATCCGCACCGCACCATCAAATGATAAAACATATCCAGTGCTATGACGATGCAGACTAGGAATTGGTTTAATAATCGGCACATCTTTCAATGTGTTCAGCGGAGAAATATCCTCTAGCACTTCATCCATCTTCTCTACAGGTACTATAGACGCTTCTAATAGTACAGGTAAGCCCAAATCCTCATGATTCATTCGTATGATTTACAAAGACCATGGACACAACATTACTGCCCACTGAATTCCTCTTCCTGTTAAACTTTTTGACGTAAATGGCCATCGTATCGTAGAGTATCTTGAATAAATGGTTATATGTTTCCCGAACAAAATGTGACTGGCATTATGTAACGTCTTGAGAAACGACAGCACCTCTTGTTCCTCCCCTGTATACCTCCTCTAAGCATTTTTAAACACCTTACTGACGTAACGCACTGGATGAAGTACTCCATCATACTCCTGACACACTGTTGCTCCAAACTCCCATGGATTGGTGTATAAAACTATACTCAATGGTTTCGATCGCTTGATGTGTCATAACAATGGTGCGTTCTGTTGATTTTCGATGTAGCCATGATGGGCGTTCAAGGTAAATCATATGGTGGAAACGGATTGGCTGATAACATTTTTATGTATGGTGTATACATGTTTTAAGTCAGTAGAGCTTAGTGAGATTAAGCTCGAGTCAGTGACATAAAACTTTTTATATTTGATTAATATATATGACTTTTGATTTTGACAAACTTCGAGCAGTAGAACAACACTACGGGCTACGGCTATTGATAGCCTCTACAGCCTAACCAAGCACGCAGCTTCAAGCTACCCAAGTCTCCTGTGCCAACAGGTTATGAGCCCAAGTGGCAGAGTGTTCTAAGAAGTGTTATTCCTACTGAATTTAAGTTTTGTGTGCAAGTGGTTTCTTTCGTCTTTTTTCGAGTGGTTAATTCTCGTGTGGTTACGGTTACGAATACTAGTGGAAGTCCCCTCACTTTCGGGGGGCTAGTGGAATTCTTGGCGTGTTTGTTCTCCGGTATATTTTTTGAATTGTTATTGATTTTAACATGGATAGTGGTGGTGAGTCTGATTTTGAGCCGGAAGTGGCTCTGAAGGCCATCCTTGATGGGATGAAGGACATGAAAAGCCGTATGAAGTCAATGGAGGATGCGAAAGCGCGCGCATCCGTCGCAAGCACCGTTTTCGCGCCTGCTGCCCGGAATAGTGTGTTCCGGGAGTCACTAAGGAATTGTGGGCTATTTGTCAAGGAGATGACATTAAATGACCTGGCGGACGACATTGGAATTGAGGTCGGTAGATCAGCCAGGCCGAACCCGGCCAATCTCCCGACGAATAATCCGGGAAATGCTCCGAATGCGGGCAGAGCAAATGCACCGGCGGTGCAGACGCCTGGAATGCAGTTCAGGCAAGCAGCACCCTCCCGTGCCCCACCGCCTATGCAAGCATCATGTGTCAAGATACCCAAGCTCGGCATCGAGAAGTTTTCGGGGGTCGAACTGTTCCCCGGACTCGGTGCCGGTTTCAAGCAGTGGGCATATGTCTTCATCGAGGCTGTTGAGATAGCCGAGATGACCTCAGGCTTTGTGTGGACGGAGCGCCTCAAGCTGAATAAGCTTGGGGAATATCTTGAAGGGGTGGCAGGGGATTATTTTCTTGCGAACATTAGCACGTGGTGGCAAGCCGCCCCGGAATTGCTGGCGATATTGGATTACATGTACATGGCATTTCGTGTGACAATCTCCCCCCACCAGGCTGCAGTGTGTTTTGCTTCATAGAAGAGTCCTAAAAGGACTTGGACTGAGCACTACCTGTACCTGGTAGCCCTGGCTCGTGAGAGCGGCATGTGTGGTGGATTCAAGTTCGAAATCGAATACATTTGTATCGACAAACTGACCTCCACCATCGTGCCCAGCCTTCCAACTTACGGGGGGGTACCCCGCGGACCTCCATTCGAAATCTGGTCCGATCGTCCGCTGCTGGCAGACGACCGGTCATCATCAAGAGACACTTGGTCCGACTCACTTAAGACCATCCAGAGACACTTGGTCCGACTCACTTAAGACCATCTCACCTTTTGTACCCATTGGAGTGGGCTAGTTACACACTCGGTGGATCGGGATCGCAGATCGATTTGATTCGGTCTTGAATATGAGACCGTGCTGGCTAAGTGTACCTAGGGCGGAACTCTTCACCCCAGGTACGTATAGACCAGAAACACTTCCGAAAGATAGATTCCAATAGGTCGATCGTCCAAACGATCTAGACCTGACCAATACGAAATAATAGATGGTAGACCAATCAACCGGTCTAGCCCCTGACCAATATGAGAGAAGACCAAAAGCCGGTCTAAACTCCAACCAATTTTAAAAATGAGCCAATATGTCCACGTGAAAACCCAATATGACCGTGAGACTCCACAAACGATATCTACACGTAAAGACCAATCCAATCAATAACACTTTCCAATTTGATAAACAAATACCTACTATTGGATTTGAACCAAACGTACTTGAGTTAAAGTGTCGAGATCGCCAAATCGTACTCCCGTCGAGGGACTTCCGGTGGCCAAAGTGCGCGTGCGGCACGTCTAGACCGGGTATAATAGGCGATAGGGGATAATTCAACCCTCTGCCCCCAAACACTCCGCGGCGGGCGGAGGCGACTAGTGTACGTGCAAAGAAAAACGGCGACCCCATGCTGTGGTATAGAACAAGACCAAAGGACTTCTACTTAGAAAAATCCTGCAACCAAAAGACTCTTACTTGGAAAAACCGCAAATAACCAAAAATACTACCTCCGTATGGTCCCTAATGTACCCACACAAAATTTGTAAAATACCCAATGTCAGGTGACTCACCCAAGACCGGCGTTCTTGATACTCCTTGAATCTGGTAGGCTAAAAAGCCCCCCTTGTTTGGACCAATCGGAAACTCGACCAACTGCCTTGACCAAAAGTGACCAAATTTGTGGTACACTTCACCACAGCCGCCCCTGAGTCCGACAGTGTCGCACAACGATAACGGTCTGACTCACCCATCACTGGACCTTGGTCACTCACACTTCTTTACCATGGACCAAACATCTTTGACACCTGCGGCAGGTACTTCTTTCACTGCACTTGATCTTCTTATGCTTCCCTTTGACGCTTGTTCTTGTCGTTCTTGTAGAAACTCTATGCGCCGAGTCGACCCATATTGCTTCACCGGTCCGGTCGGCTCGGTCTGGAAGCCCACATAATTCTCCTGCACTTCAAACATCGGAAGGGGTCAGACTGAAGCCGACACGCGGATGCAGGATATGCTCGCATAGAACACGCGGCTCAGGACCCAGGTGGCCAACCAGGCGACACGAGGTGCGCAGCTTTGGTCTTCATCTTGTACCTTCTTGACCCTCGTTTGTCTTCAGCTCTTATCTCTCCCAACATAGTCCAGGCAATAGGTGCCTTGGTCGATGCTGATAGGCAGTCTGCCGGTCACGCTGACCAGCTTCGACACATTTTGGAGGAGCTGATAAGCGCGCGCCATGAGCTGTCCCGTCTGGAGGCTCATCAGTCCCATCTCCGGGATCAACTTGCACTTGTTCGACGGCAGAAGCTGGACGGACAGCTTGATGAGTCTTCACTGTGCATGCAAGGCGACGACCTCGCGCGACGAATTGCCGAGTTGCAAATTGCGATTCAAGACCAGACCGGGAAGGTCCGGTCCTGTCAAGACAGGCCCGACGCTTGGACGCAAGGGTCGGGTCGTCGTCGGGTGGCACTAGACCAGTGCCGCCAACGCTTGATGAACTTGCTATCTCCGTGTTCGACTGCTTCCTCCAGCGTAGATTGGTCCGCATCGGCAACCTTAGTCGCCTCGGGTCAAGACCAAGACCGCTTGAAACAGGACCAAGACCGACGTCGCTCATTGGCTGATATTCAGCATCCCGAAATTACATCAAAGTCAAAGAAGCGCGCGAACGCGCCGAGTAGCTCGAGGGCGCGGGGAACTGCGCACGGACCCGGAATCGGGGGAAAGCGTGCAGTGTCCCATAAGCGAGCCAAGACGCAGGCGCTTCTCATGGACTCGGACTCGGACATGGACGACATCTTCAACCCCTCGGAAAGTCGAGCGCCCTCGCGCCGTACTGCAAGTCGCATCCAGCACACAGGGGTCTCGTCTGAGGAGGACTCCAGCGAAGGGTCCGGCGATTCCGAATTCATGATCCCCATCCAGTCTAAATCGCAAACGAATTTGCGTGACAGTTTCGTCCAAGTGGCGTCGACAGTGGGGTCAGAGCAGAGGACCGGTCTGCCAAGTGACGCTGCACCAGTATCAACATCCGTGACGCCGGCGCCTTCGGTTCTCCCCGGGACATCCGGGCTTCATAAGTACGCCTTATTGAAGAACATGGCGGTTGATACCAGCTCCCTTCCGCCGCAGACGTTTGAAGTCACTTTGCCGTGGTCGTCTGGGCAAATCGGCTGTTTGCGCCAGTCTACGCTGACCAAGCAGCTTCTGGCCCGGTCTTTCTCTCGTCCGGACTCCTGGCTTTTTCCACCGGCCAAGAAAACCCCTGCCGCGTCTGCATGGAGGGCGGACCTGATTACGTCGATGCAGATCTCCGCCTGTACGGCGATGAACCATGGAAAAGCTTCGACCACTCCAAGATAGGACTTGTGTTCCCCTTGACTCCATGGATCGGCACTTTGCTAGGCCGGGTGAAGAATTTCAACAGGATCCACGGCCAAGCAATTTGGGAAGCGTCCCACTACTTGGTGCTTCCTCCCAACCGGGTGCGACAAGATCCGGGCCTGGCGACGTTCCAGAGAAAGCGCAAGAGACGTCGAATTCGAGCGGGCGAGGCTTGGCAATCCCTGTGCCAGTACATTTTGGACGGGATGCGAGCTCGCGAGTGTGACGTCGACGTGTTCTTGTACCCGGTGTTCCTCCACATACCAAGGCGTCGCGTTGAGAAGACCAGACTGCTGGCCGACGACGGCATATGGTACCCCGGTCTTGATTGCGCTGAGCAGGTCGCGGACCTCAAGGATGCTTTGGTCCAGCTTGACCGGAAGGACCCCTGGCGTACCCAGTTTCAGGATCAAGTGGAACATCATCCGTCGATGGTCATCGGCCGTTTGTGGGGCGATAGCAAGTGAAGTCGTAGGTAGTCGACCAGATAACTCGTAATACATGTCATCATTTCTTTTCATATGTCTAATCGTCAAATCACTTGAGCTAATTTTACCACTCTCTCCATAGTTGCACCGAACATGTTATCGTAAACAGTTCCACCTCCATCACGAAAAATAGTCATCACACTCGTCATTCCGCTACTCCAATTCGTCACAGTTCATCACAATTTCACATCAACTCCGGACCTTCCACATCTTCACACCGGTCTAGACCGACCGATGCTACTGCGTGTTTTGGTCTTGGTCTTCATGGGTCTGCATCACTGCGAAGCGATTACGACTGACTCGTTCTCGTTCGAACTCTCGTAGAAGAGCCCCACAATTCAAGTCGAGCTCGTCGATCCAAGTTGATTCATCATGGTCCTTCCATCGGACCAGGTACTCTCGGTGAGTCCGACCGAACCTGGTCTTCTTGGTCGACCGAACATCCAAGACCTTCTCCACTTCAAACTCGTCTTCCTCTAATGGTCGTTCCCAACTGTCCTCCGGCAGTAACGCTTCATCGAAATCAAATCTTTTTTCTTCGTCTACCAGACAGGGAGTTTTGGGTCGATCAGGAAATTCTCGGACCAGCTTCAACTTGGACACATGCACGATCGGGAAGACCTTGTAATCTGTACCAGTTGTTAAAGACGGGCAGCGTGCTCACCAATCAGATCGTCAACACGGAAAGGGCCGTGCCACATGTGAGCCAGCTTCTTCGCATAGCCCTCTTTCACTCGGTCTAGGTATAGCCATACCCTCGCCCCTGGTTCTATACCGTGGGGTCGGACCTGGTCATTGGTCCGGTCTGCCCGGTCTTGTGTGGCCTGACGCAGCTTTTCGTTGACGACTTCTTTGCATGATGGTAGTGTTTCTGGACCTGCATGCGCCAGCGTCGAGCATCGCGATCGCGGGTCCGGGTGCAACCGATAGGTATCGCAGCTTCCAATGTCGACCGAAGGCCCCATCCATATGCCAGATAAAAATGCGTTTCTCCTCGGACCCGATCGGTCGACGAGTTGAGTGCAAACACCAGCCTTTCTGCATACTCGTCCCAATCTCGCTGGTCTGGGTCAGCAACGTACATCTTGATCGCCCTCGTTATGGTCTGCACCATGCGTTCCGCCGATCCATTTGCTTGCGGACGATATGCCATCGTCGCACTCTGTTTCTGGCCCAGCATGTTATTGAACGACCGGAACACCTCGGCCATAAAACCGGGTTCCCGATCGTGCCTGATGACCTCGCTGGCGCCGAATCTTCGTAGCACACATTCTTCGTAGCTCTGGGCGATCTGCTCCGCAGACCGAGATGCACTTGCCTTCGCAATAACTAGACCGGTGAACATGTCTACCCAGATCAGCAGCTCAGTGTTGCCGCGCGTCGATCTAGGCATTGACGGTATGTGGTCCATCGCTATGACCTGTAAAAGGTAGATAGCTTCGATATTTCCGGGCGATCGCCCCTTGATTACCGGTCTACCCTTTCCGGTCTCGCAATCCGTGCAACAGCCCACATATTTCTGCACACTGCGGAAAAGACCTCTCCAGTGGAAGTGGGACCTGATCTTGTGATACGTCCTGCCTATGCCCTGATGTCCCCCTTCTAGACTCACGTGATAGTGATGAAGGACATCCGGCTGCTGCAACTCGGGGATCACTAATTTCGCCAGTCGGTCCCGGTCTGCACTGTCTCGGTCGGCATCGTGGCAGTAATACAATAATCCATTATCATCCACTTCGTAGCTATCCGCGATCTTGATGCACTCTTTAGCTTGATCGTTCGTCAACTTGGACAGTTCACGACGCAGGTAGGTCTTCAGGTTCATAATCCATTCTTCTTCGTCCTGCGCCTTGAGGATCCGTTCCATCCTTAACTGTTGCACTGCATATTCGTTCAAACTTTCCTTCGGGAACGATTGGCGAGACTTCTGAGCTTTCGATCTAGTCTCGACCATCACATGCACATGGACTGGGGAGTTCTTGGGTCCGATCACTTCTGGGAGCCTGTTTATATTCTCAATTCATCCAGAACGGCCTTCTCGGTGATCGTAGCCCCGGTCTGGTCTTGCATGGCCTTGGTCGCGAGGTAGTCGGCGCTTCTGTTCCAGTCCCGTTTCACGTACAATAGATCGTGGTTGGGGTGGTCCTTCAATGCCTTCATTACTCGATCATTTAGCGTCCGTAGTCGTGGAGCCTTGCAGTCGATCTCTCCGGTGATCTGCCTGATCACTAGGTTGGAGTCACCACATATGATGACTCACCCCTCCTCTTGCGACGACAGCAGGTCCAGACATAGAAGTAGACCTCGGTACTCCGCCTCGTTAACAGTAATATCCGGCGTGAAATCGGCAGCGGCTGCAACTATAGACCATTCTGGAAACTTACCCAATATGGCACTATAGGTGCCGACCTTGTTCTTCACGCTTGCCGATCCGTCAAAACTTAAGACCAAGAGCTCTTCATCATGGTCGACGGTCGGTGGCGGTCTCGAAACTGACTGCCGAGGTTGCTTTCTCGGGGAATCGCTATCAATGCCTCGTCCACTTCAGACCGAGGGGTGATACTGGCAGTTAATGTGCCCAATATCTCTTCCTCGCCCCTGGTGCACTTAACGACCTCTAGGGTCCACTGCGACAAGACCGCCGAACATCTTCCTAGACGTCAGTCCATCCAATTGGCTGATAATATCCAGGACAAAGTAGACCGTCTTGACAGGACATTTATAGGTCGGCCGACCAGCAGGTTGTAACACACATCCAGAATTCGTAGCACGCCAGCACTTCTTTCTCGACAATTCCATAGTTCACTTCATTTGGTTTTAGCGTCCGGCTCGTAAACGTGACTGGATGATACACACCATCGTGATCTTGCACTAAAGTGGCCGAGATAGCCCACTTACTGGCATATACGATAATGATCGGCACTTTTTCGGGAGCGAAATGCTTGAGAATCGGTGCCGTCGCCATCTTAACCTTCAACATACCAAAGGCAAACTGTGCACGCTTCATATGATATTTGGACTCCACTTGCGGACAAACTGCAGCAAGACCATAGTCGGCGCCCTCCTGTAAAGTTGCCCGGTCTTCTTCGTGCAACATATGATAGTCAACTTCCCGGAGCTCGTACAGCACAGCCGCGTAGATAGCAAATTCTTCAATGAATCGGCTATAATAATTCAAGCTTCCCAGGAAGGACTGCATTGCCTTCAGCGATCTGGGGAACGGGAGGTTACTCAGCGAATCCAAGTCCTTGGTATTAGCCTTTAGACCATTGTTCGAGACCATATGGCCTAAATAGGCGACCTTGGACAAACCCCAAAAACTTTTCACGGCACTGATAGATAGGTTCCAGCGGTCACATGTATCCAACAATCGTTCAACCTTCTCGCACAGATCGTTCCATGACGAGGAAGGTACCAGAATGTCGTCGATGTACGACCGCCTCCCTAGAACGGACGGTCCTCTTTTCCGATCGGGTTCACCCTCTCTAACACATCATAATTTTCAACGGGGTCCCGATCGGTCTTGATCTTGAAGTGTCCGTACAATGCGTTATCTATCAGCCTTTAATAGATTTGGGGCGCGTTCTTCAGACCGAACGGCATACGATTCCACTCGAAAAGACCAAACGGTGTCACAAATGCGGAAATCTCACGGGCTCGATCAGTCATCGAGACCACCCAAAATCCACTTGCCATATCTAGCGAACAATACCACAAGGTCTTGTCGAGGTCTTCCAACAGATCATTAATCAGCGGCATCGGGTAAACCATGAGTTTAGTCAACCGATTTACCAGCCGATAGTCTATGCACAGTCTAATGTCAACGCCGTTTTTCTTGATAACAATTACGATCGTCGAGGCCCATGGCGAGGTCGACGGTCTAATAATCTTGGTGACCAACAGTCCTTTAATGAGATCAGAAAGCTTTTCACGGTACTGTGGCGCCACGCGTCGACATCGCTGGGCAATCGGCTTGGCATCTACAACATCAATATCGCAAATCGCACCACGGGCTGCAGGTGGTAAGGCGTTGCCCTTTCCGATCAGCAGATGTCTTTTCTTCCATATGATATTCTTCAACTGCTCGATCTGGTCTGGACTGTTAAGGTCTTGATCACCCACTTGTAAATAATCCATTGTAACTTCGGGCGAGTCGGCAGACACTTCAGGGAGGACTGCCATTTGGCTTTCCTGCTCCTGAATGTACTGTTCCCCGCCTTCATGTATACAGACTTGTTCATCTTCTGGGGCGATATCACCTAGACCATCTGGACCGGCTGAACGCCCCTGGTCTTGATCGACGGGCTGTCCTTCACTGATATCGGTCTGATTAGGAATACCGTCATGGTCCGACCTAGCAATTTCATGTTCCCCTTCTTCCGTTTCTTGCTCCGTTGTCGCCTGGTCTTGTGCTGAAACCACGTTGACTAACCTTGGCTCGTCTACTTGATGGTCCACCGTTCCTGGTGACTGCGGCGCCTTTCTTCGGACCAAAATCTTTTTTGGGGTGACATAACTTGTTCTTTCCGCTAAAGGTGATGTATCCTCTTCCACCGACCCATCATCGCTGATAAGATCGGTGGTCGATTGGTACGCCAGATTTTTCCACTCGACATACCGCCTCGACCCAATCGAGACGAACCCCATCTTCCTTCGTACCTTTCCTTCTGCTAACCACATACCAACAATAGTGTTATTGTCCAGTGTCAGCGTCTTGTCACCAATATTGGTAACACGGAAAAAGTCACGTCGACCAGCACTCTTTACGAAGGTCGAGTCCCACCGATCGCCCCTGGTCAACCATAACTTCCTCGACCTGAAACCTTTCTCGACCGGGGTATCGACAGACCGATTGACTGGGATAGTGAGGTCTTGATCCCACCGGACCAGATCGGTATACGAACCATACAGAGGTCTTCGACCAGCCAACTGGACCTGGACCTCATCCGGGAGTGTAAGCACTCCATGTGACAGGTCTAGGCGAATACCAGCTGGGACCATGAAATCCATGCCTAGTAAAGCTTCCTGTCCAGCCAACTTGCCAACCCAAGCGCTGAAAAAGTAGACCAGCGATCCCGACAAAGTAATTTTCACACGCGTTCTTCCTTCGGTCATATAAGAGTTTTTACCAATCCCGACGCATTCTTGTCTCTGGGTATCGTCTATACGACATCCGACCTTACGAGCAAAGGCGGAGTCGATTATCGATACTTCAGCTCCAGAGTCGAACAACATCGTAGCTTTCTGGTTATTAATCTTGCCACAGGCTTTCGCCTGCTTGAACCATTTATCAGGCGCGTGATACTTCCAGTATCCGCGGGATTCTCCAGGCGTCAGTCCAACTGCATAACCACCTTGGTCCGGGAGTACTCATCGGTCTTCAGACTGTAGACCGAATGGTCTCGGTCGACGCAATTTGGAATAGAACGTGTATTGTCGGTCTTATCCTCCTTGCCGACATATGCATAGATGTGAACCGTAGAACGCTCGGCTCGATCCAGATTCCAACGTGGCGAGCGTTCTAGTTTAACATCTTCTCTGCGTCCGGAGGCAGCATCCCGCATGCTTGTCCGTCACGTACCACTTGCGTATCATGTTAAAAAAATCTTCAATCTTGCAGTGGCCGGCCTCGTGGATCTCTCCACATGACTTGCATACGAAAAGTAGGTGGTCAGTCGGGTGGCCGCGTCTCTCGCATTTCTTGCACACCATCTTCTTCCAGCAGTTTGGACCGTCATGTTTGCTCGACCCACAGTGGGAGCACTTCTGACGAGGTCGCTCTGGATCGTACTTGCTTCCGTTCCTTCCCTTCCGGTCTACCTGGTCGGACTTCGACCTGGTCTTCGGGGAAGGTCCCGCAACATAGACGTAACGATACTGGTATTCATACGATGACTCCTGGCTGGATTGACTCCCACTTTCCCCTTCCGATCCTGTGCTGTCTTCGGCTACGATCGCCTTGACCGCTCGGGTCGGTCTGGTCCAGGGTCTCTTGACCGGACCGGTCTGGGTCTGGGTCTTGGATCGGTAGCGACCTGATCCACCAGCACTCTTCGCCCTCATGCTACGCGACTGCTGTAGCGTCCGTAGAGTCTGTTCAACTTCACCCGCGTCCCTAAGACGCAGCAGAGTAAGCTGGTCCGCCAGTTCTTGATCGTCCAGGGTACTAATGTAGTGACCCACATGTTCCAGAGCAGCACCGTTCGGCGGGTTATTATCTTTAATTGTTATGCCGGCACAAAGTGCAGCCACGTTCAACCGATGCAAATATTCGATCGGTGTCTCGTAGCTCTGCTTCTGCATATGGTGGTACTTACGGGCGCTTGAAAATCCGGAGTTACAATATTGACCTTCAAACTCCGCACATAACAGGTCCCAGTCAGACCGGACGCCCCGACCCAACTGTTGAATCCAGTCCGCAGCCGGTCCTTTTAACAAATCCCGGAATATTAAACAACGTTCGCCTTTTGGGGTCTGGTCTCGCAGGAACGCAGACTTGACCCGACTGAACCAAGACCGGGCCTGGTCTTCATCAGCATCCTTGCCGGTGAAGTCTATGAGGTCGGTCGTCGCGGCCATACGGATGCGCGGAATCGCAGCAGATCCAAAGTCGTAAGCAATAGTGGAGGCTAGGTTAGCCTTGCGTGGCTTTTCAGCGCCCGTACCGTCTGACCCACAGTGGTCGTCAAGACCGCCGACCGACTCCATGTCACAGTCACTTGTCTTACTTGGTCTACGCGGTCTTTCCGGTTGCGGCTTGCGCTTCCCTTTGCTGACTTGCTTACCACTTCGAGTGGGCTTGTCCACAGATGTTACCGATTCCATATCCACATCTCGGCAAACATTGGCACTTTGCTGGGTAGAACGGTCTTGGGCATGTGGCCGCAGAGGTGGTCTAACCCGGTCTTCCATGAAATGCTCCATCATCGTCTCAAACATAGTTTGGACGTTAGCTGGAGTCATGGGCAACGTGTTGATACCCTCCTTTTGCGGAACTGAGACCTGTGGGGGTCGCTGGAGCCCCGACTGGCAAGCAGCCCTTTGCTGCCGCATGTCCCTTTTTTGTTCAGGCTGGGCATGGACCACCCCCACGGTCATCCGCTCGACACCGGTCTCCGACTCTGATGAGCTGTTAGAGGCCGGTGGAGACTGATAAACCGATTCGTCATCAGAACCAATGTCGACAAGCGCTGTGGAGGCTTCAGCGACCTTCACTGCTGCGGTGGGAGTTGGGCGGCGAACCGCCCCCACCAGTGGGACCAAATGGTCGTGGAAGGTCGACATCGACGATTTCAGCCTCCAAGTCTCAAATTCAAATAGTTTTTGGCCATCGGCGGGGTTCTGCATTTTAATGCCAGCCTCCGCCAACATCGCCACCAAGTTTTTCACCAACAGTAATGGGCGATCACTCTGGACCGGCTCGGTAATGCGACCGAGAAGACGGTCGGGGAGCTGGAGGCTCAACACCCGAAAGACCCCGTCAAAATGAACAAATCTTTTCAGCTCAAAAATGTAGTACATCTTGTTTAGGTCTGATTCAGTGATGCCTCCATTTCCGACCTGCGACTTTTCTTTGAGGTCGTCTTCGTCGACCGGCATTCCGAACCCTTTCTTGGGAATCTTGGGTAGCTTGGGGACCTTGGGGAGGTTGGTCTGATCGTTCTGATCAGCTTCCAAGTATTTTTCGTCTTTTGATTTTCCATCAACTTTTTTATGCACATACATAGGATCAGGACCTTGGTCCTGATCCTTTCCGGGACTATAGCATGACTTGCTATAGTCCCGATCGGCTCCGGTGGGAGCCTTTTGGAGAGAAAAAAACTATTAATCCCGATCTGGTCCTCCACCAGGCCAGACCGGACATCGCCATCTTTATCGAGAACGAAGACGTAAGGTGATAGCTTTTCCTTACGCCCTCTCCAGAACGGTTCCAAATTCAAATCTTCAAATTCAAGCTTTGATGACACCTCGCGGTGATATCCACGATTACCAAGTGATCCGGGCACGCGCACCATTGTGGTGGAGTCAAGTTCGAAATCGAATACTTTGTATGAACAACCTGACCACCACCATCGTGCCCAGCCTTCCAACTTACGGGGAGGGGTACCCCGCGGACCTCCATTCGAAATCTGGTCCGATCGTCCGCTGCTGGCAGACGAACGGTCATCATCCAGAGACACTTGGTCCGATTCACTTAAGACCATCTCACCTTGTGTACCCATTGGAGTGGGCTAGTTACACACTCGGTGGATCGGGATCGCAGATCGATTTGATTCGGTCTTGAATATGAGACCGTGCTGGCTAAGTGTACCTAGGGCGGAACTCTTCACCCCAGGTACGTATAGACCAGAAACACTTCCGAAAGATAGATTCCAATAGGTCGATCGTCCAAACGATCTAGACCTGACCAATACGAAATAATAGAGGGTAGACCAATCATCCGGTCTAGCCCCTGACCAATATGAGAGAAGACCAAAACCGGTCTAAACTCCAACCAATTTTAAAAATGAGCCAATATATCCACGTGAAGACCCAATATGCCCGTGAGACTCGACAAACGATATCTCCACGTAAAGACCAATCCAATCAATAACACGTTCCAAACGTACTTGAGTTAAAGTGTCGAGATCGCCAAATCGTACTCCCGTCGAGGGACTTCCGGTGGCCAAAGTGCGCGTGCGGCACGTCCAGACCGGTTATAATAGGCGAGAGGGGATAAACCAACCCTCTGCCCCCAAACACTCCGCAGCGGGCGGAGGCGACTAGTGTAAGTGCAAAGAAAAACGGCGACCCCTTGCTGTGGTATAGACCAACTTAGAAAAACCGCAACTAACCAATAATACTACCCCCCTATGGTCCCTAATGTACCCGCACGAAATTATGTAAAATACCCAATGTCAGGTGACTCACCCAAGACCGTCGTTCTTGATACTCCTTTAATCTGATAGGCTAAAAAGCCCCCTTGTTTGGACCAATCCGAAACTCGACCAACTGCCTTGACCAAAAGTGACCAAATTTGTGGTACACTTCACCACACATGGGCGAAAGGATGGTGGTCGAGAATATAGTCAAATTCGCTGCGCCCCGCCTGAAAGTTGCGATCATGGCCAGGTACAGTCCTATTCGACTGGATTACCTGTGCCATGCGCAGGAATTGATATCATGGGCGCAGGAATTGGATGAAGAAATGCCGAAAACCAGACCGCCTGCCCGAATGCATGCGAATTCGGTGACTGAGACCGGATTCGTGAGAAGATGCTACGGCTGCGGGAGGCCAGGGCATATAAAGCGGGAGTGCCCGCAGAAAGGCAGAAAAATGCAAAGGGCTGTTAACTCCACGGATCAAGGAGGTTCAAGCAGCCAATGGAACCGAAAAGTCTCATTATCGACTATTGGAGTGGAAAATGGTGCTGAAATAAATGGAATGGCTGTCGGAGATGATATGCCTGCGACGACGTGGATCGTCCACAGCGGTGCCAGCAGGCACCTAGTGTCTGATGAGAATTTACTAGTGGATGCGGTCACGTGTGGGCCGGAAGATGGGTTTATGTTGCCCGACGGCGGAAAATTGTCGGTAACCAAGGTTGGAAGAATCAGGATGGTTACGCCTGGTGCCGATACTGTTTCGATCGAGCTCAGCGAAGTGTATTTTGCACACAAACTTTCCAAGAATTTGATTTCACTTGGCAAGTTGCATGAAAAAGGGTGCAAAATAGTGGAAAGCAATGGAAAGTTGACGATACAGTGGAACGGAAACACGCTGTTTCCAATTCGGATGTGTGGATCCATTTTCGTGGCAGAACTAATGCCGGAAAAGCTGAGCGGGCGCGCGCAGAAGTTCAAGCACATGTTGCTGAATGCTGTCGCTGCGGAACCTGATGATGATGTGCAGGAAGGCACTCTACATCATTTTCATACTCGCTTGGGTCACTTGGCTTACGACACGGTCGAGAAACTAGCCAAGGACCCCAGGTCGGGCATCAAGTTGACATACAGTAGTCGGACCAATTGCCTGACCTGTGCTGAAGGAAAAGGATCGAGGAAACCACATCCAAGCGCTGATTCGGGCGAGAATTCCCCGATTGAACGCGTCGGCAGTGTGATATGCAGTGACTTGAAGGTCCCAATCACACCGCGCGACAGGCGTGGAAACCGATATTTAGTGGTGTTTGTAGACCACTTTTTGAGCTACGTGCGTGTTTTCGCGGCTCGAACGAAAGCCAGAGCGGCGAAGATGTTTTTACATTTTTTGACTTGGTTTGAGAACGAGTTCAAGTGTCGTATTCACGTTTTACGCATGGATGGAGGCGGTGAATAAAAAACCGTGGAATTGTTCTGTAAAAGGACTGGAGTGCGTCGTCAGGTTACGGAGGCTGGCAATCCAGCCTCCAATGGAAAATCCGAGCGGATGAACCGGACCATTTTTAACATGGTCCGGTGTATGATTTTTGGGTCGGAGGGGGGTACCATTGATGTACTGGTCCGAGGCGGTGGAATACGCCTCGTATATTTTGAACCGTACCCCGACCCGTTCGAACCCTGGCAAAGTGTCGCCAATTGAAATGTTGACGGAAAATAGACCGTCGTTGAAAGAAATTGTAGTGTTTGGTTCACCGTGCATGGTGTGGAGGGATCAGAGGAAAAAGGCGCTCGGGAAACACGCTCAAAGGGCCTTGATTTTAGGACGAAATGACGAAACCAAGGGTTTTAAGGTGCTTCTGTTGAAGGACAGGGTGGTGACGATCACTCGTCATGTCAGTGCAATTGAGACACTAGACAAGGAGTCGAGTGACCAAATCACGAGGGCGTTGGGTGTTGCGGATGCGGAGCAGATGGAACAACGCGCTGCAAGACGTGCAAGCGCAAAGTCGACTCAAGAAACCGACGTACCAAGACAATCTGAAGCGCAAGATGCAAGTGAAAAGGCGCGCAAGACTCCGAGAAAGTCTGGACAAGTAATCAAGAAAAATCCCAAGGCGTCTGAACTAGAAAAAGTCAGCAAGAAAAAGACGAAAGACCAAGAAAGAGTGATTGACGTGTCTGATGTGGAGAAACATGGAGTGAATGAAAACGAAATTTCGATTGATGGACACAGTTTTGAAGCTGAAAAAGCTGGAAATGAAATTCCAGAGCACGCGATGTGCGTTTACGCTGTGGTCGAGACTATTGACAATGGAATTGTGTCCAAGGTTGCAGTTCCTGATCCGAAGTCCTACAAGGAGGCGCATGAAGGCAAAAACTCCGATTTATGGAAGAAGACGGAACAGTAGGAGCTGAAAGCGCTCGAAGATATCGGCACATGGAAGATTACCAAGCGCCGCCCAGACAAAAAATTGCTGCCCACTAAGTGGGTGTACAAGACTAAGTTGCGCGCGTATGGAACGGTCGAGAGCTATAAGGCTCGACTGGTGGCACGCGGTGATCGTCAAGAACGGCCAGGATTACCACTTCAAGTTTTCGACATCCATGGAATTCGATAAGGTAAAGGTGATCCTGGCCATGTCACAGATCTGGGGGTACCGGCGCGGCACGGTGATGTGCCGAGCGCCTACCCGAAGGCAAGGGCGGAAGAATACTGTGAGATTCATCTGAAGATTCCGCAAGGTATGCAGATTTCGATGTAAATACGTGAAATGTTTGATGTGGATTCAAATGACGAACTCTCACTAAAATTGGAACGAAATTTGTATGGACTCAAACAGGCCGGGAGGTTATGGCATCGACTACTATGCCAAACGTTGGAAGGATTGAATTTTGAGCAATGCGTCGGGGATACCTGCGTGTTCGTCAGACGTGGTGTGGATGACATCGTTCTAGTAGGGGCGTATGTCGATGACCTATTGGTCACTGGAAGCACTTCGGACGCAGTCGAAAAGTTTTTTGGTGAAAGGGAAATATTGGAGCTCAAGTACCTTGGAGTCGTGAGTAAGTTTTTGGGTGTTCGTATTGAAGGGAACACTCGTGATGTATATAAGTTGGATCTGGAGGCTGCTATTGATGAGCTCCTGATCGCACATGATTTCGAAAAAATAAACGCAACGCGCACGCCGGTGCTGAATATGGACGGTGTGGAAGATTTCAAGGAGTTGCTGCCAGCCAAGTCAAGGGAAACTTGCCCAAGTATAAAGAGCTTTCAATCGTTGGTAGGCAGCCTCCTGTGGATTTCGCGTTATACCCGTCCGGATATTGCTTTCGCTGTGCACCGTGTAACGCGGCGCACACACGCACCCACGGTGGGAGATTTTAAAGCAGCGAAGCGAGTCGTAAGGTACCTAAAGGGTACCAAGAGTTTGAAACTCCGACTGAATTATGATCACGAACTACCACTGCCAATTCGGATCACATGTTACACGGATGCCGATTTTGCAGGCGACAAGACAGATCGGAAGTGTGTAAGCGCAGTGGTGGTATATTTGAATGGAATTATAGTCTCATGGAAGTGTAAAAAACAAACTGCAGTGGCGTTGTCTACGGCTGAAGCAGAGTTTGTAGCTGCTGCTGTGGGTGGACGCGAAGAATTGGGGCTTCGTGAATTACTGCTGGAAATTGGTTTGTTCTCAAGGGCACCGCTGCTAATGAAGATGGATAATCAGGCAGCTATTACGCATGTGGAATCGGAAGCAAGTGCTGTCAGTACGAAGCACATCGACATCAAGTTGAAGTTTTTGAAGGATCTGAGCAAGAAAGGAGTGATTAAAGCATCTCACGTACCTATCTTGGACATGGTGGCGGACCTGCTAACGAAGGACTTGAGTGCGCAGCGGGTTCAAGATTTTCGAAATCAAATCGGTTTATATTGAAGGTGTTGCAGCGCGCGCCGTTTCAGGAGGAGTGTTGATTTTCGATGTAGCCATGATGTGCGTTCAAGGTAAATTATATGGTGGAAATGGATTGGCTGATAACATTTTTATGTATGGTGTGTACATGTTTTAAGTCAGTAGCGCTTAGTGAGATTAATCTCGAGTCAGTGACTTAAAACTTTTTATATTTGATTAATATATATGACTTTTGCTTTTGACAAACTTCGAGCAGTATAACAACACTACGGGCTACGGCTATTGAGAGCCGCTACAGCCCAACCAATCACGCAACTTCAAGCTACCCAAGTCGCCTGTGCCATCACGTTCACCAGACGATCCTTTATCAACGAAAACGCCTTCTCAGCGTGCTTCAATTGGGTACCATCTCCTAGTAGCAGCTCTGTTAATTCATACAGATATGACGCTAGCGTCGCGAAATTGTCAATAAACTGTGGTGAAGTGTGCCATAAAATTGGTACCAATTATGGGCATTATTATGGGTGTGACAGTGGGCACAACCAGGTGAGTAATTGCGTGTACGATTGTGTGTATCACTATGTATACAGTCGTGTGTACAACTGTGGTGTACATGGACTGGACATAGACGGGGAAGCTTGAGAAGGTACGACTATTTACAGGTACCTAACGAACAGCAACGAACGACGGATAAATCAGGTCGACTGGTCGACGGAGTACGCTGGAATGGGTAGTTCTGATTGGTCGATATTAGATAATTGGTAGTTATAGGGATATAAGCGATAATAAAGTTCTCCTTTTGCGTCCAAACACTAAGTGCAACTCAAGGACGGCACCTAGAGCCTCCCTTTTGTTAATACACACCTCTACGTCCCGGGCGGGAGCACTTTGTGCTTTTTTGGCCCACCGGCAGGCGTAGAGTGTTGAGAACTCGTCGCAACCCCGCCCGCTGTGTCAGCGGTTCTTCTGTAAAGGTTTTTTTTGGTATCGGGAACGTGATTGAGCAGTGCGCTCTCACCTCTTCCCCTTTGGTTCACGTTTGGCCCCTAGAGTTCGGCTGCTATAAGTGCCCCACGGGAACTCTAGGTGGATTTAGTGAAATTTTCCCTCCCTCGTAGGTCTAGGCTAAGAATACATTTATATTGGGTATTCTGTTAGCTGTTTAGTACGCAGAGGCTCCGTAATCGGGCAGTGAAAACTTGCGCTGCCTGATAAAGTACCCCCTTCACCGATCAACACCTGATCGACATTTTACAACGTGCGACCTGCGTTCATCTGTTCGCAACTCGCGCCAACTAGTGCTTGATCGACTAAATCGATCAGACCGAGCAGACCGATCAGGTTGATCACGATCTGTAATTTTCTTCTGTTGGACCTGATCATCCCTGATCATCGACTATTTGCGCCTGATCAAGCCAGATCAAGCCTGATCGACAACAGTCTCTTCATCACAAGTCATCTCAATCTTGCAGCAAGGAATTGCAGCGTGCCATCCCCGCCACCTGGAGAGCGACCCACGACCAAGCCGTCGGGTACACAAAGTGAGCAGGAACACAAGCAGTCAAAGGACAACCGGAGGGCCCCTTCGTTAGTCGGTAGTCCGGGCGCCGTGGTAAAGCCTGATCAAACGTCAAAACTTTGATCAGCCGCTCCAACACAAAACCTTAGATAGTATATCAAACTACTGGTGAATCTTTGAACTCCTTTTAATGTCCGTGGAAACTCCATTTTGACAATAGACTCTAAATTAGGTGGGGAATCCTTAATTCCTTCTGCAGATATGCGATGGCTTAGAAACTCCACACTGTGCTTACTGTAACGGGGTTACATTTGGGTACGCTGGTGTACGTAAAAACACAACGGTTGAGGTCAAGTATTGACCGGTTCGAAGGTTCGGATCTATTGGTTGTTTTAACCAATCAGGGAGGGAGCCCTTGGCGATGGCGTGGCAGCCTGCCACGTGTTGGTACACAGGTGGTGTACACTATATTTTCGGCTATGTACGAATTAAGTAAGTTCTACCTTGTATTGCATATAGTTTATATTGGTTTATTAAGTTAGGCTAATTTTATATTAAATAAATAAATCAGTTTACAAATACACTGAATACTGCTAGGCGCACGACCCGGAACGGTCGCGCGTGCAGTGAGTGTCGTAGTAGGGGAGCACCTCCCCTAGCTACTCCTTACTAAGGGAGGCGTTAATGTTTAATAACCGAGAACTCAGGGAATATTGGTCCCAAGTGAGAGAGCAATCTCCCACTATGCCCTTATATAAGGGCGTATCGGCTAAGTAGCGGCGTATCGCCGCTTAAGGAAAGTCTTCCTCTGTGCGCTAGCCGCACCGTGCGTGTACGCACCGGCTACATCTGGTAGCACTAGTAGTCAATCCAACACCTGTGTTGGTAAACGGCATCCTCTGCAAAGGATGAATCAGGACGATTGGGGTAAACTAACCCCCGTCCAACAAGAAGCCTTTAAGAGGCTGGTACCCATATTGGGTGAGGATGCCATGCGCCTCCTAGTGGAGCAGGGTCTTGATACCGTGCGTGAGAGGTCTAACGCCCTATCGCCCATGAGGCGAATTCTCGCGGAAGTTATCCCGCGTCTACGGG
>CM047591.1:13283700-13338969 GCA_026184515.1 Peronosclerospora sorghi | reverse complement strand
CCCGTAGACGCGGGATAACTTCCGCGAGAATTCGCCTCATGGGCGATGAGGTCGTTAACCCTCTCACGCACGGTATCAAGACCCTGCTCCACTAGGAGGCGCATGCCGTCCTCACCCAATATGGGTACCAGCCTCTTAAAGTCTTCTTGTTGGACGGGGGTTAGTTTACCCCAATCGTCCTGATTCATCCTTTGCAGAGGATGCCGTTTACCAACACAGGTGTTGGATTGACTACTAGTGCTACCAGATGTAGCCGGTGCGTACACGCACGGTGCGGCTAGGGCACAGAGGAAGACTTTCCTTAAGCGGCGATACGCCGCTACTTAGCCGATGCGCCCTTATATAACGGCTTAGCGGGAGATTTCTCTTTCACTCGGGACCAATATTCCCTGAGTTTACGGTTAGTAAACACTAACGCCTTAATCCAAAGTCTTCCCTTAGTAGGGAGTAGCTAGGGGAGGTGCTCCCCTTTGCTACAACACTCACTGCACGCGCGACCGTTCCGGATCGTGCGCCTAGAAGTATTCAGTGTATTTGTAAACTGATTTATTTTTTTAATATAAAATTAGCCTAACTTAATAAACTAATACAAACTCGATGCAATACTAGCTAGAACTTACTTAATTCATACCTAGCCAAAATGTAGTGTACACCACCTGTGTACCAACACGTGGCAGGCTGCCACGCCTTCACCAAGGGCTACCGCCCTGATTTGTTAAAACAACCAATAGGTCCGAATCTTTCAGACTGGTCAATACTTGACCTTAACCGTTGTGTACTTACGTACACCAACGTCACCAAATGTAACCCCGTTACACTGAGTGACAGCGCGGTTTTCCACAACATAAGCAGATGCAAACAAACGTCTGTGGCGTGGCAGGTGGCCGTTCCTCTTTCGCGCTTCGAACACTATGGAAACGGTGCAGCTATTGGTGAAGCTTGCCGCACCTTTGCCTTCGGATACGGTATGTTTGTTTGTTTCCAACCGAGTTGTTCAAGCACTTAATGAGCGATTGACTAAGTGGGTCTGTTGTCCGGACCGCGAACGAAAACGCGAGATCAAGGAGTGTCTGGCGGAAGAAGGTTTTCCTGGTTGTGTTGGGTTTGTGGACGGGACGACCTTGCCGTAATACCAGAAACCCAACGTAGATGGAGAAGTTTACTATGACCGGAAGCAGAGGTACTCCATCAACATGAAGGTCGTCTGCGATCAGGACAAGCGCGTTACTGCTTTTTACATTGGGTGGCCTGGATCGTGTGCGAAATCTACAGTATATAAATAAATGAATATGGCGAAATCACCTCAGTCGTACTTTGATGATGGGGAATATCTGTTGGGAGATTCCGCCTATGCACTCTCGCCCACCTTTATTCCAGCGTTCAAAGCTCCCGCAGCTGATTTGAAGATGAATATGGAATTCAACTACTGTTTGGCGAAATCCAGATTACGAAATGAACACTGCATCGGTATACTCAAGTCTCGGTTTGCATCGCTGCGCGAAATTCGTACTCCATTGCGAACTCCATATTCCATGCAGGGAATAATTCGCTGGGTTTCTGCATGCATTGTCCTCCACAATGCTCTTGACTTTTTCGGTGACCAGTGGGCAGAGATGGAGGAAGAAGAAGATGATGTTGTGCCCATGGCCGTCTGTGGCGATGGACCACAGGATGCAGCAAGATTCCGGGATGCGCTGAGACCTCATAAACTAAGTGTTAATTATGCCAAAGTTGTTCTTTCAATACGTGCTTCGTAGACATCTAATCTTCTATATTTTCAATAGAATTATTACTCCCTGTGGGCAACTTTAATTCATTAACTTGATTATGTACGCAATTTGATCCGTTTCATAACAATTTTTCAACGCTGCAAGAACAACTTCACTTGCACGTTTCTTCCGACCTTTTTCTCTCTCCTCCTGCCTCTACTTCATAATTTCTGCTCTTTCATCACGTCTTTCTAATCTCTCCGCCTCTCTTTCCAAACCTTTCTCTTGTATCCTTGCTTTTCTCTTTATTTGTCGCTCCTTTCTCCTCTCCTCCTTCTCTTTTTGCGCCTCTACTGATCGCGTATCTCTTTTGACCACTTCATTTTCTCAAATTCTTGCTGCTCATGTCTGATGCTAGCCTCTGCAGACGATCGAAGTTGAGCTGAACGCTCAAACGCTGTAGCTATGCTGCTGCGACGCGCAGGTGTCACGCTTGTTGTATGCAAGGTAGGTGGGTGGTTTCCGCCATTATGTCTCTTCCGCCGCGTTGGCTCCTGGGGCTCCTCCAGCATACGCGTCCGTTCTGGAAGGTAGTTGCATAATGATATTTTCAGTGGTTTGGAATACTGTTGCAATTCCGCAGTCAAAAATCACTACTAAGTACCAACCAGCGTTTTCGTCCGTCAAAGCCGTCAATGAAAGTCGAGTTGGGAGGGGCTCTGGGTCCTCCTGCTCCACACGCAAGTCTCCAACTCAAGTCTCTTCCTGCATGTTTCGTTCGCAAAATTCTTCTTTCTCCTGCCCTTCCTGATCCTCCCCATACTCGTGTCCAGAAGAATCCTGTAACTCGCAGTCTTCTATCTCCTCACTTTCCTCCTCCCTCCATCTCTTCTTGGTTTTTCTTTTGTCCGGAAGTGCTTTGGTAAAAATAATCGGTCAAAGTGTGTGGATATATATGTCAATTTGCAGCAAGGACCTACATACCTTCATCTTCGCTTTCTTCGCGCGGACAGGAGGAGTCTGGTGCATTCCTATTCACTACCAAATCCGGAGGAGGCGCAGAAGAATCAAATGTATCTTTCGGATTTACGGTTGCCTTCTCACCAAACAAAGCCTTCATGCGGTAGTAGTGCGCACATTTAGCGTTTAGTTTGGCTTCCAAACTATGGAGCCCTTTTTGGCTGTCTTGCTCCGTGAGACTGCTTCCTGTAGAAGATGCGACTGCTTTAGTGTCAAGGAAACGTTTCTTGTACGTTCGAAGGATAGCTTGCATTGACTTGGCATCGAGATGCCGCCTCTCTTCACTGTTCTTATTGACATGCTGTGCTAACAGAACAAACCCTTGGGTCTTCTTAACAAGCGGTAGTCCTATTTTGGTAGGACCAGAATGCCCAGAGATCCTTGCAAAAGTATTTCTGTCTTCCAACCACGATACAATCGCCTTTATCACAATAAACAATGAGTAAAATTGTTGTTTCGAAGATTGCAGTTACAAGTGTTATACCTTGTAGTCGTTCTCAGACAAATTCGCTTTAGAGCTGGTTGTAGATCTGTTGGAAATGATTCTGCTCAACAATAGCGCTGAAGTTTCTAGCACAATAATGGTTGATGTTATCTGACTGTTGGTTCGGACTCTCTATCGTGACTTTTTCCTGTTCTCCTCTCCTGTTTCTATCCCCCTCTATGCCCCTACTTATACCCAAGCGCCGCTCCAGAAAGTGTAAACAAACCAAGAGTCGATTTGGTAATACTACCAACCAAGAACCGACTTGGTAATTCTACCAACTCTCTTCAAATTTAAGGAAAGAGGGGTAACACGCTGAAATGTTATTATTGTTCAAAATATTCCCTCCGAAACTGGACGATTTTTCGCGGACAGCAAGTTAAATCGTTTTATTTGTTGACTGAAGCAACATATCTATTTAAGTACCTTTACAAAACTATGGGCGTGATTGTAAGGAGGAAAAAAGGAACAGCAATAGGTTTTCCTTTCAACTAGGGATGAAGTTGGGGAGGTTTTGTTGCCGAGTGTAGAGTGGATGAGAAATTTTCTATATGAACATTAGCCGGTACAAGGGAACCACAAGTTTGACGCGCTTCATATCAACAGGACATCAAATTTATATGCGGTGTGCAGGTGGGTTGATATATTCTTTATATCGAAATTCGCTTATGCTAAGATTGACACCCCCTAATAGAAGTATCAATCATACCCGGCTTTAATAATAACCGGTATTAGGAGTATTTTTAACAAGTAGACGCATAACGCGGCGGGAACGTAAGAGGAAAAGAGCAGCGCTCTGCAAAAGATATCAAACAAAATATTTAAAAAAAATATTTTTAATTGATTTTTTTTAAATATAAAGTACCAGCGAATTTATTTTTATAGCAAGCTTAATTTTTTAAAGTAGGCGTAGATAAATCAAGTTTTACAAAAGCTTTAAGTTATATAAATAAGACCCAAAACCGAGCGATCTAATCATGAACAGATTGAATATAATTTTTAACCGGATTTGTAGTGGTTATTTTAACGATGTATACTTGTTTTCGTGATATTGTTAGAGAAGCTGTATATGAAGGTCAATATACTAAACAAGTACAATTGTGTTTAAGAATGGAATGCTTTTATTTATTTTAAGTGAATTATAATTTTTATTAGTTTGTTTTGGGCTTTTTTCATTCAGCATTAGCACCAACACCTGAAATTGAATCATCTCTAAAGAGCAGCGTTCTACAAAACTCATAACGAAAAGCAAGTTAACATATTTGCTGATGAATGACCAGCTACGAGTTAAATTGCATGATGCTTATCAGAGGTGTTGAAACTTGTTTCTTTCCATCGTAGCACAGTAGTGTAGGAAACTTGAGGTCGTAGATGTCGAATAGTACAGCAATAATACCAAATCGTCTCAAGTCAATATCTCAGCAACCAATTACAGCTAGGTTGCGAGACTGACCCGTAGAGAGATTAATATGCGTCCAACGAAGTAGATTGAACCAGGGACTTGTTCAATGCAAAGTTTATTGAGAATTGATTAGCTATCCTAACATGCATATGCATAAGCAGTTGAAGGTATAATATACCTCCAACAGTTGTTGTGTTACCTACATTACTTATCAGTGCAAAAATAGGCGGTACTAAGAATCGAGTACGGATACCGTCTTTTTAGCAGCTAAAAAGTAAGAAATACATATAACTAACTAAAACAAATAGTCCTACCTAATTTTAGTATTTAATTATACAGGCTTTTTTAACACTCCTCCTCAATGTGTATTTCGAAAATCACACATGTTGAAGGCAGAGCGGGGGGAGTTGCTCCTCGAACCTTGAAGCAGGTAAAGCCTTGGTAAGTCCATCAGCTAGCATATCTTTAGTCGAAACGTAGTTAGCTTCGATAAGTCCAACCTCTAACTTGAAGATAATAAACTTGACTCGAATGTCGACATGCTTATTTTTGAGCTTGTTTGGTCGCCCTTGAAAATCTTGATCGCTGATTGGTTATCCATGAAATTTGCATGGGCAGCTTCATCCTGACTTGCACTTCCTCAATGAGTTCCTTAAAACCCAACAACATGACCACATTTGTCGAAGCCGCGTAAAATTCCGCTTCCATGGTCGATAATGAGACGGCACATTGTTTCTTGCAAATCCAAGCAAACAAAACGCCATCCAAAAAGATGAGACCACCTGAGGTCGACTTTCTGTCCCTCTTAGAGCCTCCGTAATCCGCATCGCTGTACGCCTTGATGCTCAACTCGATGCTCACCACGCCCCATACAAAACTTAAGATGTTTCTTACCCTTGAAATAACGTAAAATCTTCTTGGCAAGCTGCCAGTATGCGGTGGTGTGGGTATGAGTGCGTAGAGTCGCCTTGTGAACGTCGTATACAATGTCGGGTAGGTGCAGAGAGCGATCCACAGCAAGCTGCCGATCAAAGACTGGAAATCATTGATAGTCGTTAAACCAGTACTTTTCAGAGGCTCGCTTGGCTGAAGCGATATATCCTCGAAGTCCGTGCCGATCGGAGTGAGTACTGCGTTGGCATCTTCCATTTTGAAATCTTTAATGACTGCATCAATCATCACCTCTTGATCCAACTTGTATCCGGAGTTGTCGTCGAACGTCACTCGCATGCCGAGGAATTTTGATACTTTACCGGGGGTTTTAATCTCGAGTCACTCCAAATATTGAAAAACTGCTCTAAGAGCTCCTCCTTTGTACCCGTTACTAGTAGGTCATCAACATAGATGCCTACTATAACGGTTTCACCATTTAAGTGCCTGACGTATAGACACATGTCCGTCAAGCACTGCGAAAAATCCAAATCCAGCAATTTTCCATGAATCAAACGATTCCATAATCGTCCCGCCTGTTTGAGGCCGCACGTTATCTTGAGCGTTAACACATTGTTTCCTTGAGAACCTTGAACGTCATCACTTTCCTGCAAATTCATGTATTGGGGGATGAACAGAAGATGTCGTGTTTGTTTTCTTCTGCCTTGACATATGCGTTCGGAATGTACCAGTGCCTTGCAGGCATCTGCCACTTGGTCGCCAACGCCAAAACCTAATTCACGGTATTCATGTCGATAACGGCGGAAAAAGTTAAGTGTATTCGATACGAAAACGTTTCTCGTTGCCACATGCAACGAGTCTAGCCTTAAACCGTTCAATTTCGCCGTCTTGGTCCAGTTTTGTCTTGAACACCCATTTGGTGTGAAGCGGTCGGCAATCTTGAGGCTTGTCGACGATGCTCCAAACTTCGTTACGCTCCAGAGCATTTAGCTCCTCGTGAACTGCAATCGTCCACTTGTCCTTGTTGAGGGACTTCATCGCCTCGTTAAAAGTTTTAGGATCCATTTCACTGACAATTGTACCAACCCATAATCTTGGACTGTACTTGGAGTTTCAGTCGTATCTTCATCAAAATTTGCTGAATCTTCATGCTTGGACTTGGAAACACTTCGCGTAACGCAGCGCTCCCGTTTCCAACTTTTTTTCTTGCGAGCTCTCATCTTCTTGGGGGTTGGAGTAGTAGTGATCCCCCCCGATTGACGATCTTCCACTATAGTTTGTTGAAGTGTACGGTTTTTGTCAAGGGTAAGAGTTTCAACGTTTTTGATATGTTGAGTGACAACAACCTTACGTTCACTCTTAAGGTAAACCTTAAACCCCTTGACCTCTTCGATTTTGCCAACCACAACCGAAACCTGAGCACGATGGGCTAGTGAATCCTTTCCAGGATTTCTATACACAGTGCAGATCGAACCCAAAGCAACGATCTTCGGTTGCTTGCTTGTCAGCACTTCCAAAGGTGACTGACGGCGAGAGTTCGAATTACTCGGGCTGCGGTTCAATATATATTCGGCATATTGAACCGCATTGCCCCAAAAAGTAAGCTTCAAACCACTAGCGAACAGCATGCACCTCACCATGTTCATAACCGTGCGTGCATGCGTTCTGCTTTTCCATTGCTCGACTGGTTTGTGGAGAAGCACCTGGAAGATTTTGGGGTCAACTGTTGGGAACATGGACGGGCCATCAGGAGCAGAAGCGACGCAGGGTACAGGTACATGATGGTAAGCGACAGACGGATAATATTTCAGGTTGATTGGTCGATGATGTATATCAGGATGGGTAGAGTTGATTGGTTGATATTAGGTCATTGGTTGATTTTAGGATATAAGGAAAAATAAAGATCTCTTTTTGCTCCGATCAACACGATCACCGATTGGGACGGCGTGATATCATTTCTCCTCCCTTTCATTGCATACGCGCCTTTACACGTCCCGGGCGGAAGCACTTAGTGCACTTTTTGGCCCACCGGCAGACGTAAAGTTCCTGAGAACTCGTCCCAACTCCGCCCGCTGTGTCAGCGGCCCCTTTTTTTACGAAGACTACCGCGAGGGTGATAGAGCCAAGTGTTCTCGCCTCTTCCCCCGTTGTTTTGCATCTATCCTCTAGAAGTTTGGCAGCTTTAAGCGCCCCTTGGGAACTCTAGCTGGATTTTTGTAAAATCCGTCGATCTGCACATAGAAAGTGCAGATAGACCCCCTTCCTCTTACGTTTAGGCTAAGAATACAAATATATTGGGTATTTCCTTAGCGATCTAGGCTTAAGAGGCTCGAAGATCAAGTGGTGAAGACTTCCGCCACGTGATCAAGTACCCCTATGCTGATTACCACTACATCGACAGCGTCGATCTGCGATCTTCGATCTTCGAACCCAGTCTTTCCCCGGGATCTCGAATCTGCGATTTTTCACCAGATCGACACCTGTCGATCTGCTACGATTTCGCTTGATCTTCATCTGAATTGCACTGAACTACTTCCCCAGTCACCTGGAGAGCGACCCACTCCCAAACCGTCGGGTACACAAGGTGAGCAACACATAGGCCTGTCACAGGACAACCGGAGGACCCCATTCGTCAGTCGGTAGTCCGGGTGCTGTGCGAACGACTGTCCAAGCCTCAAAATTTGGCTAGCCGCTCCACCATAGGTTGTTGGCTTCACCGATTTGTCGCTCAACACCAGTCTGCATGCAGAAACCATCCAGGTTCTTATATTCGTACCCACCATCGGTACGTAATATGTGAATTTGCAGTTAAACTGCCTTTCGAAAAAAGCCATCAAAATTTCAAATTTCTTTGCCGCAGCATCTTTTGTTTTGGCGAGAAAAACACGCACATATCTAGATTTATGAACAACGAAGTTGTTTATGTATCTGTTGCCAAGTCGGTCTTTAGGGGTAATTGGACCTTTTACGTCGGAACATATGACATCACCGATACGATCAATCGGTGAATTTGTGCCACTGTCCTTGACAAACCTCAGATTTTTTGTCTGCTTGCCCTGGGCAAAGGTCAAACAGTTCATACTTTTGTGGTCTGTCAATTGAATCCCACTTGACGCATCCTTGGCCAAACGTTCTATGTCGTCGTAATTCATATGTCCAAGTCGTGCATTAAAATGCACTAACGTCCCTTTTTGGAAATCTGTTTGTAGGGACGATTCGATGTCATCTTCTTCAACAATAGCCATAACGGCCGTAAAATGAGTTTCGTCATCCATAATCACCGAGACATTCACCGTTAAGACCTTGTTGGTCTTTTGGATGTCGAAAATATGAGATCGGGTGTATGTATGTAATAACATACGATTGCCATTGACATAGGCCACCCTTTCTATTCCAAAAGACCATACGACAAGATGTTTTTCGAGAGATTTCCACGTAATAGTGTGGTGAAGTGAAAGTGAAAATTATTGACCAGTTTGTACTAGTGTACCCGTTTTCAAGGCAGATCGATCGGGTTGGCTGAAAGGACGGGGTATTTTGGGCCAATCGTGTGCTTGGAGTGTTTTGTGCGCAAATCTGAGGTAATGCACACGGTTTACATATAGTTTAGATATTCGATATTTATTGGATATTACTATAGTGTTCGTATTACATCGGGTTGCGTAAGTCGCCAGTGGCTCCGATCAGAGTCATTGGGAGGGCTAACAGGGTCCCCTCACGCTCATTAAGCCCGGCCAGGACAGATCTCCACCGGAAGCCCCACAACAGGGAGCACTCGTTACGTTCACTCACCCCTCAAGTTCGGCCACGTTCAAAGGAGACGTGTTATTTTTGGCTGGGTTACCTCATCGCATTCTGCTGCGATCAAGTCCCAGGAATTGGCTGGATTACTCATCGCGATCTGAGATCAAGTGCCAGGATTTGTTATTGGCTGGATTACTCATTGCTCTGCAATCAAGTATCAGGATTTACTATTGGATGGATTACTCACTGCCACGGGCGGTCAAGTGCCATATTTGATTGCATTCGGAGTGAATATTTCCGCTTCGTTTGGCGATAGGCTATTTTGAATTTCCTTTCGTTGGAATTTGGGATCAGTACCCCAGAAGTGGTACATCCATATCGGTCTTCACCAAGCAACGGTCCACCGAGTGTGTAGCCACCCATACCAATGCTTACAAAGGGTGAGACACGAGAGGAAACGGACTCGGTGTCCTGCAATGCCGATCGGTCACCCGATCCGCACCCAGGCGAAGGTCCGCGGAGTACCCCCTCCGTTAGTTGGTCGGATGGGCACGATGGTGGTTCAGTTCCGGACACTTCGGTGTTCGATTTTGAACTGGACTACACCACAGTCCAGTACGAGCGGCTCAACGCCGCCAACTGCCTCGTATATCTGAACCAAGTAAAGAAAATGTTCGTTCCACGAACGCTTGGGGCTCTTCTCACTGGTGAACAATTTCATCTCCTGTTCAAAGGTTATGGTTGTATGAAATGCATTAAGCATATTATTCATCACGTGCACGAGAGTGGGCGATTAGATCCACCATGTGTCGACCCGTCCGTTGTAGTACTTTTCTGCGCGGTACCACCGAGGTAGTGGCCTAGCAAATCCACCCTGATGTCCTCGCTCCAATAGTAACCGCAGGCAGATTCAGAAATCGAAATTTTCCGGATGAATCTTGTCCCCCAGTCCTTTAAACCCGATCCAAGTCCGCGGTACACTTCGGTACCATCAAAAATCTTGATCGAGAGCTTGCACTCTTTTGCAGGAGGCGTCTTGAACGCCGGGGGGCGCTTTTCCATCTGTGCACCCATACCAAAGTTATTGTGGTGTAAATTCGGGTGCACCTCGGGATTCTGCTCGGGAGTGCTTTCGAGCGACTCCATCCTCATTCGCGTACCCAGACGCATCGAGTTGTTGAAGCCAAAGTTGTTCGACTCTGGTTATACCCTGGTATCCTCGAGCTTATCCATCCGGTCACACAACTTCTGGAACATCTCCAGTATCTTCATCCTTTCGGCGCCCATCGCAGCCGGTTTCACCTCCTGCTGGGATCCGTCGTCGCTCGAAACATCATGACCATTTGGGCTCATAACCTGTTGAAACTTTTTCGTTCCATCGTAGCACAGTAGCGTAGGAAACTTGAGGTCGTAGATGTCGAATAATACAGCAATAATAGCAAATCGTCTCAAGTCAATATCTAAGCAACCAATTACAGCTAGGTTGCGAGACTGACACCCGTAGAGAGATTAATATGCGTCCAACGAAGTAGATTGAACCAGAGACTTGTTCAATGCAACTTTTATTGAGAAGTGATTAGCTAGACTAACATGCATATGCATAGGAGCCCCATCCAGATCCAAGATACATGGATCTGATCCATGGATCAAATTGATTGGTTAATAGGCAATTAATAAAAAGAGGTCGTCACTGTGTGCACAGACTTCAAATTTAATTCCCCTCTAGCACCTAGTGTCACTCCAAAAGCTACTGCTATGGAGGGCAGTCAGGTTGCTGAGCTTTTGACCTCTGCCAGTGCGAGACAGTTCACCCAGGAGGTGCAGCAGGTAGGTGAAGCTGCCCAAACTGAGCTGGAGAGTGTGGTTAGCAACTATAGTTCACTTAAAAAGGAGTCCAGCTATGTGTGGACATATTTTGAGCTGGTAGAGGAGACAGTGAACAATGGGAAAAAGAAAACGACCTATAGGTGCATTGCATCTCAATCCTGTAAGCAAACCATTGTGGTTGTGCAAGGCAAAGGCCAGGCCAACTTCAACCGGCACTTGAGGGACAAATCATTAAGTAGGGTTACACCGTTACATGTACTGTGATGGTTTGCTATATTATAGCACGAGCGCGGAGGACACTCCGCGGGTGGTTGTTCCTCATGATGAGTAACTGAAATATAGAGTTCTCTTTGAGGCACATGACGCCCCTACCGGGGGTCATTTAGGTCGGGATAAGACCTACAGCGCTTTAGGCGCTTTGTATTGGTGTCCCAAGATGTATAAGTGGGAAGTTGCGTATATCCGCACCTGTGAGACGTGTTAGAGGGTCAAACCCTCTGCAGATTCATCGGCGCCTTTGGCGAGCTTATCCGCTCCTACGGAATGTTGGAAAACCATCAGTATGGATTTTATCTTCGGTTTTCCGAAGGATAAGGCCGGTAATACCGGCATATTGGTCTTTGTAGACCGTTTGAGAAAGATGGATCACCTGGAGGCGGTGCGAGAGTCCATTGATGGACAAGTAACAGCAAAAGTGTTCCTAGACCGTGTATTTCGACAGCATGGTCTACCCGATTCCGTTGTGTCGGATCGGGACCCCCGTTTTACGGGACAGATTTGGTGAGCGCTGTTTAAGATGCTGGGCACCAAACTCCTCATGTCAACTGCGGATCAACCGCAGACGGACGGTCAAACGGAACGCGTTAATCTCGTTGTTGAGGATATTCTCCGGAGTTTATGTCCGGATTCTCCAAATAGTTGGAGTGAGATGCTTCCGATGGCCGAATTTGCTATTAACAATTCTGTCCATGCATCTACGGAGTTTACCCCGTTTTAAGTGAACGGATTAGTGAATCCGAGGGTTCGTTGACGCCACGTGTGTGTGGCCCAGGTCTTGAGGGGGGAGGATTCCCTTATGTCAGCCCTGTATCTGTGCGAAAGCACATCGATAAGTTCTTATCGACGCGCCTTAGTGTCTTACGACACGTCTGTGATGCCATGGTGGAAAGCCAAAACAAGCAGAAGGAGCAGGCTGACCGCAAGGGGCGGCGTAACGAAAAGGTGTACAAAGTAGGATAAAGTGTTTTATTAAACGCTAAGAATCATCCTACACATGCAGTTTCCAAAGTGTTGCGGAACAAACTGCGCTCCAGGATTGTGGGGCCTTTTAAGGTACTATCCCGAAAGGGATTGTCGTATACCTTGGATATCCCGAAGGTGATGCGTACGCATCCAACCTTCTATGTCGGTATGCTTAAGCCATACCAGGACCCGGAGGCGGGCCCCCTCCTGGAGGGGGGTGGAAAGGCGGATACCCGTAAGAGCCGTAAGGCACGGCAGGGCGAAGGAAGCCCGAAAGGGCTAAAATGCGACCACGAAGCTCCGCAACGGTCGTCTAGAGAGAGGCAAGCCGCCTCTCGAAGCGATCAGTGGCATCCCGCTCATCGCGGAGCCCCTCGTGGAGATCATGGATGCAATGGATGTGTCGATCACAGTGCTCGCGAATCTCACGTCGCAATTGCACGACCTCCTCCTCCAATGCTTGATGCGGAAGGTACTCCACACTTTCATGTGGAGCGGCTGATGGCGCGACGTCATCATCGGGGTCAAACCCAAAGGTTATCCAGACTCACAGAGTTCGTGGTAGTTCGAGACTCCCTTACGGCAGGATTGCCGCGACGTCGTTGACGCTTTTGAGCGGTAGAATCCCTCTGTAGGTCAACGACTAGAGGGGCATGGGAAGCCCCTTCACTCCCAATAAGTGGGAGTTCGCCGGAGGCAGATGTGACGCTCACACTGTCTTCAGACACCATGGTGGGTACAGGGACGCTGGCGTAGCGCGTGCGATATGGAGCACGTAGTTGCTCCATCGCTTTGGCTTTGGCAAATGTTAGGCGCAACATCCTCTCCACCCAAATGTCTCGACGGGAATAGCTGTCATGCAGCTCATCGAAGCTGGGGAGAAGCTTCTCCCCTTCCGCCCAAGCGAGGAACTTCTTCTCTGCATCATCAGCACCTTCTCCCGGAGAAAGAACGAAAGGAACCTCGCGGAGGTTCTCAACAGGGGCACCCTGTGCCTGCCTGTTTAAGCGCTCTCGGTATGAGACGCTAGTGAACTGCTTTTGTGCAATCAGTTGTTGCCGGAGTTTCTCACGGCGTTCGCGTTGATACGGCTGTTCATCCGCGGCGCCAGGGGTATAGGACGCTAAACTGGTCCTTACCAAACGTCTGGCCCACCTTGGAAGGTCACGAGGACCATCAAAATTATAAGCCGCCCTTGACGGGCGTTAGAGGGCGCGTAACGCAGCCCTTAGTGCCTTTGCGGCAAGTTGGGTGTCATGAGCTGCGTCCAGCTCATTAGTGACGATCGCCTTTGGCGATTCGGATGTATCATCCGATATGGGCCGGGGTGGCGCACTGGTTAGCGCATTTTCCCCACGTGTAGGGAACGGATTAGGCTTCCGACAACGACGTTCGGCGTTGTCGGAGCGGTCAGCCTTTGGGGAGATATCCCCAAGGGCATCCACCTCAGAATTCTCGGAATAGTCTACCTCCTCTTCTTGAGGAGAATCCACAGCACCACTAATGGTTCTCATGGTTAGCCAGAGGTTCTGGCAGTTGGAGTTCTCCAAATAAAATTGATTTATTGCGTAAGAAATAGTCTTGATGGGGGAGGATGTAACAGGGTTACATTCTGGTTACATTTAGTTATGTTGTGTACGTGAGTACACTACGGTTGGAGTCAGTTTTCACCGGTCCGAAAGGTTTGAACCTATTGGTTATTTTAACCAATCAGGGCGGGAGCCCTTGGTGGAGGGGTGGCAGCCAGCCACGTGTTAGTACACGGGTGGTGTACACTACATTTTGGCTAGGTACGAATTTAATAAGTTCTACTTAGTATTACATATAGTTTACATTAGTTTAAATTAATTTAGGCTAATTACATATTAAATATACATTCAGTTTACATTTCACTCAAAAGACTGCAGGACGCACGACCTCGACCGGTCGCGCGCGCACTGAGTGTTGTAGTGTAAGGGAAGTCCTTCCCTTAGCTACCCCCTTATTAAGGGAGCCTTGTGTTAAGGCGTTAGATCACGCTAACTTGTAACCAAAGGGAAATCTTGGACCCGAGTAAGATAGTACTCTCTTATTAAGCCCTTTTATAAGGGCGTATTGGATAAGTAGCGGCACACCTCCGCTTTAGGAAAGTCTTCCTATGTGCTCTAGCCGCACCGTGCGTGTTAGCAACGGCTACATCTACCCGGCACTTCCGGCCTATATCGTCATACATCGTTGGGGGCATTGAAGGTTGACGTTACTCTCCCTCCTTAGGGTCTGGCTGCCGACGAACCTTGGTCTCGGGGGCAGATCGATCTGCTGCGACGATCTGTCCCGATCAAGCAACAGTTGTCCCGCACTTTATCACGTCCGGACTACTGCCTTTTCCCGTTGGCGGTTCGTCATTTAGGTGCAACTGATTGGCGACCCGATCTTGTCACCGGATCGCAGGTCACCCGTCTGTATGACGCCAAGCCATGGGAAGTTTTACTTAGCCGCGACCTGAACGTCATGTTCAAACCGACACCGTGGATCGATTCGTTTTTGGGACGTCTTGAGCAATATCACAGCGTCCACTGCCAAGCGATCTGGGAATCTACCCACTACCTGGTGCTTCCCGCTGGGCAAGTAAAGCTGGAAAAGGATCTAGAGACGTTCCAGAAGCAACGAAAACAGCTTCGGAGTCGGGCGGGCGAAGCTTGGTTGTCGATCTTCCAATTCGTCTTGGAGGGCATGCGGGTAAAGGAGTGCGACATTGATGTCTTCCTGCACCCTGTTTTCCTCCATATGGCTAGAAGTCGCGTGGAGAAAGCCGGGGATCTGATCGAAGACGGATTTTGGTACCCCGGCTACCACTTCGACACCATAGTCGACAACTTGATGGGCGCTCTGACCCCGATGGACAAGGAGCAGCCTTGGCGAAATCCATTTCGTGAAAAGATCGCAGATCACCCAGCCATGACTGTCAGTCGGCTATGGAGTGATCGCGAACTCTAACGTGGTAAGCGCTGATCGGATAATCATTCGTGCATTAATCATCAATAAAATTTATTTTTTGATTACCCGGTCGTATCATCTGTCTTGGCCTTTAATCCCGTTAATCAAGATCCACCCTTGTCACATCCAACTGCATCCACATCGAAAGAGTCGTTATCATTGCCACAGAAAAAATCCATCCATATCCATAAGCCGCTTTATCATCATCGAAATATCACCAATTCATCACAGTTGCACACACCCGTAGTCGTAAGCACAATCGAACATCACAAATTCGCACCGATCGGTGTTGCCGATCGTAACTATTGTAGATCTTGCTTTTCCAATTCGTAAGTCTGCATCGCTCCGTGATAATTCTGATTCATTTGATTTCGTTTGGGCCTTCTTGACCAGATCTCCATACTCCAGATCGGACCCACCGATCCAAATTGCTTTTTTTCGTGATCCTTCAAGTGGATCGGATATTCTCGGTGCGTCCGACTGCAACAAGTCTTCTGGGCCGATCAGACATCCGGATCGGTGGTCGGTTTGACATCACTGTCGGAATCAACAGCACCCTTCCCGATCAGCCAGTATTTCTTCTCCCGTCTTAATCCCTTTGGCTGATCGGTCCGATCGGGGGTATTGGCGACTTGCGGATCGTCCATAGTCGCCTGGAGCGGATTGGTTAACACTTCAGGTGGGATAGCCACATTCCAGATCGGATTCGCCGATCCGTCAACACACTTCTCTTCTCCCCCGTGCATACACACCAGGTCATCTGGTGAGACGACATCGCTCGGTCCGCCCCTGTCAAAAGGGCAATGCTGAACCTCGTCGACGGGCTTCCCTTCTGTGGCACCAACTTGAGTGGATGTGTCACCATACTCGTCTCCAGCGATACTGCGATCGTCCTCATCTGCCGTCGGTTCCACTGTCACCCGACCTTGCGATACAACTGCATTAACAACTCTCGGCACATCTTCCTTCGAGTCCACTGTATCGGGTGACTGCTCTGATAACCTTCGACACATCCTGGTCGCTACGTGATATGGCCTTTCCGTCCGAGGTGAGGGGTCTTCTTCCGCTGACTTGTCGTCGCCGATCCGATCGGTGGTGGCCTTACGCGCAAAGCTTTTCCACTTCATATAACATCTTTATTCGATCAAAATAAATCGCATCCTCCACGGAACCTTTCCTTCAGTCAGCCACATACCGACGATCGTACCGTTGCCTAATATCAGCGTTTTGTTACCGATGTTAGTAACTCGTACGCGATCGCTCCGATCTCCACCGTCAGCAAACGTCGGTACCCAGTGATCGGCCCTGGTCACACACAACTTCCTTGTCCGAAAGTCCTTTTCCAACGAGATATCTGCCGATCGACCCACAGGAATAGTGATATCTTGGTTCCATCTTACCAGATCAGTACGTGATAGGTATAAGGGACGTCGACCAGCCAGTTGGATATGGACTTCGTCGGGAAGCGTAAGCAATCCATGCGACAGATCGAGGCGTATGCCTGCCGGCACCATAAAATCCATACCAAGTAATGCGTCTTGGCCGGCCCGATTACCAACCCAGGCGATGAAGAATTAGACCAATGAACCAGATAAAGTGATCTTCACACGCGTCCTCCCTTCGGTCATATAGGAATTTTCGCCGATTCTTGCCTCTGTGCATAGTCTATCCGACATCCAACCTTACGAGCAAAGGCGGAGTCGATAATTGAGACTTCTGCACCAGAGTCAAACAGCATCGTGTCCTTCTCGTTGTTAATCTTCCCATAGTCTTTCGCCTACTTGAACCATAACGACCTTCGATCGGGAATATTCAATAGTCTGAAGACTGTAGACCGAATGATCCCCGTCGCCTGTATCTGTTGCCGTTGTACCGCTGTCTTGTCCAACGAATGCATATACGCTAAACACAGATCGCTCGGCTCGATCCAGATTCCAATCTGGCGAGCGATCTAGTTTAATATCTTCTCGACATCGGTCGGCAACATTCCCGCATGTTTATCGGGAACATACCACTTGCGCATCTGGTTGAAGAAGTGTTCCATCTTGCACTGTCCATCGTCATGGATCTCTCCACGAGCTTTACATACAAATAGGCAGTGATCGGTGGTGTGGCCGCGTCGTTCACACTTCTTACACGTAATTCTTCGCCAGCAAATCTGATCATCATGCCTGGTTGACCCGCACTGAGTGAACTTTTTGTACGGTGAATCCGGGTCCGATCTGTTTCCGTTTTATTCCTTCCAATCAGTGGGGCGTGACGCTGATTGATCTCTGGGTGCAGACTGGTCGACGAAAACGTGACGGTAATATTCCTCGTCTGTCCCCAGACTGGACCAGCCACTGCTCTCCCTTTCTGATCCGGAGCTCGTTTTAGCCACGATCGCTCTGATCGCTCTGGACGGTCTGGTCGCAGGTCTCTTCGCATGATCATCCTGCTCCTTCGATCGGGATCGGTTCGATCCGACAGCAACCTTCGTCCTCATACTGCGGGAGTGGCGCAGCATACGTAACGTCTGTTCAACTTCTTCCACATCCCTGAGGCGCAGTATGGTTAGCTGATCGGCCAACGCCTGATCATCCAGCGTACTGATAAAGTGGCCCACGTGTTCTTGGGCAGCTCCGATCGGCGTATAGGTCTCCTTGATCGGGATCCCCGCAAGCATCGCAGCCACATTTAGCCGGTGAAGGTACTCGATCGGCGTTTCATCTCCCCTTCGCGAAGTAGAAAAGATGGAGTGACAGTACTGCCTTTCAAAATCCATGTACAACAAAATACAGTCAGATCGGACATCCTGACTTAAATGCTGGAACCAGTTCGCAGTCGGTCCCTTCATCAGATTTCGGAAGATCAGACACCGTTCTTTGTTTGGCGTCTGATCACGGAGGAACGCGGACTTCGTTCGGCTGAATCATGATCGGGCTTGCTTCTCATCAGAATCCTTTCCCGTAAAGTCCTTCAACTCGGTGCTTGCGGCCATGCGGATTCTTGGGATCGCCGTAGAATTGAAATCAAACGCCGTCGTTGAGGCTAAGTTCGCCTTACGTGTCCCGCCTCTGCCCGTACCACTGTAGTCATCGTCAATTTTGCTGATCGACTCCATGTCGAAGTCGCTGCTACTTGCCGATCGGCGGGGGCGGGCTCGGCGTGACCTGCGTTTTTTCTTGAAAACCGGTCTAACACCTTTGGACAGCTTGTCTGTTGATGTTATTGACTGCATTTCGACGTCCGCACAAATTGCCTCGTTTTACTGGGCAGATAGGCTTGGTGCACGAGGGCGCTGAGGTGAACTTCATCGATCTGCGGCGTAACGCTTCATCATAGCCTTAAACATGGCTTGCAGGATTGCTTCCATCGATGGCGAGGTGACTGGATCGGTCTTGGGGGGTGCCGATACCTGTGGACTCCCCTGGGGCCCCGACTGGCATGCCGCCCCTCGTTGCCGCACGTCCCTTTTTTGTTCCTTGCGACTGGTACCGTGACTGGTACCACGATTCATGGCCATCCGCTCCACACTGACCTCCAACTCGGACGAGCACTTGAAGGAAGGTGGTGACCCATATAGCGAGCTATTATCGGAGAATGACTTCTCGACATGTGCTCGCACGGGGTTTGTGGCTTCCAACGCGATTTTGGGAGTTGGGCGGCGCACCGCCACCACCAATGGCGTCAGATGGTTGTGTAGCATTGACATCGCTTGTTTCAACTTCCACGTATCGATCTCGAACAGTTTGCCAACACCATTAGCATTCTTGATCTTTATCCAAACCTCGTCTAGCATCGTCAAAAGATTCTTGACTAGTTGCAGCGGCCGATCGGAGTCGATCGGTTCGGTAGTAGGCCCGTGTAGACGATCCATAATTGGGGGCTTAACAATTTGGATGAATTCGCTTTTGCGAACGAATCTCTTCAGTTCGTACATGTAGTACATCTTGGTCACCTCCTCGTCATCCACAGTCCCATGATCGATCGGCGACTTTTCCTCCAAGTTGGAATCGTCCGAGAGCATTGAGAGCCTCTGCTTGGTTTTCTTAATTAGTAATTCGGTCGGATCGGGGTGATCCGCCCCCACATTTTTCTTCACATGTAACTTTTTGTCGAAATATATGGGATCAGGAACAGGGTCCTGATCCCTTTTCTGGGACTATAGCAAGACTTGCTATAGTCCCGATCGGAGCCTTGCGGGGAGGAATAAACTTGTTAATCTCGATCTGGTCCTCCCCTGGCCAGATCGATCATCGCCATCCTTTTACACGACCACGACACGAGGCGATAAGCGTTCCTCGTGCCGATCGGCTCCTCCAGGAGCGGTATGGGGAGTCGTAAGTTCATTAATTTCGATCTGATCCTCCCCCTGATCAGATCTAACATCGCCATCCTTTCCAACAATTAGTACACAAGGCGATATGCGTTCCTTGCGTGATCACCATAGAGTATCCATGTTAAAATTCGTAAAATCAACACTTTGCTAAATATCGCGGTGATATCCACGGTCACCAAATGATCCGGGCACGCGCACCATTGTGGTGGAGTCCAGTTCAAAATTGAACACCGAAGTGTCCGGAACTGAACCACCATCGTGCCCAGCCGACCAATTAACGGTGGAGTACTACGCGGACCTTCGCCTGGGTGCAGACAGGTGACCGGTCGGCACTGCAGGATGCCTAGTCCGATTCATCACGCGTCTCCCCTTTTGTACCCATTGTTATGGGTGGCTACACACTCGTGGACCGTTGCTTGTTGGAGACTTTGGTGAAGATTGATATGGATGTACCACTTCTGGGGTACTGATCCAAAATTCCAACGAAAGGTAATTCGAAATAGCCGATCGGCAAACGAAGCGTAAATCTTCACTCCGAATGCAATTTAATCTGGCACTTGACTGCCCGTGGCAGTGAGTAATCCAGCCAATAGTAAATCCTGGCACTTGATTGCAGAGAAATGAGTAATCCAGCCAATGATAGTTTCTGACACTTGACCGCAGATCGCGATGAGTAATCCATCCAATTCCTGGGACTTGATCGCAGCAGATCGCGACGAGTAATCCATCCAAAAGAACACGCCTCCCTTGAGCGTGGCCTAACTTGAGTGGTGAGTGAACGTAACGAGTTCTCCCTGTCGTGGGGATTCCGGTGGAGCTCAGTGCTGTCCGGGATTAATAAGCGTTAGGGGATCCTGTCCGCCTCCCGCTCCCAATGACTCAGATCGGATCCACTGGCGACTTACGCAACCCGATGTAATACGAACACTGTATTTAATATCCAATTAAAATCCAATATGTAAACTATATGTAAACCGTGTGCCTTACCTCAAATCTGCGTACAAAACACTCCAAGCACACGATTGGCCAAAATACTCCGTCCTTTCAGCCGACCCGATCGATCTTCTTTGAAAACTGGTACACCGGTATTAACTGGTCAATAATTTTCACTTGCACTTCACCACACTCTCGATGGACGACAGTCCCAAGACTTATGATGAAAATGCCGAGATGAATAAGAAGCCGTACCGTTCGCTCATTGGGAGCCTGCAATACGTGACACAGTGCACCAGACCAGACATAGCGTACTCTGTCACACATTTGAACCGATTCATGGAGAACTATGGTGTGAAACATTGGAATGCAGCGATCAAGGTCCTACGCTATCTGCACACAACCCATAATCTAGGCATCAACTACAGTAAGGAAAAGGGTGAAGCACAAGCACCAGTGGAATTTTGCGATGCCGACTGGGGGAACAACCTCGAAGACAGATGCTCTGTCTCCGGTGCGATGATCATGATGAATGGTGGCCCTATTGTGTACAAGTCAAAGTACTAACGCACGGTGGCGTTAAGCTCAGCGGAAGCAGCAGAGTACCTGGGTTGAGCATGTGCAAACAGGAGGTGATTTGGGTGCGGATGATGATGAAGGTCCACAAGCATCACCAACCCAGGTGTGGTAAAGCGTGCTATAATTAGGCCTAATTAAGTGCCTAATTATGGGACTTATTAGGGGTCTGATTGCGGGCACTAATTGGGTACGTAATTGTATACTATTGTGTGTGCCACGGTGTATACAGTTGCGTGTACAACCGTGGTGCACATAGACAGGACATAGACGAGACACGGGGAGATGGGACGATTACATACAGGTACTCAACGAACACCGACGAACACCGACGAACGACGGAGGAATCAGGTCGACTGTGCACGGAGAACGCTGGAATGGCCGTTTCTGATTGGCTGAAATTAGGAAAATGGTAGATAAGGCTTTAAGTGATAATAAAGTTCTCCTTCTGTGTACGATCGAGTAGATCGTTTAAGGGACGGTACCTTTGCGCCTCCCTCGTTAGTATACACCTCTACGTCCCGGGTGGGAGCACTGAGTGCGTTTTTGGCCCACCGGTAGGCGTAGAGTGTGAGAACTCGCCGCAACTCCGCCCGCTGTGACTCCGGTTCTTCTTTTTAAAGGTTTTTTGGTCTCGGGAACGTGATCGAACAGTGCTCTCACCTCTTCCCCGTTTGGTTCACGTTTGGCCCTTAGAATTCGGCTGCTGTAAGCGACCCACGGGAACTCTAGGTGGATTTAGTGAAATTTACTCCCCCCCTCGTAGGTCTAGGCTAGGAATACATATATTTGGGTGTTCCTTTAGCTGTTTAAGACTACAGAGGCTCCGTGATCGGGAAGTGAAGACTTCCGCTGCCTGATCAAGTACCCCCTTCGCCGATCAACACCTGATCGACACTTTGCAACTCGCGACCCGCGTTAATCTGCTCGCAACTCGCGCCAACTCGTGCCTGAACGACTTTTAGCACTTGATCAAACCTGAGCACGGCTTATCACGGCTGATCAACGCCTTTGAGCACCTGATCAAGCCTGATCAAGTCTGATAACAGCTGATCAACGTCTTTTAGTACCTGATTAAGCCTGATCAAGTCTGATCACAGCTGATCAACGACTTTAGCGCCTGCCCAATCCTGATCACTGCTGATCAAAACTTATCGCACTTGATTCAAGCTTGATTGCTCTTGATCGCGCCTGATCGCATCAGTCGATTCATAAAAAGTCAACTCAGTCTTGCAACAAGGAATTGCAGTGTGCCGTCCTTGCCAGCTGGAGAGCGACCCACTCCCAAGCCGTCGGGTACACAAGGCGAGCAGAAACACAAGCAGTCAAGGACAACGGGAGGACCCCCTTCGTTAGTCGGCAGTCCGGGCGCCGTGGTACCTGATCAAGCGTCAAAAACTTTGATCAGCCGCTCCACCACACAGGTGTGGGAGGACAACCAAGGCGCGATTGCGCTCACGCACAACGCGGTCTTCAACGCACGCACGAAGAATGTGGACATCCGTCACCACTTCATCCGCGAGAAGGTGAACGATGGGAAGGTCAAGATCAGCTATGTGGAGACGCATCATCATCTGGATGATATCCTGACGAAGGCCCTCACCACGAAACGGTTCGAGTTCCTCCGTGACCGCATGAACCTTTAGCCACGCCGAGCCAGGGACGATCTACAGTGAGTTGGAGTGTTGGCGAGTACCGCCGACTTGTACTGTCTATGCAATTGGTTCGTGAGAACGTTCTAGAACGTTCTCGAAGCGTGTAGACTGTTGGTCTACGATATAGAACGTTCTAACTGTTAGCCTGTAGGGAGAAACGTAGGGTAAGAAACGATAACCAGCTAATCTCAATCTACAATTTTGCTCGTGTCGAACAGCGTCCTAGTAACAATCCTCATAGAATTGTTTACACTGAAGCTATCCAATTCAAGTTTTTTTTAAATGTGTTTTCAATTTTTTCCAATCTTGACGCATTACACCCCTTCGGAGTCTTCTTCCTGGTAAAATAATAAAATATATACGTAATCTGTTGAAATGTTCCATTGTCCATCTTTGAGTAGATTTAAAGAAACTTGAGTCGTAGATGCCGTTTAATACCTTGAATATACTGAATTCGTCTTTGTTGAATATTATCGCAACCAATAGTCCGTTAACGATGCAAACAACACCCCCAGACAGTGCGCAGACAGTATGTGGAGATGTGGTAAAGAGTACCGTAAAATTGGTACGTAATTAGGGGCATAATTATGGTCAACCCTATAGGTGTAGCTGTGGTAGAAGGTACCACAAATTTAGTCGGTACAAAGGGTGGTACGATAGTGGGCACCACAGTCGGTACCACAGTTGGTACCTCAGTTGTTACAACTGTTGACACAACGATGGCGTACAGGGACGAGGCGTGGACAGGACGTCTGAGACGATGCGACAACTGGTACGGTTACCTAACGGTAACCCGAAGGTAAGCTAAGGGATCAGGTCGAATGGTCGACAAAATGCGTAGGAATGGGTAGTTCTGATTGGCTTATATTAGGTTTTTGGTTGATATTAGGATACAAGCAATAATACAGTTCTCCTTTTGCGTACGATCGCGCCGATCGTTTACACGGACGGCAACTTAGGGCCTCCTTTCTTCTACTAAATACATCTACATCCCGGGCGGGAGCACTTAGTGCATTTTTGGCCCACCGGTAGGCGTAGAGCGTGAGAACTCACCCGCAACTCCGCCCGCTGTGTCAGAGGTTCTTCTTTTAAAGTTTTTTTGGTCTCGGGAACGTGATCGATCAGTGCGCTCTCACCTTTTTCCCCTATTGGTCCACATTTTGGCCCCTAGTGTTGGCTGCTTTAAGCGCCCCACGGGAACACTAGGCGGATTTTTAGTGGTAATCGTCGATCATCCCGTCTAACGCGCTGATCGACCGTCCCTCTAAGGCTTAAGTCTAGAATACAAGGTATTTTTGGGTATTATATTGACGAATTAAGCTTAAGGAGGCTCTGTGATCGGGCAGTGAAGATTTCCGCTGCCTGATCGAGTACCCCTTCGCCGGTCAACACCTGATCGACACACTGCGACTCGCTACCCGCACTCAGCTGCTCACAACTCGCGCCAACTAGCTGATCAGCGACTGATCGCGCCTGATCGAGTCTGATCACCGTTGATCGACGACTCTTAGTGCCTGCCTAAGCCTGACCACTGTTGATCACACCAGATCGCACGTGGTTCAAGCTTAATTGCGCCTGATCGTTGCCTGATCGCATCAGTCGACTCATCACAAGTCAACTCAGTCTTGCCACAAGTAACTGTAGTGTGCCATCCCCGCCACCTGGAGAGCAACCCACGCCTAAGCCGTCGGGTACACAAGTTGAGCAGAAACACAAGCAGTCAAGGACAACCGAAGGACCCCCTTCGTCAGTCGGCAGTCCGGGCGCCGTGGTACCGCCTGATCAAGCGTCAAAAACCTTGATCAGCCGCTCCACCACAGAGATATCCAAGTCAAGGGCTTGTTAAATGGATGTGTATTGAGAAGTGATTATCTGTCCTAACACGCAATACAGTAGAACCTGTCTAACCAAATATGCTTGGGACCGGGTCAAACGTATTATTTTACGGAGGTTATTAAATTGTAGAGATGCGCAGCGGTGCGCAGCGGAACGCAGTACTGTACGTATGATCAGGGGCTGTGAAATGTAACCCTCAACTAACCACCAACAAACAAAGAACCAACAAAACCGCACAAAACCCGCAACATCCGACCACACCAACCAGAGTTTGACAGCAGAACCCAAAGATGCCAAGGACTGGAGCACAGCACACAACCATGCCGGACAAGGTCCGCATTGCCTTGTGTGAGCACAAGCAGAAGAACCCTTCGCTCAAGCAGAAAGAGCTGATTGCTTGGGTGGAGACCAATCACCACCTCAAAATAAGCCAAGCAACGGTCTCCAACACACTCAAATGTTCGGGCGAGATCCTCCAAAAGGCGTCCAACATCAATCTTGAGCAGAAGCGGCAAAAGACCGTAAAGTATCCTGAGATGGAGAAGGCGCTTTTTGAGTGGTTTACGGCTCATGAGGAGCAGGTGAACATGAGCGGCGATCTTCTGAAAGAAAGCGCTAGCAAGATCCTTGATCGTCTTTACCCAGGTCACGAGAAATTCGAGTTCTCAAACGGCTGGCTTGAATCATTCAAGACACGTCACGGCATTCGGTCCGTCCGTCGCTTTGGCGAGAGTGGTTCCGTCCACAAACAACTCATCGAGGATGAGAGCCCAAAGATGCGTGAGGTGCTCGAAAATTATGCACTCAGTGACATCTACAACATGGATGAGACGGGCCTGTTCTACAGGATGCAGGTTTGTTAAACATTGCGATTCAATTCAATTGTGATAAAAATTGCTCTAAGCATGTCACGTTTCAGGCAGATCACTCGCTTGCAACCAAGCAGCTTGAAGGGCGCAAGCAGCACAAGGAAGGGATGATTCTTGCCGTTTACTGCAATGCAGATGGTTCAGACAAGCTTCCCCTTTGAATCATTGGGAAGTCAAGGAGCCCACGCTGCTTCAAGAACATCAATCTGAACAATCTCTGTTGCGTGTACTTCAACAATGTAAAGGCTTGGTCGACGCAAATTATTTTTCTTGAGTGGCTCAAATCGTTTGATCTTCGAATGGCTGACATAAAAGTTCTTTTGATTCTTGAAAATTGCGGTGCACATGTTCCTCTTGACGACATTCCAGCCCGCATTCAGCTCCGGAACACTACTGTGTTCTACCTTCCACCAAACACCACATCAAAGCTGCAGCCCTGCGATGCTGGGATTATCCGGAACCTCAAGGACTACTACCGCCGCGCTTTCAACCGAATTCTCCTGCAGGGTGTGGAGGACAAACTTCCTGATACTGAGAAGATCCACATTCTTGAGGCAATCAGGATTGCAGTCCCCGCGTGGGAGAACGAGGTGAAGGCAGAGACCATTGCAAACTGTTTCCGCCACTGCCATATTCGAAGCACGGCACCGGAGGATCAGCAGCCAGTTTTGGCAGAGAAGGAGCTTCTCGACCAGGAGGTTGTGGCCGAGCTGGAGTCACAGATTCGCCGTTTCCGCTACGCCAATCCCATTGATGTGCGTAACCTCCTCAACTACAGCGAGAAGGATGTTGTCACCTACGTACCTACCTTGGACGAGGTGATTCAGGATCACTTGGTGCCGGAACCCGTGGAAGAACAGGCCGATGACGATGAAAGCCAAGAGGTCGCCATTGTTACGGTATCCGAGGCACAGGCAATGATACGTTCACTGGAAACATTCTGGTTGCAGCAATCTGACGTGAACGATCTCTTCATGACGGCCCTCCAACGCATGAAGAACAAGGCTGCAGCCATAAAGACCAGCCAGATGAACCAGAAGGGCATACGTGACATTTTTGAGCGTGTTTGAATAGCGACATATAGGGCCAGGTATATAGGATATTTTTTTACATAAGTTGTGGGACTAAGAAATTTTATTAAATATCACATTACAGAGGTTTATAAAATTTAATATGGGGACGAGCTCGGGACCGGCAAGAAATATTTGTTTGCGGAGGTTATTAGTTTACCAGTATCAATTTAGACAGGTTCTACTGTATGCATAAGAGTTGAAATTGTAGCGATCCTACATCTGTCGTGTATCCTAAAAGGAACGGTGACATCCATAGTATAAGCACGGCCACCATCCTGTCCGCCGGTAGTGTTTGGGAGCAGTTCCTAGGCACCAATGGGGCATCTTCCCTACCGCCGAGCCTCCTTCGCTTTAATGCCCCTGGAACAATGACACCGACACCCGTCCGCCGAAAGGTTTACGGAATATGTCCATGGAAATCCAGAATCGGGAGCTAGGTAGGTCCCTTCATTTTATCATAGGCGGCATATCTTCATAAACTCATCCACCCCCAATCGATGACTTGTTCCTGCCAACAGAAAGGGCTCACTAGCAGCTGCTTGCGCTCCTCATCTCCTCTTCCCCTTCTCTTTCGCTCTGATTTTTTTGCTTTCAATCATCTACTACTACCTGCCTGTCCTCATTAGCTGCTGCTGTCACCACCTCTCCACCCTATTATTAATTATTATCACCACCACTGCTGCCACTGCGTGTTTCTTGCTTGCTCTTCTGCAACAGCTGTTGTTAGTTGTTTTATAAGAAGAAGTATAATGATGAGTGATAATAAGGTTCCTTCTTCTTCTTTTAACGTTATGGGAACAGCTTCGACTGTCGAAGGAGGAACTGTTGTCCCTAGTGATAGCGAAAGTGGTCTTGGTATTATCCTTTCCGGAAAGAGAAAGAGAACTGCATGGTGTGAAGCCATTCTAGAGGATCAATCGATAAAAGAGCGTGCTAAGGATGGCTCATACATTATTTGCGGTGTGTGCAAAACCGGAGGAGGTGGGAACGGGGAAACATTGAAAAAGATCTGCTCGCGTCGCCCATACTCAACTGAACGATGGAACGAGCATATTCAGACAGTATGTCACAAACTGGCTTTGACGCAGAACAATACCCGAGTGACCGAATTTTTCAAGCCAAGTGTCACGTCTCATCAAGCGGCATTATCGGGAGAAAAGGAGCCATCTTCTTTGACCCCTTCTTCTTCGGCGGTCAACCTCAATTTCGGTGGTCATCGTTCCAGTAATGTTCAAGCAGTACGCCTTTAGCCTTGCCCTGGCATGTTCGCAAATCTTTTAAAGCATGAATCTTCAAAATACTTTAAGCTGTTTGAAGAGTTTGGTGAACCTCCTGCATCGGTCCACTTTCTAAGTATGGGTGCCTCAAAGGCCTGGTCAATTCACTCAACTGATTGTGACAAGGTATACCACCTGCGTCCTGGAAAAGCAAAAAGCGGTCCTTGTGACAAGTGTCTAGCCCTAAAGACACGAGCCCTCAGGAAGCGTCTCTTACGGATGATTGATGTCGCGGGGGTCCTGAAGATCTTGGACGCTCCAGCAGTCGGAGACTCTGCAGTGCTTGACGAGGAAGAGTATAGAAGACTCAAAAACTTCTCTCATGGCAATCAGCACACTAATGAAGCGAAGAAAGCCTTTTTCAAGCGAGTAAGAGACTTTATCTCTTATCACGACTGGTGTGTAAAGAATCAAGGATCTCTGCGCGCGATTGGAGTGCCACTACCAATTGGTTGTACTGAGAAGAAGGGCATTTTGAAGCCGGACGCATTTATTACCCAATTTCACTTCCTCTATCACTCCCAACCATAGTTTAGAAATTCTCTTTTGGTTGGTCTGGCAAAGGCTTACGTGGCTAAGATGAATGGCCTTATGAACCCGCAGTATGCCGCAAAGCTCATCGATTTCTGTCAAGTGATGCGATTGAAGAGCAAGTCTGATTACGAGATTCTACAGGCAAACCTACTTACGGTTAGCGTCAGGCAGCTGCAACGGATAGGGTCAGCTGATCGAAGGACTCGGACTACCGCGATTGATTTGGATCGCGAGAGCATCATCCAGCGTTGCAAGCAATGGGTGAGCTTAATAAAGGGTGAAAGTGAAACATTGGTGGTGTCGTTGGCAATCGATGCTACGAAGGTTCCAAAGCGGCTTGAGGTGAATGCTACTTATCAAATCCGGGTCGGAAAAATTGCTCCTTATCATGCCGAGAAACTCAGTGAGGGAATGTCAGTTGAAAACGTTGATGTCAAAGATCTGGCTTCGGAGGTAAAATGCGCTGTCTTGTTAGCTCAAAAACGGACGTTCGGGAGCTTGCCCTTATGACGTTATTGACAGCACGTCCACAGTCTACGAACGAATTGTCAGATTTCAACGAGTACATTGTGGACATCGTTACCAGCTTAGACGACGTCCGTCTGGTGTCGGTCTCGTGTGATGGGCTTGCGAGTGAGTCAGACTTTATAAGAGGAAAGCTGCTGGACTTTTTTCAATCGAAATCATCAACCTTGGGACTAATGGACATGAATCACGTTGCGAAAGCTCTAAGATCTCAACTTGTCCTGGGTTCATCGTTAATCACGGCGGGCGCGATATAGTTGACCCGGGATTGCTCTTAGAAGATGGAATCGCTAAAGAGTTGGTGCAGGTCACTGACTACACCTCAGACGCGTTGGTACTCCGCTTGTGCTCTCTGGAGTCCATGGACAAGCTATGCGCGCTGTCGAATGAAGAGGAGGGATCGATTGCAGCTACGGGGCTATGCCTATTCTTTCTCCGAACACTTCTTATTGGGTCCAACTCGGACAGTCTCGATAGAGACATCAGAGTATGTTATCTTTGGTGCAGCCTAATCTGGTTCACGAGCCTAGATGGAGTCCACATCACTACCCTTCGGAACCTTGCTTCTGCAGTCCTCGGCACAGTATGTCTCGTCTTGAAAGCTGAAATTATTAAATTCAGATTGGTTACCAGCGAACCGGCGGAACACGTTTGGCGTATTGCGGATGTGGAGACGGGAGTTCACAATCTCCGAGATGCTACACTACGCTGAAAAGATGGAAAAAGTTTTGAGCTGCACCTTTCGATCTGGCTTACGAGCGTCCTCATCTGGCCTGCAAGGCTACCAAGCAACTTTTGAGGGGTTCAGAGCATCTATTGAGAAGATGTTGAAATCAATAGTTGCAACAAAGAGAAGTCGAGAGCCTGTGGTGAAGCAAAACAACGCAAATTATGAAGGCGTCCAAATTGACGAAGGTCCTTGTGCCGGAGAGCAGATCGAGGAAAAGCTTCTTCAGCTCCTCAATTGTGCTAGCGAACAGATGGGGGTATTGTTGACTTCACCTGGCCTCGGACTAAAAGCAGGATCCTCTCCCTTTTGTCGCTTTTTCGCTAACTTCCAAGACCTGGCTAATGCTTTTAAGGACTATATGCCTGCAACATTTCGCTACGACGATGGGGACTTGTGCGGTAACAGCAAAACACCCCACACAGGACCCGATGGTTCGAATTCGCAGGGCACGGATGTCGAGAACGTGTTTTTGGAGAGTATGGCCGCTATTCTGGGCCCTGTCGCTGGTACTGACAATGGGTCTACATCTTTGATTCAACAGGAAGGGGTTGATTCGAGGATTGCAAGCGCACTGGATACTGTTGAACGGTCTACTGCAGAGCTCGGAGGATCAGAAGCTGGTATTCAGGAGGCTTCGGTCATCAGCGCTGCCGGGGTGATCGTCCGCTACATGGACATCAGACATAGAAGCAATCCAAACCTCTTGCTTCGGAACTACCCACGGAGAAATCTAGAGCGCTTTCTTTACGCTGACTTGATGCCTTAAGATCTGGATATGACCTTTTTCTACTAGCCAAGGGCTGTCTCACTGAAGTGAAGGCCAGATTGCCAGGAGAGAAAGGAGCAATTGATGGCCAGACAAAGGCAAGGTCACTTCAGACGAGATGGTTCTCAAGCGGATCGATTGGAGTTATAGACAACGAATGCGAAAATGCCCCTTTGGAAGAAGGAGCCTCCTCGGAAGTTGGTGCGGGGTTGGAACGCAATCAGGTTGTCGTGATCGACGCAGATTCCTCTGAATTCTTTTACAGAGTCTTATCGGTCTTCAGAAAATCCTATAATAAAAGGATAATCTGCGGCTCCGCTCCGGCAGATGGTCAAACAATAATCTTCGCTGCACGGGTGGAGAAGCAGCCACAGTTAATGCGCGGACTTAGGTATGTCTCTCCAACAATGCGCCAGGCAAGTGATTTTGTGATAGTGAAGGGCAACGAGGTATCGATTGTAAGGCGGGAATCTTAGGGTAGCCGACTCACAGCTGAATGAACTCATTCTTTCTCGTTGTGTAAGGGTTTCATTAATCAATCAATGACAGCAATTTATCTTTCATGTTAATTGCAGGTATAGAGATGACGATGAGCTTGAACAGAGATAGGAGCACATTGAGAAGCCTGTTTCCTTCGATTTCTGCCGCCTCATACGTAGCTGTATGTGCTGCTAGTCTCTGGCATCACGTCGGTCATCACTCTTCCTCTAACAACAGGCAGGCCACAGTACCTGGCTGCCGATATCAGCAGTTGTTGCATTGATTTGAAAGGTCAACCGCCGATGATGGTGGGTTAAAGAAGCCCTTATGCTTGAATGTTACAACGTCCACACAGCACCTGACGACTAAGTGCTATCTTACTTTCTGGTCTGTGAGACCACCGAGGATGAACTAGCAAGGCACCCATCATACTATACCTGGAAGTCTAGATAGAGATAATTTTAATAGACGTACATCGTATACAGGGGAATTGGAATATTTCTAGTAGGTGGAAAAGACTGGAAAAAGAAGATAAGAAGGGCTATTCATAAATAAGAGACATGAAGGAAAGAGAGAAGTGGAGGAGAAGAAGAGAAAAAAGAGAACGACGAAGGGTCCTTGCTTGGAGGAGGAGGAGAAGGACTACCCAGTCCCGCTGCGATTGGTAAAAGATAGGTAGTAGAAAGGATGGGTTCTTTCCTCGATCCCTGCGATGGCCATATCCTTCAATCTAATAACATCGTTGTTCAAGAAGTAAATCTTTGATCTCTCTGATTAGGATTATTAGAGCAACGACTAAGGGGTAACACACACACGTACCTTAACACCAGTCGATGATTGATTAGATGGTGAGAATGTTCTTGCTTCTTCTGATGAGGGCAAATCATATGTTCTGGAGGACTGACTTGTACTTATTCATGCCCGACTTCTGAGGAACTTCACCCCTGCTTTCCGTTCTTCAACTAGAATAATAAGCTGCCCCATGATTTCTCATCATCCACTCACCAATCACCCAGCAGTAGTACAAGCATTGGTATCAGGAGAGCCGCTTCCCCACTAACTACGAGAGCTCTTCACGCAGCACTAGTAGTGGTAGTTTCTAGCAGCAGAAGAAGAAACATCTGAAGAAACACTTTCCTATTTCGAAGATGGAATCTTCTGCCTCAAGTCAATCGATAGCTAGCAGCTCTTCTTCTAGGTAATGAATGAGTTGCATGAAGAGTTGAGCTGATCCGCCCTATTATTAGTAGCTTTGCACAGTAATACTATGGGCCAAGGCTGTATTACTACGCGGAGCTCTTCCACGGTCAGGTCGTCCGCCGAAGCCGCTTGGTGATCTTGTCCTCGGACCACCAAATTCGGGTACTCTTAGAGATCGATAAATCCCGTCCGCCGAAACCCCTTGAGATCGATGTCCTAGGATATTCAGAATCGGGAGTATGATGTCACCCCTCCTATCCTAAACTACTTATTTGTACCTAATAATAGGTACTATGATTCCTATGTACCTCTTAAAAATACGAAATTATCAATGCTACAAATGAAAATAAACGTATACCTGGTTTTTGATACAAACCGTAATATCGAATATTTTCAACATAGTCGTATGACCTATTTATCTGTCAATATTTACGATAGAGAGCTGCCCTAGCGTTGACATCCCAAGGTGGTATCGCACAGGGCTTTGATTAATAGTAAAATGTGATTATGTTCCTACATATGAGCAGTGTTGTAGTCGTTTGAAACTTATACTGTTTTCAACGTCTGAGAATAGTCTCAGGACCAAAGATAGGTAGCGACCTAAATTTATTTAATGTCAACATACTTATCAAATTGGATTAGTCGAATCGGCGAGGCATGTTACAAATCAAGCATTTGATTAACCGTGTCAAACAAATCTCGAACGATAATTTTAAACCCATCTGGATATTCCTACACTTTACTACATCTTTTGACATTACTCTAGTGTACAATCCAAAGGGGAGCACTTTGTATTAAAATAAAACCTTTATGCTTACGTCTAGAATCTGAGTAAACGAAAGTTGACAATGGGGAGCTAAGCTATCCTAGATTGAATCAGATGTCAACAACAAGCTTTCTCATTGTGTCTTCTTATTCGACGACTGGCGCGGTTTCATGCAGTACGACTGAATAAAAAAGTTCACGAATAGCCAGAAGAGTGACTGGATGTAAACGAGGTAAATCACCGGCACTTTTTGAGGAAAGTTTTTACACGAGCGCGCCACCATTTGGTAACCCTGCACGTTCATTGTGACGAACTGGATCAACTGCATGACCGTAAGGTACTTTTTCCACCAGATGTCACGCGTGTGCGCGCTCACAAAGTAGTACATATACATAATGGTGTGAATGAAACCGTTCAGGATGATTGTGGCGTAAATGTCTCCGTCGTAGGCGATGCGAAAGTTCATGAAGTAAATCTATGGACGTGCATATCATACATTAGATGCATTCAACGTGTACGAAGAAAAGCACAGATCATGAAGTCTCACTGCAAAAACTGTCAGGTGGTGGTACACATGCAGAAAAGAAAGCTGCTTCCATTTTTTTCCGAGAATGATGAATATTGTGTCACAGAAGTCCAATATCTTGGATAGGTAGAACATATACAAGACATTACCCATAACAGGCCTTTCCGCGTTAAACACATTACAAGGCGTTGCTGAGTAACCCTGCGTTAGTGACGAATGCAGACGAAGATTAAATTTCATACACATAACTACCAAGAAACCAAAACAAATGATACGCTTGGATCACGTACGTTGCGATAAGCAAGAATACCAGCTTCCATGCACATATACGAGCACAACACAACCTGCAGCGGATTGTAAATAAATTGAAGAGGGCTCGTCTTTATTGCTGGGACACCCGCCTTCATCACAATCTAAGGTACGAGTCAATAGTGTGACTTTTTACAATGTAAGCAACGAGAGACTAGCGCACCGTGCCGATGACAACGAAAGCGATATACGCAACAATAATAGCAAAGGCAGTCGCGAAGTCGGCACCAGGTAAATTCTGCAATGGCGAGAGCTTATATTGACCCGACGGATCTGCCCAGTCCAGGAACACAGTTTCGCGGGAGTCAGCCCATTGCTTGTAGCTATCCCAAAGCTCAGTAGCCATGATGTCCTCTACCGTGTAAATTTCGTTTTAAATTCCAACCACACAATGATATCCACACCAATTCCCGCCGTTATCTTCTGCACCGGTAAAACCTAGAGTAAAAGTGTAATGATATGAATTCTACCGGTAAAGCTTAGAGTACCGGTAATATTATTACGTACTCGCTGTAAGTCAGGCCTCGTCAAATTTGGCATTTGAATAATTTATGCCAAATATGCCAAATTTGAGTGTCAGAATGTGCCAAAAATGAAAAGTGTTTTTGTTTATTTTGTTTGGTGTTGAGGTGGTAAATTCATTCTGGTATAAAAGCACCCCCCAGCACTCCCCCCAACCTGGCCAGTCTACAAGCAAGTTTGTCTGATCACCGCAATATGAGCAAGCGCAGCACGCCCTTCAATGAGTCACACGTGCTGGAGTATGGGCTAAAAATTGTTGACCGACACGCTACCAAGAAGTACGTGGCCGGCGTTCAGTGCCACATGTGCATAACCTTCGGCAAAGAGGAACCCGATGTGAACCAGGCGGTAGGGTCGAAGCGCAAGACACCAGCTCCAACAAAGAAAGTGAAGGTCTGGACGGGACCACCCTTCCGCTCGGAGCTCTTCAGGTCCCATATGGCTGGTCAGCATCCACGCAAGTGGGCCGAGTATTGCTCCGCCTCCAATGAGGACAAGAAGACGTTCTTCGATGTGCAGACGCCGTTCGTCAACACGATCTTCAGTCACTTCGGCCATTCCCAGCCAGTTGTGTCAAGCTATCGCTCCCTGTAGTTGATGTGATCATCAGCGATCTGTTCTTCGATGCAGAGGAGAAGGGTTGCATCGCCAAGGCGGGCGCCCTGGATCTGTTCAAGCCTGTTCTCGCTGGCGGCATGGATGTGCCCATCTCCTACGTTGTGAACATAGCAAATCCGTTGCAGTTCCGCCTTGCAGTCAGGTACCTGTCCCATGGCTTGTCGTTCATCCAGGTTGCGGTGGTGATGAATTCTACCAAGGACATCACAGGCATGAAAAAGCTTGGTTGCATAGCGGACAACAAGTTGTCTGGATACGCCCGTCTGATCGTGGCAGTCAATCTTCAGAAAATCGGAACGCTTATGTCGATGGATGGCATCTGGGCGTTTTCATTAGCCTTTGATGCGTCAACGCATCTCGGCCGCTCATACTTTGACACGCGCATACGCGTCTATGTGAACGGCGACTTGTACAACCTGCACGTGCTTGCCATCCCAATCTACGGCCGCCATACGGCTCAGGTTCAATTCAACCTGCTGGTGAAGATGCTTGATGCGCTGTGCGTCTCCTGGCGAACAAAACTGATTGGCATCAGTTTAGACGGGGCTGCGGTGATGACCGGTCGCATCGGCCGCGTTGTGACACTGCTAGAGCAGGCCGTCATCCACCATGTATACCGTACCTGGTGTGGGCTTCATCAGTTTGACCTGGTCACCAAAAAAGTGATCAAAGAGATGTTCAACGGGGAGTTCTGGTCGGCAGCAAAAGCGATCGCGGCGTGCTTGCGTAAGCAGGAGATCCTGAAGACAGAGATGGGCGCAACCTGACCGAAAATGGCGACGCGCTGGATGGCGCTTGGCAACTACTGTGAATGGAAGATGCATCACCGCGTCAAGCTAATCGAGTTCTTCAACGGGCGCCTGGTCGACCAGCTACGTCTGCCGTTGTGGTGGTGGCCCGTCGTTGCCGCCATCAATGCCTTTTTCTACGAGTGCAACAAGACGATCGCGAAACTGCAGGGAAAGCAGCTGCTGATGTCGCAGCAGGATGAGTACATCGATCAGCTACTTGAGGCACTGGTCGTACAGACGGATGCCAAGAAGGAGTACACTGCGAGTGTAGTGGGTGTGGCTCACGAGCGATCCGGCAATTGGTTAGTGTCGCACGAGGATGTGTCAGGGTTCCTCAATGACCAAAGCACGTTTGTCCGCAAAATACTCGATAAATTTACCGAAGGCGCTGTGCTGGAGATCAACCAGCAGATTGGCCGCTTCATTGTCGTCATGATGGACGGCATCATGCAGATCAAGACGCTGCGTGACAGCGACAACTCAGCGAGCTTGATGGAGGTACCCAGTGTCCTTCCGCATCAGCTCTGCAAGCTGCGCGGACGCGACTTCATGGGCGTGTTCGCTCCGTTCAAGGATCGCCTGTCGAGCACATGGACGCCCGCCGTGTGGCCGAGATCGAAGACGAGCAGGTTACCTTGTTTCGCGCGTACAAGGAAGATCCCGCTTTGGCCGCAGCGCTCGACACATGCAACAGCCAACTACCTTCCACCAGGGATGGACGTTGATGAGCCCGCGATTCAACGCGCTTCGTGATTGGGCAGGGGGTATGACATCGGTCTTCCCAAAACTGCCACAGTTGAGTCCGATTTCTCTGTTCTCGGTTGCGAGAAGGACGAATACCGTCATAATCTGAATGATCTGTCACAGGAGAGTATTATGCAGGCTAAACAATACGACATGCTTGCTAAGATCGTGTGATATATTCACCTTGTAGAAAAAACATTTTTATTAACGAATCGGAGAAAATTACTTCATTTTTGGCATATGCCAAATTTCGGGCCTGGAAGTGTGCCAAAAATGGTTCATTTTTGGCAAATATGGGAGATGCCAAATTTGATGAGGCCTGCTGTAAGTACAGTGCTCCCTCTCTTAAGTTATCCCCTGTGAAGTTATACCCTCTCATAAGTTATCGGATTTTACGTCCACCGATCTCGTTCTATGGCCGATAAGTTATAAGTTATAAGTTATAACTTTACCGGGCAATATAACTTTACAGAGGTAACATTTTTCTTATATTTGAGAGGAGGATATCTACTGGAACCACCCACCCAGGGTGGACTGCGTGGTGTTCGCACTACGAACATTAAGTTGAATATTGCGAAGAACTTTATAGGCAGCCTGGTGGCTTTCCTGAGACAGATCGAGCAAAGAACAGGCATTACCAAGAATAGCAAGTTTTTCAGCCTTTCTGAACTTGTTGCCTATGGGCTCCGCTTCGCCAGCCTCCCCACGTTCGTCGTTTTCCTCCTCCACCTCCTCAACCTTCGCCAGAATCTCTACATCCGTCAGCTCCGGCTGCGCGCTCTCATCCTCTTCAATAGGATTGAGGAGCTCCGAGATTGACATCGAATTGCGAATGCGCAGCTGCTTGAGTTTCGCTTCCAGATCCTTCTCCAGTGCACTCTCAATCTCCTCCACCGTCTCCACCCTGTTGTTCACCGCCACCTTCACCGCCGGCACCGGCGCTTGGTTGACAGGGGCCTTTGCAAACAGACTGGTGTGGTTGAAGCAGTTGGTGATAGTGCTGGTGTTGTGGAGTCAAGTTCGAAATCGAATACATTTGTATCGACAACCGGACCACCACCATCGTGCCCAGCCTTCCAACTTACTGGGGGGGGGGTACCCCGCGGTCCTCCCTTCGAAATCTGGTCCTATCGTCCGCTGCTGGCAGACGACCGGTCATCATCCAGAGACACTTGGTCCGATTCACTTAAGATCATCTCACCTTGTGTACCCACTGGAGTGGGCTAGTTACACACTCGGTGGATCGGGATCGCAGATCGATTTGATTCGGTCTTGAATATGAGAGCGTGCTGGCTAAGTGTACCTAGGGCGGAACTCTTCACCCCAGGTACGTACAGACCAGAAACAATTCCGAAAGATAGATTCCAATAGTTCGATCGTCCAAACGATCTAGACCTGACCAATACGAAATAATAGAGGGTAGACCAATCAGCCAGTCTAGCCCCTGACCAATATAAGAGAAGACCAAAACCGGTCTAAACTCCAACCAATGTTAAAATGAGCCAATATGTCCGCGTAAAGACCCAATATACCCGTGAAACTCCACAAACGATATATCCACGTAAAGACCAATCCAGTGAATAGCACGTTCCAAACGTACTTGACTTAAAGTGTCAATATCGCCAAATCGTACTCCCGTCGGGGGACTTCCGGTGGCCAAAGTGCGCGTGCGGCGCGTCCGGACTCGGTATAATAGGCGACAGGGGATAATTCAACCCTCTGCCCCCAAATACTCCGCGGTGGACGGAGGCGACTAATGTACGTAAAAAGAAGAACGGCGACCCCTTGCTGTGGTATATGTGGTGGAGTCAAGTTCGAAATCGAAAATATTAGCATCGATAACCTGACTACCACCATCGCGCCCAGCCTTCCAAATTTCGGAGGGGGTACTCCGCGGACCACCACTCGAGATCTGGTCCGATCGTCCGCTGCAAGCAGACGACCGGTCGTCATCAGAACCCACTTGGTCCGATTGTTTAGTGTCCATCCCACCTTGTGTACCCTATGGAATATGCTAGTTACACACTCGGTGGATCGGGATCGCAGATTGGATCGAACCGGTTTTGAATATAGAAGACCGATCTGGGTAGGTATCTCTGGGGCGGAACTCTTCACCCCAGACACAAACATACCAAAAACACTTCCAAGAGATAATTTCCAATAGGTCGATCGTCCAAACGATCAAGACCTGACCAATACGAAATAATAGAGGGTAGACCGACCGTTCCGGTCTAACCCCTGACCAATACGAAATAAGACCAAAACCGGTCTAGTTTCCAACCAATATTAAAACAAGCCAATATGTCCGCGTAAAGACCCAATATGCTCGTGAAACACCACAAACGATATCTCCACGCCAAGACCAATCCAGTGAATAGCACGTTCCAAACGTACTTGAGTTGAGGTGTTGAGATCGCCAAATCGTACTCCCGTCGAGGGACTTCCGGTGGGCCAAAGTGCGCGTGCGGCGCGTCCAGACCGGGTATAATGGGCGAGAGGGGATAATTCGACCATCTTCCCCCAAACACTCCGCGGCGGGCGGAGGCGTCTAGTATACGAAAAGGGAAGAATGGCGACCCCTAGCTGTGGTGTGAACCAAGACCAGAAGAGGTTTCAGCCACTTATCCGAAAGCTAAAAGATTTACTTACTTAAAGGTATAACCTCTGTCCTAAAAGGTAAAACCACAACTAAAATACTACTACCCTATAGTCCCTAAATGTACCCCCACAAAAATATGTAAAATACCCAAAGTCGGGTGACTCACCAAAACTTGCGTTCTTGACACTTCTTGAGTCTGAAAGGCTGAAAAGCCCCCCTTGTTTAAACCAATCCGAAATTAGACCAAATGCCTTGACAAAACTTAACCAGAAGTGTGCCAAATTTTGGGCACGCTTCTCCACAGCCGCCCCTGAGTCAGACCGTGTCGCACAACGACAACGGTCTGACCTCGTCGATCAAATTCAGTTGAACCTTGGTCATTCAGACTTTTCCGACATGGAGCAACCATCTTCTTCATCCGTTCCAGGTACTTGCACTGCTGGACTTGACCTTCTTGTATTTCCTTAACGACCGTTCTTGTAGGCACCTCGCATACCACGTCATCACATGTCACTTTGCCCGTCCGGTCGGTCCGGTCTGGCAGCTCCCATCGTTCTACTGCACCTCAGACATCGGCAGGGCATCAGACCGGGACCGACGCGCAGTTGCAAGACGCACTTGAAGAGATCGCACGTCTCCAGGAGCAGATTGCTCAACAGGCGACACAACGTAAGCATACATGTCCGGACTTCACCTTGGACCTGTTCTAACCTTCGTTTGTCTTCAGCCCGTATACCTCCAGCCCGTATACCTCCTGGCATCAGCAAGGCGATCGATGCCCTGCTTGCCGCCGATCGGCAGTCGAATACGCATGACCTCCACTGCGTCAGATTTTGACCGGACTAATAAACGCGCGCGATAGGTTGACCCGCTTGGAGGCTCATCAGCTTCATCTTCGGGAGCAGCTTGTGCTGGTCCAACAGCAGCAAGCAGAAGACCTGCTTGACCAGACCACGTTGAGCATTCAAAGAGACGACCTCGAGAGGAGTCTCACTGAGCTCCGAATCTCGATTCAAGACCAGACCGAGGAGGTCCAGTCTTGTGAACGCAAGTCGAACGATTGGACGCAGGCAGCGAATGGTCGTCGGGTGGTATTAAAAGAATGTCATCAGCGCTTGGTTGACCTGTTGCGTCCTCGTCGGCATCCGGTTGCTGCCTCCAGCGTAGACCGGTCTGCGTCGGCCGCCTTGGTGGACCTACACCGGGACCAAGACCAAGGCCGTTCATTGGCCGAAATTCCCCAGCCCAAAATTCGTCAAAAGTCAAAGAAGCGCGCGGACGCGCCGCGTCCCTCGAGGGCGCGGGGAACAGCGCGCGACCCTGAACTCGAAGGGAAGCGTGCGGTGCCTCGTAAGCGAGCCAAGATACAGGCGCCCCTCGTGAGCCCAAGCTTGGACGAGGATGACGACAGTAACATCTCCAAAAATCAAGCGCCCTCGACCGCCGGTGCTGACCGTGCCAAGTATTCAGAGGTCTCGTCCTGGGATGACTCCGGCGAAGACTCCGGTGATTCGGAGTTTGCTGTCCCCATCCCAATTAAGTCGCGAACAAGTCCACATGAAAGTTTTGTTCAAGTTGCATCGAATTCGGAGCAGACCAAGAAGACCGGTCCGCATGGTGGCGTTCCACCACCTCATGCGTCGACAAAGTCAATAACTACGGTCTTTCCTGGGACGTCCAAGCTCCACAAAGATGCTTTGTTGGCCAACGTGGCAATCGACAGTTCTTCCCTTCCGCCACGAACGCGTGAGGATACTTTGTCGTGGTCGCCAGGGCAGATCGGTTGTTTACGCCTGTCCACCCTGACCAAGCAGCTCCTGGCCCGGTCTTTCTCTCGTCCAGACCATTGGCTTTTCCCGCCGGCGAAGAAAGTTCCTGCCGCGTCGGAATGGCGTCCGGACTTGATCACGTCGGCACAGATCTCCTGCTTGTACGCTGACGAGCCGTGGAAGATTTTCGAGCATCCCAAGCAGCTGGGGTTCATCTTTCACTCGACTCCGTGGGCCAATGCTTTCATGAGTCGGGTGAAATATTTTAACAAAACTCACGCTCAAGCCATCTGGGAGGCATCCCACTATCTAGTGCTTTCCCCGGAACGAGTTCGGCGAGACACTGGATTGGCGACCATCCAGAACAAGCGCAAACGGCGTCGGATCAGAGCGGGTGAGGCCTGGCAGTCCCTGTGCCAATATGTTTTGGACGGGATGCTGTCCCACGAGTGCGACGTCAATGTGTTCTTATATCCATTTGTACTTCATATGCCGCGGCGTCGCGTCGAGAGGACCCGGCTGCTGGCTGACGGTGGCACATGGTACCCCGGTCTTGGGTGCACTACACCGGTCTTGGACCTCAAGGATGCTTTGGTCCAACTAGACCAACAAGAACCTTGGCGTAACCAGTACCAGGGCCAAGTTGAAAAGCATCCGTCGTTGACCGTCAGCGGTCTGTGGGGTTATGGCGAGTAAGGTCGTAAGTAGTCGACCAGATAACACTTAATATATATCATCGTTCTTTTTCACATGTTCGGTCATCAAATCACTTGAGCTAATTCCACCACTTTCTCCAGAGTTGCACTAGACACGTTATCACCAACCGTTCCACTTACATCGCGAAAAAACAATCCACGTTCGTCACTCCACTATTCCAATTCGTCACATATTCACAATACACAATACACAATACACAAGACACAAGACCTTTAACCTCTTCACACCGGTCGGGAAGACCGATGCTACTGCATGTCTTTGTCTTGGTCTTCATGGGTCTGCATCACTGCGAAACGGTTCCGACTGACTCGGTCCCGTTCGAATTCTCGTAGTAGTGCTCCACAGTTCAGGTCGGACTCATCGATCCAAGTTGTTTCATCATGTCCCTTCCATCGGACCATATATTCTCGGTGGGTCCGGCCGAACCTGGTCTTCTTGACCGATCGGACATCTAAGACCTTTTCCACTTCAAATTCGTCCTTCTCCAGCGATCGTTCCCAACTGTCCTCCGGCAGTAATGCTTCATCAAAAATCAAACCGTTCTGTCTCGTCTACTAGACTGGGCATTTTGGGACGATCAGAAAATTCTCGGACCAGTTTTAACTTGGACACATGTACGATCGGGAAGACCTTGTAGTCCGTTCCGGTTGTTACTAGACGGGCAGCGTGTTCACCAATCATCTCGGCAACACGGAAAGGACCGTGCAACATGTGAGCCAGCTTCTTCGCATAGCCCTCCTTCACTCGGTCTAGGTACAACCATACCCTCTCCCCTGGTTCTATACCGTGGGGTTAGACCTGGTCGTTGTTCCGGTCTGCCCGGTCTTGTGTAGCTTGACGTAACTTTTCGTTGACAGTTTCTCTTGCATGCTGGTAATTTTTCTGGACCTGCATGCGCCAACGTCGAGCATCACGATCGCGGGTCCGAGTGCAGCCAATAGGTATCGCGGCTTCAAGAGTGGACCGAGGGTACCACCCATACGCAAGATAAAAAGGCGTTTCTCCTCGGACCCGATCGGTCGACGAGTTGAGTGCAAACACCAGCCTTTCTGCGTATTCGTCCCAATTGCGCTGGTCTGGATCGGCAACGTACATCTTGATTGCTCTTGTAATAGTTTGTACCATACGTTCTGCCGATCCATTCGCTTGCGGACGATATGCCATCGTCGCGCTCTGTTTCTGGCCCTGCATATTGTTAAACGACAGGAACACCTCGGCCATGAAACCGGGTTCTCGGTCGTGTCTGATGACCTCGCTGGCGCCGAACCTTCGGAACACGCATTCTTCGTAACTTTTGGCGATCTGCTCGGCAGACCGGGACGCACTTGCCTTCGCAATAACTAGACCGGTGAGCAGGTCTACCCAGATCAACAACTCAGTATTGCCATATGTCGATTTAGGCAGTGACGGTATATGGTCCATCGCTATGACCTGGAAAGGGTAGGTAGCTTCGACATTTCCGGGCGATCGCCCCTTGATTACCGGTCTACCCTTTCCGGTCTCGCAATCCGTACAACAACCCACATATTTCTGTACACTTCGGAAAAGACCTCTCCAGTGAAAGTGGGACCTGATCTTGTGATACGTTCTGACTATGCCCTGATGTCCCCCTTCTAGACTCATATGGTAGTGATGGAGTACATCCGGCTGCAGCAACTCAGGTATCACCAATTTCGCCAATCGGTCCCGGTCTGCACTGTCTTGGTCGGCATCGCAGCAGTAATATAGTAAACCATCCTCATCCACTTCGTAACTGTCTGCGATCTTGGCACATTCTTTCGCTTGACCATTCGTCAACTTAGACAATTCACCGCGCAGGTAGGTCTTCAAATTCACAATCCATTCTTCTTCGTCCTGCGCCTTGAGGATCCTTTCTGCCCTTAGTCGTTGCACAACAGATTCACTCAACCGTTCCTTTGGGAACGGTCGGCGAGACTTCTGAGCTTTTGATCTAGTCGCGACCATCACATGCACCTGGTCCGGAGCGTTCTTGGGTCCGATCACCTCGGGGAGTCTGTTTATATTCATCAATTCATCAAAAACGGCCTCCTCGGTGATTGTAGCTCCAGTCTGGTCTCGCATGGCCTTGGTCGCGAGGTAGTCGGCGCTTCTGTTCCAGTCCCGTTTCACGTGCAATAGCTCGTGGTTGGGATGATCTTTCAATGCCCTCATTACCCGATCATTTAACGACCTCAGCCGTGGAGCCTTGCAGTCGATCTCTCCGGTGATCTGCCTGATCACTAGGTTGGAGTCACCACATATGATGACTCGCCCCTTCTCTTGCGACGACAGCAGGTCCAGACATAGAAGTAGACCTCGGTACTCCGCCTCGTTAACAGTAATATCCGGCGTGAAATCGGCAGCGGCTGCAACTATAGACCATTGTGGCAACTTCCACAATATGGCACTATAGGCGCCGACCTTCTTCTTCACGCTTGCCGATCCATCAAAACTTAAGACCAAGAGCTCTTCGTCATGGTCGACGGTCGGTGGCGGTCTCAAAACTGACTGCCGAGGTTGCTTCCTCGGGGCAACCGCTATCAATGCCTCGTCCACTTCAGACCGAGGGGTGATACTGGCAGCTAATGTTCCCAATATCTCTTCCTCGCCCCTGATGCACTTAATGACCTCGAGGGTCCACTGCGACAAGACCGCCGACCATCTTCCTAGACTTCCGTCCATCCCATTGGCTGATAATATCCAGGCCAAAGTAGACCGCCTTGACAGGACCTTTATAGGTCGGCCGACCAGCAGGTTGTAACACACATCCAGAATTCGTAGCAACGCCAGAACTTCTTTCTCGACAATTCCATAGTTCACTTCATTTGGCTTCAGCGTTCTGCTCGTGAACGTGACCGGATGGTACACACCATCATGATCTTGTACTAGAGTGACCGAAATGGCCCACTGACTAGCATATACAATAATGGTCGGGACCTTTTCGGGATCGAAATGCTTCAAAATCGGTGCCGTCACCATCTTAGCCTTCAACATACCAAAAGCAAACTTTGCACGCTTCATATGATTTTCGGCCTCCACTTGCGGACAATCTGCAGCAAGACCAGAGTCGTCGCCCCCATGTAAAGTTCCCCGGTCTTCTTCGCGCAACATATGGTAGTCCACTTCCCGGAGCTCATACAACACAGCCGCGTAGATAGAAAAATTTTCGATGAAGCGGCTGTAGTAGTTTAAACTTCCTAGGAAGGACTGCATTGCCTTCAGCGATCTGGGAAACGGTAGGTTACTCAGCGAATCAAGGTCCTTGGGATTAGCCTCTAGACCATTGTTCGAGACCATATGGCCTAAATAGGCGACCTTGGACATACCCCAAAAACTTTTCACGGCACTGATAGATAGATTCCAGCGATCGCATGTCTCCAACAATCGTTCAAACTTCTCGCACAAATCGTTCCATGACGAGGCAGGTATCAGAATGTCGTCGATGTACGACCGCCTCCCTAGAACGGACGGTCTTCTTTTCCGATCGGGTTCACCCTCTCTAAACACATCATAATTTTCAACGGGGTACCGATCGGTCTTGATCTTGAAGTGTCCGTACAATGCGTTATCTATCAGCCTTTGATAGATTTGGGGCGCGTTCTTCAGACCGAACGGCATACGATTCCACTCGAAAAGACCAAACGGTGCCACAAATGCGGAAATCTCACGGGCTCGATCAGTCATCGAGACCACCCAAAATCCACTTGCCATATCTAGCGAACAATACTACAAGGTCTTGTCGAGGTCTTCCAACAGATCACTAATCAGCGGTATCGGGTAAACCATGAGTTTAGTCAACCGATTTACCAGCCGATAGTCGATGCACAACCTAATGTCGACGCCGTTCTTCTTGATAACAATTACGATCGGCGAGGCCCATGGCGAGGTCGACGGTCTAATAATCTTGGTGACCAACAGTCCTTTGATAAGATCAGAAAGCTTTTCCCGGTACTGTGGCGCCACGCGTCGACATCGCTGAGCAATCGGCTTGGCATCTCCAACGTCAATATCGCAAATCGCACCACGGGCTGCAGGTGGTAAGGCATTGCCCTCTCCGATCAGCAGATGTCTTTTCTTCCATATGATATCCTTCAACTGCTCGATCTGGTCTGGACTGTTAAGGTCTTGATCACCCACTTGTAAATCATCCATTGTAACTTCGGGAGAGTCGGCAGACACTTCAGGGAGGACTGCCATTTGGCTTTCCAGCTCCTGAATGTACTGTTCCCCGCCTTCATGTATACAGACTTGTTAATCTTCTGGGGTGATATCACTAGACCATCTGGACCGGCTGAACGCCCCTGGTCTTGATCGACGGGCTGTCCTTCACTGATATCGGTCTGATTAGGAATACCGTCATGGTCCGACCTAGCAACTTCCTCTTCTTCCGTTTCTTGATCCGCTGTCGCCTGGGCTTGTGCTGACACCACGTTGACTAGCCTCGGCTCTTCTACTTGATGGTCCACCGTTCCTGGTGACTGCGGCGCCTTTATTCGGACCAACATATTTTTTGGGGTGACATAACTTGGTCTTTCCACTAAAGGTGAGGTATCCTCTTCCACCGACCCATCATCGCTGATAAAATCGGTGGTCGATTGGTACGCCAGGTTTTGCCACTCGACATACCGCCTCTACCCAATCGCGACGAACCCCATGTTCGTTGGTACCTTCCCTTCTGCTAACCACATGCCGACAATAGTGTTATTGTCCAGTGTCAGCGGCATGTCACCGATATTGGTAACACGGACAAAATCACGTCGACCAGTACTCTTTACGAATGTCGTGACCCACCGTTCGCCCCTGGTCAACCATAACTTCCTCGAACGGAAACCTTTCTCGACCGGGGTATCGGCAGACCGACCGACTGGGATAGTGAGGTCTTGATCCCACCGGACCAGATCGATATACGAACCATACAGAGGTCTTCGACCAGCCAACTGGACCTGGACCTCATCCGGGAGTGTAAGCACTCCATGTGACAGCTCTAGGCGAATACCAGCTGGGACCATGAAATCCATTCCTAGTAAAGCGTCCTGTCCAGCCAACTTGCCAACCCAAGCGCTGAAAAAGTAGACCATCGATCCCGACAAAGTAATTTTCACACGCGTTCTTCCTTCGGTCATATAAGAGTTTTCACCGATCCCGACGCATTCTTGTCTCTGGGTATCGTCTATACGACATCCGACCTTACGAGCAAAGGCGGAGTCGATTATCGAGACTTCAGCTCCAGAGTCGAACAACATCGTCGCTTTCTGGTTATTAATCTTGCCACAGGCTTTCGCCTGCTTGAACCATTTATCAGGCGCGTGATACTTCCAGTATCCGCGGGATTCTCCAGGCAGCAAGTCCAACTGCATAACCACCTTATTCCGGGAGTACTCATCGGTCTTCAGACTGTTGACCGGATGGTCTCGGTCGACGCAATTTGGAATAGAACGTGTATTGTCGGTCTTATCCTCCTTGCCGACATATGAATAGATATGAACCGTAGAACGCTCGGCTAGATCCAGATTCCAACCTGGCGAGCGTTCTAGTTTAAAATCTTTTCTGCGTCTGGCGTCAGCATCCCCGCGTGCTTGTCCGGCACGTACCACTTGCGTATCATGTTAAAAGAATCTTCAATCTTGCAGTGGCCGGACTCGTGGATTTCTCCACATGACTTGCATACGAAGAGGCAGTGGTCCGTCGGGTGGCCGCGTCTCTCGCACTTCTTGCACACCATCTTCTTCCAGCAGTTTGGACCATCATGTTTGCTCGACCCACAGTGGGAGCACTTCTGACGAGGTCGGTCTGGATCGGACTTGCTTCCGTTCCTTCCCTTCCGGTCCACCTGGTCGGACTTCGACTTGGTCTTTGGGGCAGGTCCCGCAACATAGACGTAACGATACTGGTCTTCATCCGATAACTCCTGGCTGGATGGACTTCCACTTTCCCCTTCTGACGCCGTGCTGTCATCAGCTACAATTTCCTTGACCGCTCGGGTCGGTCTGGTCCAAGGTCTCTTGACCGGATCGGTCTGGGTCTTGGAACAATAGCGACCTGATCCACCAGCGGTCTTCGCTCTAATACTACGCGACTGTTGTAACGTCCGCAGGGTCTGTTCGACTTCGCCCGCATCTTTAAGACGCAGTAGAGTAAGCTGGTCCGCCAGTTCTTGATCGTCAAGGGTACTAATATAGTGACCCAAATGTTCTAAGGCGGCACCGTTCGGCGGGTTATTCTCTTTGATTGTTATGCCGGCGCGAAGTGCAGCCACGTTCAACCGATGCAAATACTCGATCGGTGTTTCGTCGGCCCGCTTCTGCATATGGTGGTACTTACGGGCGCTTGAAAATCCGGAGTTAAAATATTAACCTTCAAACTCCGCACATAGCAGGTCCCAGTCAGACCGGACGCCCCGACCCAACTGTTGAATCCAGTTCGCAGCCGGTCCTTTTAATAAATCCCGGAAGATTAAACAACGTTCGCTTTTTGGGGTCTGGTCTCGCAGGAACGCAGACTTGACCCAACTGAACCAAGACCGGGCCTGGTCTTCATCAGTATCCTTGCCAGTGAAGTCCTTGAGGTCGGTCGTCGCGGCCATACGGATGCGCGGAATCGCAGCAGATCCAAAGTCGTAAGCAATAGTGGAGTCTAGGTTACCCTTTCGTGGCTTGTCAGCGCCCGTACCGTCTGACTCACAGTGGTCGTCAAGACCGCCGACCGACTCCATGTCACAGTCACTTTTCTTACTTGGTCTACGCGGTCTGGCCGGTTGAGGATTGCGCTTCCCTTTGCTGACTTGCTTACCACTTCGAGTGGGCTTGTCCACAGATGTTACCGATTCCATATCCACATCTTTGCAAACATTGACACCTTGACAGGTAGACCGGTCTTGGATATGTGGCCGCAGAGGTGGTCTAACCCGGTCTTCCATGAAACGCTCCATTATCGTCTCAAACATGGTTTGGACGTTAGCTGGAGTCATGGGCAACGTGTTAATACCCTCCTTTTGCGGAACTGAGACCTGTGGGGGTAGCTGGAGCCCCGACTGGCAAGCAGCCCTTTCCTGCCGCATGTCCCTTTTTTGTTCAGGCTGGGAATGGTCCACCCCCACGGTCATCCGCTCGACACCGGTCTCCAACTCTGATGAGCTGTTAGAGGCCGGTGGAGACTGATAAACCGATTCGTCATCAGAACCAATGTCGACAAGCGCTGTGGAGGCTTCAGCGACCTTCACTGCTGCGGTGGGAGTTGGGCGGCAAACCGCCCCCACCAGTGGGACCAAATGGTCGTGGAAGGTCGACATCGACGATTTCAGCATCCAAGTCTCAAATTCAAATAGTTTTTGGACATCGGCGGGGTTCTGCATTTTAATGCCAACCTCCGCCAACATCGCCACCAAGTTTTTCACCAACAGTAATGGGCGATCACTCTGTACCGGCTCGGTAGTGGGACCGAGAAGACGGTCGGGGATCTGGAGGTTCAACACCCGAAAGACAACGTCAAAACGAACAAATCTTTTCAGCTCAAAAATGTAGTACATCTTGTTTAGGTATGCTTCAGTGATGCCTCCATCTCCGACCTGCGACTTTTCTTCGAGGTCTTCTTCGTCGGCCGGCATTCCCAACCCTTTCTTGGGAATCTTGGGATCTTGGGGAGGTTGGTCTGATCGTTCTGATCAGCCTCCCAGTATTTTTCGTCTTTTGATTTTCCATCAATTTTTATCCACATACATAGGATCAGGACCAAGGTCCTGATCCTTTCGGGACTATAGCAAGACTTTCTATAGTCCCGATCGGCTCCGGTTGGAGCCTTTTGGGGAGGAAAAAATTATTAATCCCGATCTGGTCCTCCACCAGGCAAGACCGGACATAGCCATCTTTATCGAGAACGAAGACGTAAGGTGATAGCTTTTCCTTACGCCCTCTCCAGAACGATTCCAAATGCAAATCTTCAAATTCAATCTTTGATGACACCTCGCGGTGATACCCACGATCACCAAGTGATCCGGGCACGCGCACCATTGTGGTGGAGTCAAGTTCGAAATCGAATACATTTGTATCGACAACCTGACCACCACCATCGTGCCCAGACTTCCAACTTCCGGGGGGGGGTACCCCGCGGACCTCCATTCGAAATCTGGTCCGATCGTCCGCTGCTGGAAGACGACCGGTCATCATCCAGAGACAATTGGTCCGATTCACTTAAGACCATCTCACCTTATACCCATTGAAGTGGGCTAGTTACACACTCGGTGGATCGGGATCGCAGATCGATTTGATTCGGTCTTGAATATGAGACCGTGCTGGCTAAGTGTACCTAGGGAGGAACCCTTCACCCCAGGTACGTACAGACCAGAAACAATTCCGATAGGTCGATCGTCCAAACGATCTATACCTGACCAATACGAATTAATAGAGGGTAGACCAATCAACCGGTCTAGCTGACCAATATGAGAGAAGACCAAAACCGGTCTAAACTCCAACCAATATTAAAATGAGCCAATATGTCCACGTGAAGACCCAATATGCCCGTGAAACTCCACAAACGATATCTCCACGTAAATACCAATCCAATGAATAGCACGTTCCAAACGTACTTGACTTAAAGTGTCGATATCGCCAAATAGTACTCCCGTCGAGGGACTTCCGCTGGCCAAAGTGCGCGTGCGGCGCGTCCAGACCGGGTATAATAGGCGAGAGGAGATAATTCAACTCTCTGCCCCCAAACACTCCGCGGTGGACGGAGGCGACTAATGTACGTAAAAAGAAGAACGGCGACCCCTTGCTGTGGTATAGACCAAGACCAAAGGACTTCTACTTAGAAAAAAGCCGCAACCAAAAGACTCTTACTTGGAAAAACCGCAACTAACCCATAATACTACCTCCCTATGGTCCCTAATGTACCCAAACAAATTTATGTAAAATACCCAAAGTCAGGTGACTCATCCAAGACCAGCGTTCTTGATACTCCTTGAATTTGATAGGCCAAAATCCCCCTTGTTTGGACCAATCGGAAACTCGACCAACTGCCTTGACCAAAAGTGACCAAATTTGTGGTACACATCACCACACTGGTGTAGTGGAGTCAAGTTCAAAATCGAACACCGTAGTGTCGAGAACCTGACCACCATCGTGCCCGGCCTTCCAACTTAAGGGGGGTACCCCGCGAACCTTCGCCTTCGATCCTATCTGATCGTCCACTGCTGGCAGACGACCGATCATCAGCACAGGACGCCTGGTCCGATTTGTTCTTCATCTCACCTTGTGTACCCGATGGAATGGGATGGTAACACACTCGGTGGATCGGTGCTGGGAATTGACTTGTGGTCTAAATGTGGTAGACCGTGCTGGGTAGTGTACCCCGGGCGGAACTCTTCACCCTGGGTACGGGTAGACCAGTTATACTTGTAGTGAGTATACTCCAAAGGGCAGATCGCTCAACCGATCGTAGAGACCAACCAATATGAGAATAAAACTCCAATAATCCAATAGGGAGATCCAAATAAGAACTTGATATACTCCACGAACGATATCTCCACGTAACAATCCAAAATACTTAATAACACGTTCCAAACGTGCGTAACTTGAACTTGAGAAGCCGGCCAAAGTGTACTCCCGTCGAGGGACTTCCGGCGGGCTAAGTGCGTCCGTAACGCGTCCCGGCCGGGTATAATGAGCTGGAGGGGATTATTCGACCCTCCGCTCCCAAACACTCTGCGGCGTGCAGAGGCGACTGATTTACGAAGCGAAAAAGCTAGCGACTTCTTGTTGAGTTTAAGTGAGGCCTAAACGGTAAAACCAAAACCAAGCAAAACCAAAACTATCCCCTATGGTCCCCAATATGCACACACATGAAATATGTAAGTACACGCAGTCTCATCTGACTTACCAAAATCCGTGTTCTTGACACCTCTTGCACATGATAGGCTTAAAAGCCTCCTGGATTTCCACCAATACGATCGCCGATAAGCCGATCGGTATGCTGCTGACCGGAAGCGACCAGAATTCTTGAGTCCGCTTCACCACAGCCGCCCCTGAGTCGTGTCGCAGCCGCGCAACGGTAGCGGCCCGATCTCATCATATGCAGATCTTCATAGAAGCGGACTTCACCAATGGACAGATCTCCGAGTCCACCTTCACCAGGTACTTGCCTTGCACACCTGATCGTCTTGTAACCTTTCTTGACATTCTTTTGTACAGGCGCTCTGCGTTCCTCATCGCCCCATCTCGATTCGCCAACCAGATTGGCCCGATCTGACAGCCCTATCTCCAATTCAGAGTCCGACACACCGGACAAGCATCAGATCGAGGCCGATCAGCTTCGGAAAACGTCCGTGGAGGGGGGGCTCCAGTCCCCGTTAGACATCAGGGATTCTTCACTCCTGCAACTGCGGAAGGAGGTGGATACGTTGATCCCCATGTCCACGAAGTTTCAGGAGGCTACTGCTGAAAACGCACATCTCCGGGCCCATATCGCCCAACAAGCAACGCGAGGTAAGCCGATCGGTCTGTTTTCATCTTGGGTCTGCTCTGGCCTTCCTTTGCATGTAGATCAGTTGCCCGCCGAAATCGCCAAAACGTTCGACGCCTTATTCACGGCCGATCGGCAGTCTCATGATCATCTCGATCAGCTCCGGCCGATCTTGGACGGGATGATCGGCACACGGCACGATCTGTCTCGCTTGGAGGCCTATAGGAACCACCTCCTGGAACAGCTCGCGGTGGTCTACCGGCAGAGTTTGCAGGACCAGTCGGATCGGACCTTACTCCGCACCCAACATGGTGACCTGGAGAAGCAGATCAGCGAGTTACAGGTCGTAGTCCGGGAACAGATCGTGAAGGTTGAGTCCTTCCAGGCCCGATCGGACGCCTGGAACCAGGAATCAGATCGTCGCTGAGCGGCCGTAAATCGGTTCTATTAACAGCTGACTGACTTGTTGCACCAGCATCCGTCTGCATGCTCTAGCGCTGACCGGTCTGCACGGACGTTCTGGTCGAGCTGCATCAAGAGCGGACCCGACGCCACTCATTGGCCAAACGTAAGCACACAGAAAATTCGCAAACTTCCAAGAATCGTAAGGACGCGTCGAAGGGCTCAAGGGCGCGGGGAATAGCGCGTGACTCCGAACTCGAAGAGAAACGAGCGGTGCCCCAGAAGAAAGCCAAGACGCTGGTGCATCTCTCAAGCCCCAGATCGGATGCAGGTGACAAGTCTATCCCCACCAAATCTCGTGCGCCCTCGCGCCCCCGCGCCGCTCGCACCAAGTATATAGAAGTCTCCTCCGGAGAGGACTCGGGGGGCGGATCGATCGATTCCGAGTTCTTGGTCACTGCTTTATCCAAGTCCCGGTCCGATCAACGCCGAGGTTCCGTTCCTGCGAAGCCTGCATCGGGGGCTAATAAGGCGATCAGCTCCCAGGGTGATGGTGCTGCACCGACGCGCCAGTCTACCGGATCGGTACCTTCGTTCCAGACCGGCACATCTGGGCTGCGAAATCACGCCCGATTGAAAGGGTTGTTGACCGGAGATCGGCCTCTCCCATCTCTGACTTCGGATGCCACATTGCCGTGGTCACCGGGGCAGATCGGTAGCTTGCGCCGATCCGACCCGAAGCAAGATCTAGCCCAGTCGATGTCTCGACCAGATTTCTGGCTTTTACCTCCAGCTATGAAAACTCCTGACCCGTCTTCGTGGCGAGCGGATCTGGTCACCGGACCGCAAGTCGCCCGTCTGTATGCAGATCGACCATGGGAAGTGTTGCTCAGCGCCAAGTTGGATTCCATGTTCGCGTCGACTCCTTGGATCGATTTGCTTCTGGATCGACTTTGGGTTTTCAACACAGCTCACTGTCAAGCGATCTGGTAGTCTACCCATTATCTCCTCCTTCTCGCGGGTAGGAAGCTACGTGACCAGGACCTGATCTTGTATCGGAAGCGCCGAAAGCAGCGTCGGAGTCGGGCGGGCGAGGCCTGGCTGATCCTATGTCAGTTTATTCTGGAACGAATGCTGGCTCGCGAGTGCGACATCGACATCTTCCTGTATCCGGTGTTTCTTCACATGACCAAGCGTCGCATTGAGAGCCCCCGGGCGTTGACTGAGGACGGCATCTGGTATCCCGGTGTTCGGTGCGACAGGCCGGTCGTAAACCTGAAGGACGCCTTGATCCAGGTCGATGTACAGGAGCCCTGGCGTATTCAACATCGTGACCATATCGAAGCCCATCCGGCATTTACTATCGGCCGTTTGTGGGGTGATTGCGACCCTTGATGTGTCAGATAGCTGACCAGATAATCCATAATACATGTCATCATTCTTTTCCAATTCATGATCATCTGACCCCTTAATCAAATCTCATCACTTTCTCCAAACTTGCACCAACACGTTATCACACACACTTTCCATCCACTTTGCGAAAATCATCACCACGTTCGTCACTCCACTACTCCAGTTCATCACAGTTCATCACAAAATTCACAATAATTCAGACCTTGCACATATTCACACCGATCGACATACTGATCGGTGCTACTGTGTGTCTTGATCTTCGTCTTCATGAGTCTGCATCATTGCGAAACGATTCCGACTGACTCGTTCTCGCTCCAAATATCGTAGCAGTGCTCCACAATTTAGGTCGAGTTCGTCGATCCAAGTTTCTTCGTCATGATCCTTCCAGCGGACCAGATATTCTCGGTGGGTGCGACCGAAACGGGTCTTCTTGACCGATCGGACATCCAGCACCTTTTACACCTCGAATTCGTCCTCTTCCAATGGCTTTTCCCCTCTGTCCTCCGGCAGCAGAGCCTCATCGAAATCGAATCTCTCCGCTTCGTCCACCAGACAGGGCATTTTAGGCCTGTCCGGGAGTTCTCTGACCAGATTCAGATTGGACACGTGCACGATTGGAAAAACTTTGTAATCCGTGCCGATCGTGATCAGACGGGTAGCATGCTCACCGATCAGCTCTGCTACACGGAAAGGACCGTGCCACATATGATCCAACTTCTTCGCATAGCCTTCCTTTACCCGATCGAGGTATAACCATACCCTCGCCCCTGGTTCAATACCATGAGGGCGGACCTGATCGTTATTCCGATCTGCTCGATCTTGCGTGGCCTGACGCAACTTTTCATTGACGACTTCTTTCGCATGCTGGTAATGCTTCTGGACCTGCATGCGCCAACGACGGGCATCGCGATCGCGGGTCTGAGTGCAACCGATCGGTATCGCCGCTTCAAGTGTCGATCGAGGGTCCCATCCATACGCCAGATAAAAAGGCGTTTCTCCTCGGACCCGATCGGTTGAAGAGTTGAGTGCAAATACCAGTCATTCGGCATACTCGTCCGAGTCACGTTGGTCCGGATCGGCCACATACATCTTGATCGCCCTAGTTATTGTCTGAACCATGCGTTCAGCCGATCCGTTCGCTTGCGGACGATATGCCATCGTCGCGCTCTGCTTCTGGCCTAGATGTTATTGAACAATCGGAACACCTCAGCCATAAAACCGGGTCCCGATCGTGTCTGATAACCTCATTTCCGCCGAACCTTCTGAACACGCATTCCTCGTAGCTCTGGGCGATCTTCTCCGCAGATCGGGATGCACTAGCATTTGCGATCACCAGACCAGTGAACAGGTTGATCCAGATCAGCAGCTCAGTGTTGCCGCTCGTCGATCTGGGCAGCGACGGTATGTGATCCATTGCTATGACCTGGAAAGGGTAAGTAGCCTCGATATTCCCGGGCGATCGCCCCTTGATTATCGGTCTGCCCTTTCCGCTCTCGCAATATGTGCAACAGCCCACATATTTCTGCACGCTCCGAAAAAGTCCTCTCCAGTGAAAGTGGGCCCTGATC
>CM047591.1:13233297-13283600 GCA_026184515.1 Peronosclerospora sorghi | reverse complement strand
GTTGGGATAGTCTTTCAGCGCCTTCATCACCCGATCATTCAGTAACTTCAACCGTGGTGCCTTAAAGTCGATCTCCCCGGGGATCTGCCTTATCACCAGGTTGGAGTCACCACATATGATGATCCGACCTGTCTTCTGTGATTACAGCAGATCGAGGCATAGAAGGAGCCCCCGATATTCCGCCTCGTTGACCGTTATGTCAGGCGTGAAATCGGCGGCGGCTGCTACTATAGACCATTGTGGTAACTTCCACAGTATGGCACTATAGGAGCCGACCTTCTTCTTCACGCTAGACGATCCGTCAAAACTCAATACCAGGAGTTCCTCATCCTGATCGACGATCGGCGGCGGTCGTGAGATTGACTGTAGAGGTAGCTTCCTTGGGGAAATCGCCACTAAAGCCTCATCCACTTCGTACCGAGGGGTGATACTGGCAGCTAATGTGCCCAATATCTCTTCCTCTCCCTTGGTTCACTTGACGACCTCGAGGGACCACTTTGAAGGGATCGCTGACCATCTGCCGAGCCCACCGTCCATCCCATTGGCTGATAACATCCAGGCCAACGACTTTCTTGATAGTACCTTTACAGGTCGGCCGACTAGAAGGTTATAGCACACATCCAAAATCCGTAGTAAAGCCAGAACTTCCTTTTCGACGATTCCATAGTTGACTTCGTTCGGCTTCAACGTCCGGCTCGTAAAAGTGACCGGGTGGTACACTCCATCATGTTCTTGCACTAGAGTGGCAGAAATGGCCCACTTACTAGCATACACAATGACGATCGGCATTTTTTTCGGATCGAAGTACCTGAGAATCGGTGCCGTCGCCATCTTGGCCTTCAGCATACCGAAAGCAACATGTGCACGCTTCATGTGGTCATCTGCCTCCACCGGCGGAAAATCTGCAGGAAAATCGGAGTCGCAGCCTTCTCGTAAAGTTTCCCGATCTCCTTCGCGCGACATATGGTAGTCGACTTCCCGGAGCTCGTACAGCACGGCCGCGTAGACCGAGAAGTCTTCAATGAAGCGGCTGTAGTAAATTAGGCTCCCTAGGAAGGACTGCATTGTCTTCAGAGATCTCGGAAACGGTAGGTTGCTCAGTGACTCAAGGTCCTTAGGATTAGCCTCCAGCCAACTGATTGACACCATATGACCCAAATAGGCGACCTTGGACATGCCCCAAAAACTTTTCACAGCACTGATCGACAGGCTCCAGCGATCGCATGTCTCCAACAACCGTTCGACCTTCTCGCACAGATCGCTCCATGACGAGGCAGGGATCAGTATGTCTTCGATGTATGATCGCCTCCCCAGAACGGACGGTCCCCTTTCCCGATCGGTACTGATCTTGAAGTGTCCATATAATGCGTTGTCGATCAGCCTCTGGTAGATCTGGGGCGCGTTCTTCAAACCAAACGGCATACGGTTCCTCTCGAACAGACCGAACGGCGTAACAAATGTGAAAATCTCGCGAGCCCGATCAGTCATCGAAACCACTCAAAATCCACTTGTCATATCCAGCGAGCAATACCATAGGGTCTTGTCAAGATCTTTCATCAGATCGCTGATCAGCGGCATCGGGTACACCATAAGCTTGGTCAACCGGTTTACCAACCGATCGTCGATGCACAGCCTGATGTCGACGCTGTTCTTCTTGATCACAATCACGATCGGCGAGGCCCAAGGTGAGGTCGACGGTTTGATAATCTTGGTAGCCAACAGTCCTTTAATCAGATCAGACAATTTCTCACGGTACTGTGGCGCCACACGTCGGCATCGCTGGGCGATCGGCTTGGCATCACCAACATCGATGTCACAGATTGCTCCGCGAGAAGCAGGGGGTAAGGCATTGCCTTTCCCGATCAGCAGGTGCTTCTTCTTCCAGATGATCTTCTTAAGCTGATCGATCTGGTCGAGGCTGCTGACATCCCGATCACCCACTTGTAGATCGTCCAAGTTGAATTCGGGCAGATCGGCGGACACTTCAGGGAGGACTGCCATCTGGATCTCCATCTCCTGAATGTACTGATCCCCGCCCTCATGTATACAAATTTGATCGTCTTCTGGGGCAACATCACCCAAACCGTCCTGATCGGTTGCACACTGCTAATCCCGATCGGCGGGATGCTCTTCAACGACATCGATATGCTTAGGCGCGACATCGTGGTCCGCCCCAGCAATCCCATGTTCCATTTTTTCTATTTCTGGATCCGCTGTCGCCTGTTCTTGTGACACCACCATGTTGACGAACCTTGGCTCATGTGATTGATGGTCCACCGTGTCCGGCGACTGCGGTGACTTTCTCCGAACCAACATCTTCTTCGGGATTACATAGCTGGGTCTTTCCACCACAGGCGAGGTATATTCTTCCACCGGTCGAGCATCGCTAAACAGATCGGTGGTCGCTTGGTATGCCAAGTTCTGCCACTCGACATACCGTCTCGATCCGATCGAGACAAACCCCGACTTTCTTGGCACCTTCCGTTCCGCTAGCCACATGCCAACAATAGTATTGCTGTCGGGCGTAAGCGGCTTGTCATCGATATTAGTGAGTCGAACGTAATCAAACCGACCGGCGCTCTTCACAAAGGTCGGCACCCACCGGTCGCCCTGGTCACCCATAACTTCCTTGATCGAAAACCTTTATTGACCGGGGTGTCAGCGGATTGGCCGACTGGAATGGTGACATCTTGATCCCACCTGACCAGATCGGTGTGCGATCCGTATAGGGCCCGCCGACCAGCTAACTGGATTTAGACCTCATCCGGGAGTGTAAGCACTCCATGAGACAGATCTAGGCGGATACCCGCCGGCACCATAAAATACATGCCCAACAGGGCATCCTGACCGGCCAGCTTGCCAACCCAAGCGCTGAAGAAGTAGACCAACGAGCCCGATAGGGTGATCTTCACGCGCGTCCTTCCTTCGGTCATGTAAGAATTTTCCCCAATTCCAACGCATTCTTGTATCTGGGTATCGTGTATACGACATCCGACCTTACGAGCAAAGGCGGAGTCGATAATAGTGACTTCAGCCCCAGAGTCGAACAAAATCGTTGCCTTCTGGTTGTTTTTCTTACCACAGGCTTTCGCCTGCTTGAACCATTTGTCGGGCGCATGATACTTCCAGTATCCGCGATACTCCCCAGGCAGCAGACCCAACTGCACGACCACCTTCGATCGGGAATATTCATCGGTCGTGAGATTGTAGACCGGATGATCCCGATCGACGCAATTGAGAACAGAACATGTATTGTCGGTTTTATTCTCCATGTCGACATATGCATAGATCTCAAACGTAGATCGCTCGGCTCGATCCAGATTCCAACCTTGCGAGCGTTCTAGTTTAACATCTTCTCAACGTCAGGTGGAAGCATCCCCGCGTGCTTACCCGGCACATACCACTTGCGCATCAGATTGAAAAACTCTTCGATCTTGCACTGGCCGGCCTCGTGGATTTCTCCACACGACTTGCACACAAAGAGGCAGTGATCGGTGGGGTGACCGCGTCTTTCGCACTTCTTGCATATCAGCTTCTTCCAGCAGTCCCCACCATCGTGCTTTTTTGACCCGCAGTGAGAACACTTCTTGCGAGGTCGGTCCGGATCGGTCTTGCTCCCACTCCTGCCCTTCCGATCTGCCTGGTTAGGCGTCGATCTGGTTCTTGGAGCAGGTTCCGTGATGTAAACGTGGCGACACTGGTCCTCATCCGACTCCCGACTGGACAGGATGCTACTTTCCTCTTCCGACCCGGTGTTATCTTCCGTCACAATCACCTTCACAGCACGGGCCGATCTGGTTAAGGGCCTCTTCACAGGGTCGGTCTGGGTCTTCGATCTGTAGCGACCCGATCCAACGGCGACCTTCGCCCTCATACTGCGCGAGTGTTTCAGCGTCCGCTACACTTCCGTCACATCCTTTAGGCGCAGCAGAGTGAGCTGATCTGCCAGCTCTTGGTCACCAAGGGTACCAATATAGTGACCCACGTGCTCCATAGCGGCACCGGTCGGCGGGTTGCCTTCCTTGATTACTATTCTGGCGCAAATTGCGGCCACGTTCAGGCGGTGCAAATACCCGATCGGCGTCTCGTCGCCCCGCTTCTGCATATGGTGATACTTGCGGGCGGTAGAAAATCCAGAGTTGCAGTACTGCCCCTCCAATTCTGAACATAGCAGATCCCAGTCAGATCGGACATCCCGACACAACTGTTGGATCCAGTTCGCAGCCGGTCCTTTCAGCAGATCCCTGAAGATCAGACACCGTTCATTTTTCGGTGTCTGATCCCGTAAGAAAGCAGACTTGACCCGACCAAACCACGTGCTGGTTTGCTCCTCGTCGGCGTCCTTGCCAGTAAAGTCTTTGAGGTCCGTAGTCGCAGACATACCAATACGGGGAATCGCGGCAGATCCAAGATAAAATGCGGTCGTAGAGTCTAGGTCAGCCTTATGCGTTCTGCCCTCCCCTGCACCGTCTGACCCATAGTGGTCACCCGGATCGCCGACCGACTCCATGTCGTAATCGCTATTCTTGCTCGATCGGCGCGGTCGGGCTGGCTGCGACTTGCGTCTTCCTTTTCCAACTGGTTTACCACCTCGGATAGCCTTATCCGCTGATGCAACTGACTTCATATCCACATCCCGGCAAATATTGACATTTTGCCGGGCAGATCGGTCCTGGGAATGCGGCCGCGGAGGCGATCGGCATCAGTCTCCCAAGAAACGCTCCATCATCGCTTCAAACATGGCTTGGACGTTGGCTTGGGTCATGGGAAACGTGTTGGTATCCTCCTTTGGAGGTACTGAAGCCTGTGGGGGCTCCTGGGTCCCCGACTGGCATGCAGCCCCTTGCTGCCGCACGCCTCTTTTATGCTCCCATGGGGTCTGGTACGGCCCCATGGTCATCCGCTCGACACCGAACTCCAGCTCCGATGAGTTATTAGAGGCAGGTTAAGACTGATACAACGACTTATCGTCGGAGCACACATCGTCGTATGCTGCCGTGGTATCAGCGGCCTTCAATGCCGCGGTGGGAGTTGGGCGGCGGACCGCCCCCACCAACGGCACCAAATGGTCATGGGGGGTCGATATCGATATCTCCAGCCTCCAAAATATCCAGATCGAACAGTTTCTGCACGTTGGCGAGGTTTCGTACTTTCATGCCGACCTCTGCCAACATCGCCAGCAGGTTCTTCACTAACAGCAACGGCCGATCGCTTTGGATCGGCTCGGTAGTGGGTCCGAGAAGACGATAGGGGATCTGGGTGTCTATAATCCGCATGACCTGGTCTTCGCGAATAAATCGCTTCAACTCGTGGATGTAGTACATCCTGGTCAAGTCTTCTTCTTTGATGACCCCATCCCCGACCTTAGACTTCTCTTCCAAGTCGTCTTCCTCGGAAGGCATTCTGAGCCTCTGCTTTGGAACTTCGGGAGGGTGAGCTGGATCGTCCCGATCAGCTTCCAAGTCGTTTTCACTTTTTATTTTCTTTTCGTCAAAATATTCATTCAAATGCATAGGATCAGGACAAAAGTCCTGATCCTTTCCGGAACTATAGCAAGACCTGCTATAGTCCCGATCGGCTCCGGTGGGAGCCTTATGGGGAGGAAAAAAATTATTAATCCCGATCTGGTCCTCCACCCGGCCAGATCGGACATCGCCATCTTTATCGACAACGAGAACATAAGGCGATATCCGTTGCTTATGTCCTCTCCAGAACGATTCCACATTCAACGCTATTCGCCATTTGCTGCATTTTGGAGTATTTGTCTGTAAGGTTGCTTTTATCAAGCAATATCCTGACCTTTACTCCCCTATATTCAGGCAATTGTTCGTCGTTCAAAAGGGAATTCTGATTCAGTTGTGTGTAGTTGAATTATTTATACTTTTAGTCATGTTTTCCTCATGTTTATGAGTTCAAAACTAGAAAATTCATTGTAATCAATTCTTTGCTGAATATCGCTGCGGTGATATCTACGATCACCAAGTGATCCGTGCACGCGCACCATTGTGGTTGAGTCAAGTTCAAAATCGACACCGTAGTGTCGAGAACCTGACCACCATCGTGCCCGGCCTACCAACTTACGGGGGGGGGGGTACCCCGCGAACCTTCGTCTTCGATCCTATCGGATCGTCCGCTGCTGGCAGACGACCGTTAATCAACACAGGACGCCCGGTCCGATTTATTCTTCATCTCACCTTGTGTACCCGATGGATTGGGCTGGTAACACACTCGGTGGATCGGTGCTGGAATTGACTTGTGGTATAAATGTGGTAGACCGTGCTGGGTAGTGTACCCCGGGCGGAATTCTTCACCCTGGGTACGGGCAGACCAGTTATATTCGAATTTAGTATGCTCCAAAGGGAAGATCGCTCAAACGATCGTAGAGACCAACCAATACTAGAACAAAGCTCGAATAATCCAATAGTCCAGTAGGGAGATCCAAATGAGAACGTGATATACTCCACGAACGATATCTCCTCGTAATAATCCAAAAAACGTAATAGCACGTTCCAAACGTGCGCAACTTAAACTTGATAGGTCGACCAAAGTGCACTCCCGTCGAGGGACTTCCCACGGGCCAAGTGCGTCTATGACGCGTCCCGGCCGGGTATAATGAGCGGGAGGGGATTATTCGACCCTCCGCTCCCAAAACACTCTGCGGCGTGCAGATGCGACTGATGTGCAAAGCGAAACGACCCCCGGTTGAGTTAGAGGTCCAAAAATTAAGACGTAAAGCCAAAAACGCTCTTCTTAGACGAAGCCAAAACCAAAACCTTTTCCCAACTAACTACCTACCCCCTATAGTCCCCAATATGTACCAAACATGAAAATATGTAGTACACGCAATCTCATGTGACTTACCCAAATCCGTGTTCTTGACACCCCTTGCACATGACCGGCTTAAAAGACTCTTGTATTTCCACCAATCCGATCGCCGATAGACCGATCGGTATGCTGCTGACCGGAAACGACCAAATTCTTGGGTTCTCTTCGCCATAAAAGAAGTTCACTAGCGTCTCAAACCGAGAGCGCCTCGACAGGCAGGCACAGGGTGCCCCTGTTGAGAACCTCCGAGAGGTTCCTATCATTCTCTCTCCGGGAGAAAATGCCAAAGATGCAGAAAAGAAATTCCGCGCTTGGGCGGAAGGGGAGAAGCTCCTCCCCAGCTTTAATGAGCTGCATAACAGCTATTCCCGTCGTGCCTTTGGGTGTAGAGGGAGTTGCGCATGGCATTCGCCAGAGCCAAAGCGATGGATCTATTACGTGCCCCTTATCGCACGCGCTATGCCAGCGCCCAGCCCCCAACGCGGTGCCAGAGAACAGTCTGAGCGCCACATCTGTCTCCGGCGAACTCCCAACTACTGGGAGTGAAGGGGCTTCGCGCGCCCCTTTGGTCGTCGACTCGCAGCGGGATTCTCCCGCTCGAAAGCGTCAACGACGTCACGGCAGTCCTGCCTCAGGGGAGTCTCGGACTCCCACGAACTCTATGAGTGTGGATAACCCTTCCACTTCACCAGATACTGGGTTTGACCCCGATGATGGCGTCGTGCCATCAGACGCTCCACATGATAATGTGGACTACCCTCCGCATCGAGAATTGGAGGAGGATGTCGCGCAATTGCGACGTGAGATTCGCGAGCGATGTGATCGACACAGCCATCGCATCCATGATGTCCACGAGGGACTCCGCGATGAGTGGGATGCCACTGAACGCTTCGAGAAGCGACTTGACTCTCTCGAGTCGACCATTGCGACACTTCGTGGTCGCATTTTTGCTCTGTCGGACTTCCTCCGCCCTGCCATGTCTTACGGCTCTTATGGCTACCTGCCTTTTTAACCCCCTACAAGAGGGGACCCGCCTCCGGGTCCTGGTATGTCTTAAGCATACCGTCATAGAAGGTTGGATGCGTACGCATCACCTTCGGAATGTCCACGGTGTACGCCAAGCCCTTTCGGGCTAGCACCTTAAAAGGCCCACAAACCTGAAGCGCAGTTTGTTCCGCAACACATTGGAAACTGCATGTGTAGGAATATTCTTAGCGTTTAATAAAACACTTTCTCCTACCTTGTACACCTTTTCGTTACGCCGCCCCTTGCGGTCAGCTTGCTCCTTCTGATTGTCTTGGCTTTCCGCCATGGCATCGCAGACGTGTCGTAAGACACTAAGGCACGTCGATAAAAACTTATCGATGTGATTTCGCACCGATACAAGGCTGACATCGGGGAATCCCCCCCCTTCAAGCCCTGGGCCACACACACGTGGCGTCAACTGAACCCTCAGATTCACCAATCCGTTCACGTAAAACGGGGTATACCCCGTAGATGCATGTAGCGAATTGTTGATAGCAAATTCAACCATCGGAAGCATCTCACTCCAACTATTTGGAGAATCCGGACATAAACTCCGGAGAATATCCTCCACAACGCGGTTAACGCGTTCCGTCTGACCGTCCGTCTGCGGATGATCCGCAGTGGACATGAGGAGTTTGGTGCCTAGCACCTTAAACAACGCTCCCCAGAGTTGTCCCGTAAGACGGGGATCCCGATCCGACACAACGGAATCGGGTAGACCATGCTGTCGAAAGACACGGTCTAAGAACACTTTCGCTGTTCCTTGTCCATCAATGGACTCCCGCACCGCCGCCAGGTGAGCCATCTTGCTCAATCGGTCTACAAAGACCAATATGCTGATGTTCCTGGCCTTATCCTTCGGAAAACCGAAGACATAATCCATGCTAATGGATTTACAACACTCCGTTGGAAACGATAAGCTCGCCAAAGGCGCAGCTGAACTTGCAGAGAGTTTAACCCTCTGACACGTCTCACAGGTGCGTATATACGCACCGACCCACTTATACATGTTGGGCCACCAATACAAAGCGCTTAAAGCGCTGTAGGTCTTATCCCGACCTAAATGACCCCCGGTAGGGGCGTCATGTGCCTCAAAGAGGACTCTATACTTCAGTTCCTCATCATGAGGAACTACCACCCGCGGAGTGTCCTCCGCGCTCGTGCTATAATATAGCAAACCGTCACAGTACCTGTAACGGTGTAACCGAGTTTTAGCTCGACTTGACAGGGTAGGCTCAGACGATCCAAGTTCTTTTCCACCCAACTCGCTGATAAGCGCCGTACATTGTGGGTCTTTCTCATACGTCTGGCGTATGAGATACACCACAGATGAGGTTACGAATGTCGCGTGAGCGAGCTCGTAATCAGGACGACGCGACAGCGCGTCTGCATGTACATTCTGTTTCCCAGGTTTGTACTTTACCTCAAAATTGTACTCCGCAAAGAAGGAGAGCCAACGGGCCATTCGTTGAGAGAGATGAGGCGACTTTGTCGCTGTCCGTAAGTACGCGTGGTCAGTATAAACAACGAACGGCTTTGAGCCAAGCAGGTGAACCCTAAATTTGACAAGAGCATACTTCATTGCAAGTAGCTCCTTGTCATGAAGGGATAATTCCGTTCCGCAGCTTTAAGCTGCCTCGACTCAAACGCAATTACGCGTTCCCTTCCTTTTCTATCGTCTGCTTGTAACAAAGCACATCCGATTGCGAAATAGGAGGCGTCGCAGACGACACTAAATGGTTTCCCAGAATCTGGGAGAGCAAGAACGGGAGATTTCAACAAGCTCCCCTTAAACGCTTCTAAAGCGTTTTGGTGTTTGGTTTCCCAACACCAATCAACATTCTTCTTAAGAAGGTCGGTCAATGGCTTCGCCATTTCAGCGTAGTTCTCGCTGTACTTGTGGAGATAGTTGGCTAATCCAAGCCACTTCCGTAAATATCTAAGATTTACAGGCGAAGGCCACTCCACAATGGATTTCAGCTTCGCGGGATCCGCCCGCACTCCATCCTTACCGATGAAGCATCCAGAAAGTAATTTCCTCAGCACCAATGATACATTTGGATACGTTTGCATACAACTTATGCTCTCGCATACATTCGAGCACCGCTCGAAGGTGTATCAGATGCGTCTGAACATCATACGAGTCACCTTCCGCACGACTATGAACGAATATATCGTCGAAGTACGTCTGAGCGTACTTTCTATGAGGGCGGAAGAGTTGAGTTACCAAGAGATTGAAAGTCTCTGGTGCATTCGAAAGCCCCTGTGGCATAACTAACCACTCCCACAGCATGCCACTAGGCGTGCTGACCGCTGTAAGCGGAATATCGGATGCTCGCATGAGCACCTGATAATACCCGTCCACCAGATCTAAGACACTGTATACAGTACAGCCCGCCATATTGTTCTGGAGGACATCCTTCCGAGGAATCGGAGTCTGCATGGGTACAGTAGCTGCATTCAGCTTGTTATACGCATGCACAATGTGCCACTTTCCGTTCGGTTTACGAACACAAAAAGTGGAAGAAGAATGGGGAGATTCGCTCTCCCGTACCATCCCTGCCTCTTCTTTCCCCTTGAAGAATGCGTCGATGACGTCGCATTGCTCCTTGGGGAGAGGCCACTGCCTAGTGACGCAGTATTTGGTTCCAGGAACTAAATCAATTTCATGTCGAATTCCCCGATCCGGCGGTAACCCCATCGGCGGGTTTTCACTAATGACATTTCCGAATTCCTTTAGTAAGGAATGGTAATGGTCCTCAGGATCCGCGAGGATCTTGAGACCGCTTCGGGCATTCAATGCCTGTTTGGTTTGCACCAAAACTGACTCGTCCATCGTGGATGAGGAGTTCAACTCCTCTTCCGGACGCAACACGACGACCTCGTCGATTTCACCTGCTCTCAAAGCAGTTCCCAACTTGCTGAAGGACATCTCCTCCAACGACAACAGTTCGCCTACCCCAGGCAACCATTCAAGGCTTACGCCTTCTGTGACAACACCTGTCACACTATTCAGCATCCGATAGGACTGCTGAATACTGTCCTCGGGACTCATTCCGTGACCCAGATGGAGGGAGTCAACTGCCCCATCTACTGGAATCGCATCGCGCCTATCCACAGAGGTCTCTACATCTACCACCGGCGACTCCGTGGTCTCACCTAATAAGGCGTCGTAGGAATCGTTTCCGACGTGCGAAAGCGACGAACTACGGGTCTCTTCGCTTGGAAGCGCCTCGTGCTTAACCACAGGGGTCTCTACCCCTACAACTGGATTAGAAACTTGTTCGCCGGACACGGGGTGGTCGGAATCTGTTCCGACCTGCAGAAGAGACGAACTTCGGGTCTCTTCTCTAAGCGCCTCGCGCTTAACCTCAGAGGAATCCACCTCTATCACTGGCGACTCCCCAGCCTCGCCTATCTCGGCTTGGGGATTAACCGCCGAATCCCCCTCGTTAAGGAACTCTTCCTTGACCCCATTCGGACTGATCATTTCAGACATCCCAATCTCTGGCATCTCACGCCAGAATCGCTTTTGCGATAGAGCAAAGGTGGGTTCATGACTCGCCAATGCTTCACCCGATCGCGGGTGCATTGAGCCAATGGACTTAGACTTCCAGTCTATCTATGGATCGTGGCGTTCCAGCCACTTCATGCCCAGAATGAGGTTATACCTCGAGTCCAAACCCAGGACTAGGCAACGTTCTAAGCTGTTGAAGTCTGCAAACTTCTGCTTAAGGTCAATCGAGACCTTGGGTACAGAAACATGTACGCCCGTCGCAAGACGGACCGTGACAACGTCACGAGAACGTGCCTCTAGAGCCTCGGCATACAGCCGACTCTTCTCCACAGAAGCTCGTCTGACATAATTGTCAGACGATCCAGAGTCTATCAAGACTCTCCAAGGCTTATCAAAGCCTTTCACGTCCGCAAGGACTACCAGCAAACCTGGCTGGTACACCAAATCGGTGCTAGAAATCACCGTTTCCCTCGGGGCTTTGTGATGTTGGCCTCTACCCTGCGGTTTAACAGCACTGAGGGATCCCCCAGTAGGGCACCCCGCACCTACTGGGAGCCGTCGTTTCCCGACGGCTTGTGCGAGGGCTTCTTACCTACCCTCGTCCCCTTATATATATATATATATCCCGCTGGGGGTTCCGCGAACATCTGTTCCGCAGATGGTCCGCACTTCCACACAGGAAGCATCTCAACGGCCCCTGCCTCTGCAGAATTGACTGGAGCTCCGCTTTAGAACCCGTGACTGTTAACGGAAGATTTCTCTTCCGCTTCGACCTGACTCAGGTCCATGGGTTCGGGACCCACCTTAGAGGAAAGAAAGTTCCACTCGGCGTTAAACGCCATCTTAAACGCCTCCCCCAGGGATTGGGGTCGGCTTCGGAATAGCTCCGAACGTGCTGGCACTTCTCTCAGGCCTCCCATGAACACGGTAATGAACACGTCGTCCGAATACGCTTTCGCGTACATCCCTGCCAACAGGGTTTTCAGTTCTTGGATATACGTCTCCAAGTCCCTAGTGCCCTGACGGCACCTCAGGAACGCCAGCTGATTCTCGAAACCCAGATCAGGCGTGGCATACATGTCCATAAGCTTTTGCTTAGGACTTCTCAGGTCGGGAACACGTCCATGACCGAATCCGAGCATGTAAAAGCCCATGCACGGGTTTTACCCGTAAGATGGGTCAGTGCAAGTCCCACTTGAAAGTGATCTGCGATCACGTTTGCTGTGGCGAAGGCCTTTTCGACCTCTAGAAGCCACACATAAAGGTTATCACCCTTTTCACCGGTGAATTACTTTATCTTAAAGGACAATGAGAGACGCACCCCCGTGGAACGACTTCCACCTAAACTCGCCTCATGGGCAATTAGGGCATTGACCCTTGCCTTCACGGCCTCAAGGCCCTGCTCCACTAGGAGCTGCATGCCTTCGTCACCCAGTAAGGATAACAGCCAGTTAAAGGCTTCCTGCTGGACGAGGGTTAACCTTTCCCAATCGTCCTGATTCATCCTTTTCAGAGGATGCCTTAGTCTACCAACACAGGTGTTGGATTGACTACAAGTGCTACCAGATATAGCCGGTGCGAACACGCACGGTGCGGCTAGCGCACAGAGGAAGAATTTCCTAAAGGGACGGTGTGCCGCTACTTAGCCGATACGCCCTTATAAAAGGGATTAGTAAGAGAGTACTCTCTTACTCGGGGCCAAGATTTCCCTTTGGTTTACAAGTTGGCGTGAGCTAACGACTTAACACAAGGCTCCCTTAATAAGTGGGTACCTAAGGGAAGGATTTCCCTTAGACTAAAACACTCACTGCGCGCGCGACCGGTCGAGGTCGTGCGTCCTGTAGTCTTTTGAGTGAAATGTAAACTGAATGTATATTTAATATGTAATTAGCCTAAATTAATTTAAACTAATGTAAACTATATATAATACTAAGTAAAACTTACTAAATTTGTACCTAGCCAAAATGTAGTGTACACCACCTGTGTACTAACACGTGGCTGGCTGCCACGCCTCCACCAAGGGCTCCTGTCCTGATTGGTTAAATAACCAATAGGTCCAAACCTTTCGGACCGGTCAAAACTGACCCCAACCGTAGTGTACTCACGTACACAACATAACTAAATGTAACCAGAATGTAACTCTGTTACAGTAGAAGAGTTGGCTTGGGTGCCTCAAAGAACGACTTTGGTGGTTCTTGGACGCTGATACCCTTCGAGTGCACCACTTGATCTGCTCCTGGCGTTGACGCTTCAACTGCGGCAGCAGATCTAAGACGCTGGGTGGATAGGGACCGTGTGATGAAGGAGTTGAAAAAAATTAATAATTCCACTTAATCAGCAACACAAGGAGGTAATAATCCAGTCCTCCTTGCTTTACTTCCCGGGTACTTAATACTACCGCCCGAACCAACAAATCAATCAAACACACTAGGCACACACTTCCAAAAGTAGCTCCAGGATTCTTCTAACACTAGTTATCTCCAAAAGGCTACTGCTCCACTTCCTACGGCGTTTACTCAACGACTTCTTTCTATTACACTTGGTTTTGTATTGGAACAGTGAAGAAGTTTTTTGAGGGCCGCCAGAGATCTTTCTAGCTCAGGGAAATTCGATTCTATTAAGTGTTACTAACTCTTACATCAAAGTCAATCACTTCTTTCACCCACTACCTCTTGGTTACTTCAGCGCTGACTTCAATACTTGACAGTTACTGCCGACGCCCTCTGTAATCTGATTAATCATACTTGACAGTTGCTTAAGAGACCCTCTATAATCCGATCGATCGGATTGGTCATCGCGAGACGGCTGTCGCGGGTCACTTCTGATTGGCCGAAAACTCCCACTTAAAACAATACAATATCACACACCAATTCCACTCAACCCTCCATAATCCGATCGAGCAGATTGGTCTTCGCGAGACGGCCCTCGCGGGTCACTTCTGATTAGCCGAAAACTCCCACTTAAAACAATACAATATCACACACCAATCCCTCCAACCCTTCATAATCCGATCGATCGCGAGATGTTCATCGCGAGACCGGCTGTCGCGAGACGGCCGTCGCAGGCCGCATCCGATTGGCCGAAAATGTTACTCCCCAATTCAAATATTTAATAGCACACTCAATCGGAAGCGTCAGTCGCGGAGAGGGGCGCTAGGGCGCGGGACGTAACAAGTGAACCAGACCATGAAATGAAACCAGCAGCACCGCCAAAGAAAGCTAAGGTACAGGCGCAGCTTCTATGCCCAACGGCGGGTCCAATCACGATGATAACGGCGACGAAAAGTTGTGCGCCCTCGGCTCTCCACACTATCTGGCTCAATATTCTCTTCCTTCGGGTCAATCAAGCCGTAATTCCAAGCCATAATTTTCACGTTATTCGCATGATGAAGGTTCAAGACTTTGATGAGACGCTGTGTGTGCCGATTGGCACTCATGATGAAGGCTCAACACGATCTTTGTCGCTAAGGATCACTGAATATGGAAGAAGAAGATGGCCATCGATGCTTTCAGCTTTAAACCACAACATCGCGCTAGTATTAAGGGTCTTGGCGTGAAGAATATATCATGGCGTAATAACAGCCGCAGATAAACTTCTTCATGTCATAAATGAAGACTCTACTTCACCACAACCGTGCTAGAGCGGAATACAGATCAACTGAATCCGTCGATCCACCCTCAGAGTCCGCACCAGGCGAATCTAATGCCGATTTTGGTTGACCAACCGTTGGTGCCGAGGGCGCTTGATTTTTCGTTACTTGGATTGACTTGGATGAACTCGCTGTTGCGTGCGGAAGCTTTGCAGGTGCCTTGGTTCTCTTTCGCGGTGCCGCTGTCTTCTCCTCGTAGTCCGGATCGGCCGCTAGGTCCAGCGCCCTCGCGTCTCTTGATGCACCCTTACGCTTCTTTTTGTGCGTGCGAATTTTGGGGGAGGAATTTCATCCAATGAATGGCGAGAATTTCCGCCCGAGCTTTGTTTGGAAACAACTCCAGCATAATGCGCCTGTGAGTCCTCGAGGGCTCTCGATGCTACTCCACAAGGAACGATCGGCGACTAGCGAACTGGATAGACATAGACACGTAGCCAACTCATCACGGCATCGGTGGATGATTCCCCAGAGTCGGTTCGACTCTTGGGTCCAAATGCCGAGCCGATCTTGATAGTCAGCGATTTTTTCTGAGTTATTCTCGATAGTGAGCCTTAGCTCAGCGATCTGCCGATCCATCTCGCGTCGTTGGGAATATAAGACCGAACGATCACCCTGAGGCTCTGAGCTCTGCCGAACGACCACTTGAAGCCGCTCCCAAAGATGCGATCGGTTGATCTCGAGACGACGCATGTCGTGACGAGTGCTGATCAGCCCTTCCAACATTGTTTGGAGCAGATCGAAGTGGCCGTGCACCTGACGAACGATGTCGACAAGCGTTTGCACGGTCGGAAAGACGTCGATAACCAGTGGATATACATACAGAAGGAAGTGAGGATCGATCTAAAGTGGAGTTAACGGTGGATTGGCATACCTGATCGGTTTTATTGCGGAGCCGAGGCCTTGAGACGTTTATTCTCGGACATCAAGTATGAACGATAAGCTTGTATAGCATCGATCAGCTTGGAAATTCGTTTTGCGTCCCGGCGCATTTTCTAAACGCGGTATCGGTCACGACCTGATTTTCGCGCTCAACTCTCAACTCCTCTCGGAGTGCATCGATGGTTTTTGGTACCGATCGACCTCGACTCGGTGCTCATCTTGTTCTTCTATAATTTGAGTGTCGCCCAAGCCGTCTGAATGGTCCGATCGGTCAGAAGTTTGAATATGCGGAGAGTGCGGGCACCGATCGCCTACGAAGACAAATGTTCGTGAAAGATGTGGCGATCGGAGATCAAGTGGTACATTGGACTCGTAAGATTGCATGGAATTGAAGACTGTTTGTGATATCGGGCCGCTACCGTTGTGCGGCTACGACCAGACTCAGGGGCGGCTGTGATGAAGTGCAATTGATAATTATCGACCAGTTTTGTAACGGGGTTACATTCGAGTTACATTTAGTGTTGGTGTACATGAGTACACTACGGTTGAGGTCAGTGTTGACCGGTTTGAAAGGTTTCGAACCCTTGGTTATTTTAACCAATCAGGGCAGGGGCCCTTGGTGTGGTGGTGTGTCAGCCATCCACGAGTCGGTACACAGGTGTGTACACTACATTTTAGCTAGTTAGGAATTAGGAATATTCTACTTAGTATTACATATAGTTTATATTAGTTTAAATTAATTTAGGCTAATCACATATTAAATATATTCAGTTTACATTTCAATCTAAAGTGCAGTCGCGCGACCTCTACCGGTCGCGCCTGCAGTGAGTGTCGTAGGTAAGACGGAGCCCTCCCTTTACTTACACCCCGTAAAGGGAACACAGCCGTTAAGGCTAATTAGTAAACCAACCGGGAATATTGGCCCCGAGTAGGAGATCCCTCCTACTAATCTCTTTATAAGGGCGTATCGGCTAAGTTGCGGTAGACACCGCTTTAAGGAAGAGTCTTCCTCTGTGCGCTAGCCGCACCGTGCGTATACGCACCGGCTACATCTGGTAGCACTTGTAGTCAATCCAACACCTGTGTTGGTAGACTAAGGCATCCTCTGCAAAGGATGAATCAGGACGATTGGGATAATTTGACCCTCGTCCAGCAGGTAGCCTTTAAAAGGCTCTTACTCTTAATGGGTGACGAAGGCATGAATCTCCTAGTGGAGCAGGGCCTTGAGGCCGTAAAGGCAAGGGTAAATGACCTCATAGCTCATGAGGCGAGTTGTAGTGCAGGTCGTTCCACGGGGGTGCGCCCCCCATTATCATTCAAAATAAAGGAGTTCACCGGGAAGAAGGGTGACAACCTTTACGTTTGGTTGCGAGAGGTCGAAACGGCCTTCGCCACAGCGAATGTGATCGCTGATCACTTGCAAGTGGGACTTGCACTGACCCATGTTACGGGCAAAGCCCGTACATGGGCGTTTACTTGCTCGGAGTCAGGCACGGACGTGTTCCCAACCTAGGAGGTCCTTAAGCAGAAGCTTATGGACATGTACGCAACGCCTGATCTGGTTTTCCAGAATCAGCTGGCGTTTCTGAGGTGCCGTCAGGGAACTAGGGACTTGGAAACATATATCCAGGAACTTAAGACCCTGTTGGCAGGGATGTACGTGAAAGCGTATTCGGAAGATGTGTCCATCCCCGTCCTCATGGGTGACCTGAGAGAAGGGCCAGCACGTTCGGAATTGTTCCGAGGCCGACCCCAATCCCTGGGATAGGCGTTCAAGATGGCGTTCAACGCCGAGAGGAACTTCCGTTCCTCTAAGGTGGGTCTCGAACCCATGAACCTTAGTCAGGTCGAAGCGGAGGAGAAACCTCCCGCTAAGAGTCACACTGACTCTCTTCCGAAGAGCTTCGAGGCGGAGCTCCTTGCAATGTTGCAGCGGCATGGACCGCTGAGATGCTTCCAGTGTGGGAGCACGGATCATCTGCGGAACAAATGTGCGCGGAACCCCCAGCGAGATACTCGCTTAAAAGGTCCAAGGATTGGGAAGAAACCCTCGCACAAGCCGTCGGGAAACGACGGCTCCCAGTAGGTGCTGGGTGCCCTACTGGGGGATCCCTCAGTGCTGTTAAACCGCAGGGTAGAGGCCGACCTCACAAAGCCCCGAGGGAAACGGTGATTTCTAGCACCGATTTGGGGTACCAGCCAGGTTTGCTGGTAGTCCTTGCGGACGTGAAAGGATTTGATAAGCCTTGGAGAGTCTTAATAGACTCTGGATCGTCTGAAAATTATGTCAGACGAGCTTCTGTGGAGAAGAGTCGGCTGTATGCCGAGTCCCTAGAGGCACGTTCTCGTGACGTTGTCACGGTCAGTCTTGCGACGGGCGTACAGGTTTCCGTACCCAAGGTCTCTATTGACCTTAAGCTGAAGTTTGTTGACTTCGACAGCTTAGAACGTTGCCTAGTCCTGGGTTTGGACTCGAGGTATGACCTCATTATGGGCATGAAGTGGCTGGAACGCCACGAGCCATAGATAGACTGGAAGTCTAAGTCCATTGGCTCAACCCACCCGCGGTCGGGTGAAGCATTGGCGATCCATGAACCCACCTTTTCTCGATCGCAAAAGCTATTCTGGCGTGAGATGCCAGAGATTGGGATGTCTGAAATGATCAGTCCGAATGGGGTCAAGGAAGAGTTCCTTAACGAGGGGGATTCGGCGGTTAATCCCCAAGCCGAGATAGGCGAGGCTGGGGAGTCGCCAGTGATAGAGGTGGATTCCTCTGAGGTTAAGCGCGAGGCGCTTAGAGAAGAGACCCGAAGTTCGTCTCTTCTGCAGGTCGGAACAGATTCCGACCACCCCGTGTCCGGCGAACAAGTTTCTAATCCAGTTGTAGGGGTAGAGACCCCTGTGGTTAAGCGCGAGGCGCTTCCAAGCGAAGAGACCCGAAGTTCGTCTCTTTCGCACATCGGAAATGATTCCAATTACGCCGTAATAGGTGAGACCGACGAGTCACCGGTGGTAGATGTAGAGACCTCTGTGGATAGGCGCGTGGCGCTTCCAATAGATCGGGCAATTGACTCCCCCCATCTGGGTCTCGGGATGAGTCCCTAGGCCAGTAGTCAGCAGTCCTACAGGATGCTGAATAGTGTGACAGGTGTTGTCACAGAATGCGTAAGCCTTGAATGGTTGCCTGGGGTAGGCGAACTGTTGTCGTTGGAGGAGATGTCCTTCAGCAAGTTGGGAACTGCTTTGAGAGCAGGTGAAATCGACGAGGTCGTCGTGTTGCGTCCGGAAGAGGAGTTGAACTCCTCATCCACGATGGACGAGTCAGTTTTGGTGCAAACCAAACAGGCATTGAATGCCCGAAGCGGTCTCAAGATCCTCGCGGATCCTGAGGACCATTACCATTCCTTACTAAAGGAATTCGGAAATGTCATTAGTGAAAACCCGCCGATGGGGTTACCGCCGGATCGGGGAATTCGACATGAAATTGATTTAGTTCCTGGAACCAAATACTGCGTCACTAGGCAGTGGCCTCTCCCCAAGGAGCAATGCGACGTCATCGACGCATTCTTCAAGGGGAAAGAAGAGGCAGGGATGGTACGGGAGAGCGAATCTCCCCATTCTTCTTCCACTTTTTGTGTTCGTAAACCGAACGGAAAGTGGCACATTGTGCATGCGTATAACAAGCTGAATGCAGCTACTGTACCCATGCAGACTCCGATTCCTCGGAAGGATGTCCTCCAGAACAATATGGCGGGCTGTACTGTATACAGTGTCTTAGATCTGGTGGACGGGTATTATCAGGTGCTCATGCGAGCATCCGATATTCCGCTTACAGCGGTCAGCACGCCTAGTGGCATGCTGTGGGAGTGGTTAGTTATGCCACAGGGGCTTTCGAATGCACCAGAGACTTTCAATCTCTTGGTAACTCAACTCTTCCGCCCTCATAGAAAGTACGCTCAGACGTACTTCGACGATATATTCGTTCATAGTCGTGCGGAAGGTGACTCGTATGATGTTCAGACGCATCTGATACACCTTCGAGCGGTGCTCGAATGTATGCGAGAGCATAAGTTGTATGCAAACGTATCCAAATGTATCATTGGTGCTGAGGAAATTACTTTCTGGATGCTTCATCGGTAAGGATGGAGTGCGGGCGGATCCCGCGAAGCTGAAATCCATTGTGGAGTGGCCTTCGCCTGTAAATCTTAGATATTTACGGAAGTGGCTTGGATTAGCCAACTATCTCCACAAGTACAGCGAGAACTACGCTGAAATGGCGAAGCCATTGACCGACCTTCTTAAGAAGAATGTTGATTGGTGTTGGGAAACCAAACACCAAAACGCTTTAGAAGCGTTTAAGGGGAGCTTGTTGAAATCTCCCGTTCTTGCTCTCCCAGATTCTGGGAAACCATTTAGTGTCGTCTGCGACGCCTCCGATTTCGCAATCGGATGTGATTTGTTACAAGCAGACGATAGAAAAGGAAGGGAACGCGTAATTGCGTTTGAGTCGAGGCAGCTTAAAGCTGCGGAACGGAATTATCCCTTCATGACAAGGAGCTACTTGCAATGAAGTATGCTCTTGTCAAATTTAGGGTTCACCTACTTGGCTCAAAGCCGTTCGTGGTTTATACTGACCACGCGTACTTACGGACAGCGCCAAAGTCGCCTCATCTCTCGCAACGAATGGCCCGTTGGCTCTCCTTCTTTGCGGAGTACAATTTTGAGGTAAAGTACAAACCTGGGAAACAGAATGTACATGCAGACGCGCTGTCGCGTCGTCCTGATTACGAGCTCGCTCACGCGACATTCGTAACCTCATCTGTGGTGTATCTCATACGCCAGACGTATGAGAAAGACCCACAATGTACGGCGCTTATCAGCGAGTTGGGTGGAAAAGAACTTGGATCGTCTGAGCCTACCCTGTCAAGTCGAGCTAAAACTCGGTTACACCGTTACAGGTACTGTGACGGTTTGCTATATTATAGCACGAGCGCGGAGGACACTCCGCGGGTGGTAGTTCCTCATGATGAGGAACTGAAGTATAGAGTCCTCTTTGAGGCACATGACGCCCCTACCGGGGGTCATTTAGGTCGGGATAAGACCTACAGCGCTTTAAGCGCTTTGTATTGGTGGCCCAACATGTATAAGTGGGTCGGTGCGTATATACGCACCTGTGAGACGTGTCAGAGGGTTAAACCCTCTTCAAGTTCAGCTGCGCCTTTGGCGAGCTTATCGTTTCCAACGGAGTATTGGAAATCCATTAGCATGGATTATGTCTTCGGTTTTCCGAAGGATAAGGCCGGGAACACCAGAATATTGGTCTTTGTAGACCGATTGAGCAAGATGGCTCACCTGGCGGCGGTGCGGGAGTCCATTGATGGACAAGGAACAGCGAAAGTGTTCTTAGACCGTGTCTTTCGACAGCATGGTCTACCCGATTCCGTTGTGTCGGATCGGGATCCCCGTTTTACGGGACAATTATGGGGAGCGTTGTTTAAGGTGCTAGGCACCAAGCTTCTCATGTCCACTGCAGATCATCCGCAGACGGACGGTCAGACGGAACGCGTTAACCGCGTTGTGGAGGATATTCTCCGGAGTTTATGTCCGTATTCTCCAAAGAGTTGGAGTGAGATGCTTCCGATGGTTGAATTTGCTATCAACAATTCGGTACATGCATCTACGGGGTATACCCCGTTTTACGTAACCGGATTGGTGAATCCTAGGGTTCCGTTGACGCCACGTGTGTGTGGCCCAGGGCTTGAGGGAGGAGGATTCCCCGATGTCAGCCTTGTATCGGTGCGAAAGCACATCGATAAGTTTTTATCGACGTGCCTTAGTGTCTTACGACACGTCTGCGATGCCATGGCGGAAAGCCAAGACAATCAGAAGGAGCAAGCTGACCGCAAGGGGCGGCGTAACGAAAAGGTGTACAAGGTAGGAGAAAGTGTTTTATTAAACGCTAAGAATCTTCCTACACATGCAGTTTCAAATGTGTTGCGCAATAAACTGCGCCCCAGGTTTGTGGGGCCCTTCAAGGTATTAGCCCGAAAGGGCTTGTCGTATACCTTGGACATCCCGAAGGCGATGCGTACGCATCCAACCTTCTATGTGGGTATGCTTAAGCCATACCGGAACCCTGAGGCGGGTCCCCTCTCGGAGGAGGGTGAGAAGCCGGATAGCCGAAAGGCGCGACAGGTCGGAACATCTCCGACAGGGTTGAAATACGACCCTGAAGCTCCGCAACGAGAGAATCGAGAGAGGCAACCCGCCCCTCGATGCGTTCATTCGCACTCCATTCGTTGCGGAGTCCCTCCTGAGCATCTTGTATGCGACGGCTGTGCAGATCACAGCGCTCGTGGAAGTCACGTCGCAATAGCGCGACCCCCTCCTCCAGTGCTCGATATGGAGGGCACTCCACATTACCATGTGGAACGCCTGATGGCTCGACGCCATCACCGGGGTGAGACCCAGTACCTGGTGAAGTGGAAAGGGTATCCACATTCCCAGAGCTCGTGGGAATACGAGACTCCCCTGCGGCAGGATTGCCGTGACGTCGTTGACTCTTTCGAGCGGGAGAATCCCACTGAGAGTCAACTACCAAAGGGGCTGAAGAAGCCCCTTCACTCCCAGTAGTTGGGAGTTCGCCGGAGGCAGATGCTGTGCTAGCATTGCTCTCCGGCACCCCATTGAGAGCAGAGCGCGTATAATAGGAGGCAGGTAGTTGCCCTTGCGCTTTGGCCTGAGCATAGGCCAAGCGTAGCGCCCTCTCTACCCGAACATCGTGTTCGGAAAAGCTGTTGTACAGCGCATCGAAACTGTGGAGGCGTTTCTCCCCTTCCGCCCAGGCGCGGAATGCCTGTTTTGCGTCTTCGACGCATTCGTCCCTCAATAGAACAAAGGTAATCTCGCGGATAATATCCACGAGGACACCGCGTGCCTGCTTCCCGAGGCGCGTCCGGTAGGACTTAACGGTATAATGTTTGGGCGTTAGTAGTCGGTCCCGGAGTTGGTTCCGACGCGCAATTTCACGCGGCAGTATAGCCGCTGGACCAGGGGTATAGGAGGCTAGACCACTCTTGACCGCCTGATTAGCCCTCTTTTGAGGGTCGCGAGGTCCCTTCCGTGCCCGTAAGGAACGTCGGGCCTCTTGAACCAAGGACGGTTCATTGGTGGTCGTCGCCTGTGGCAACCTGGAGGTATCACCCCTAGCGGGTAACGGTGGCGCACGAGTTAGTGCGTTTTCCCCACGTGTGGGGAATGGGTTGGATGACCGACAGCGCCGTTCGGCGCTGTCAGCGATGCCAGCCATTGGGGAGATCTCCCCAAGGGCATCCACTTCCGAGTTGTCGGAAAAGTTTTCGTCCATAGCACCACTGAAGGTATAGAATGGACAGCCAGAGGTACTGGCGTTGGACTTCTCCAACAAGATTTTGATTATTGCGTAAGCAATAGTCTTGATGGGGGAGGATGTAACCGGGTTACATTTGAGTTACATTTAGTGTTGGTGTACATGAGTACACTACTGTTGAGGTCAGTATTGACCGGTTTGTAAGGTTTTGGACCATTGGTTATTTTAACCAATCAGGGAAGGGGCCCTTGGTGTGGTGGTGTGTCAGCCATCCACGTGTCGGTACACAGGTGTGTACACTAATTTTAGCTAGGTACGAATTAGGAATATTCTACTTAGTATTTTTTTTACATATAGTTTATATTAGTTTAAATTAATTTAGGCTAATTACATATCAAATATTCAGTTTACATTTCACTCTAAAGTGCAGTCGCGCGACCTCTACCGGTCGCGCGTGCAGTGAGTGTCGTAGGTAAGACGGGCCCTCCCTTTACTTACATCCCGTAAAGGGAACACAGCCGTTAAGGCTAATTAGTAAACCAACCCGGGAATCTTGGCACCGAGTAGGAGATCTCACCTACTAAGCCCTTTATAAGGGCGTATCGGCTAAGTAGCGGTAGACACCGCTTTAAAGAAGAGTCTTCCTCTGTGCGCTAGCCGCACCGTGCGTATACGCACCGGCTACAAGTTTGTACCAGTATACCAGTTGGCAAGGCAGATCGATCGGGTTGGCTAAAAGGACGGAGTGTTAGGTGCTAATCGTGTGCTTGGAGTGTTTTGTATGCAGATTTGAGGTAAGGCACACGGTTTACATATAGTTTACATACTGGATTTTAATTGGTTTATTAAATATAGTGTTCGTATTACATTGGGTTGCTAAAGTCGCCGCTACGATCGGAGTCATTGGGAGCAGAGGGCTAACAAGGTCCCCTCACGCTCATTAAGCCCAGCCAGGACAGAGCTCCACCGGAAATCCTACGACGGGAGACGCCCACTACGTTAACTCACCCCCTCAAGTTAGGCCACAAGTTCAAGGAGACGTGTTATTTTGGCTGGGTTACTCATCACGATATGCGATCAAGTTCGAGGAATTGGCTGGGTTACTCATTGCATTGTCACAATCAAGTGCCAGAAACTATTATTGACTGGATTACTCACTGCTACGTGCAGTCAAGTGCCAGGTTTAATTGCATTCGGAGTGAAGATTTCCGCTTCGTTTGCCGATTGACCATATTGAATTATCTTTTCGTTAGAATTTTGGATCAGTACCCCAGAAGTGGTACATCCGTATCGACACCCACTAAAGTGTCTACTAAGCAACGGTCCACCGAGTGTGTAGTCACCCATACCAATGGGTACACAAGGTGAGACACGAGAAGAATCGGACGCGGCGTCCTGTAATGCCGATCGGTCACCCGATCGGCACCCAGGCGAAGGTTTGCGGAGTATCCCCTCCGTTAGTTGGTCGGTTGGGCGCGATGGTGGTTCAGTTCCGGACACTTCGGCGCTCAATTTTGAACTGTACTCCACCACTCAGTCGTCAACGCGGCAAGTCACGAAAAATATGGTGCGCTATCCTCGCGTTGACTTTGGGTATCTTCGGATTCATTGCTGCATTAGCCATTTTGCGCGCGGTGGAGGATGCTAGTCACCTTGCGCCCACTAAACGACCAGTGTTCCCAACCCAATACGAGGCCAGCCTCACTTTCAATATGCCATATATGGACATGGTTGAGCCCCTTTATGTCCATGTGAATGAGGCCAAAGGTATGCAGAAACTGAGTTACTATGGCGACACCGACGTGTACATTTACAACACGAGTGGAACGAGCTACGAAATCGTTCCAGTCATTCGTAAGCGCAAGTTCTTCCAATCCGGCTCAAACACTCTGCGGCACGTCTTTCCGAATTGAATCTCTTAGAGGCCTACCATGGCCTGTTCCTTGTCCAAAGACGACCGTGCTTCACTTGGAAGTTCATTACACAACCTCATGAACCGACGTCTCGCCGTCGACAATGTCCGTGGCAGCTGCCACGACTTCGGTTGTGTCTAAAAGGCGTTCAAGCCCTTGGGTTTCAGTACTTTCGAGGCCTTTCGGGCGTCGAAAAGTGCTTGAACACATCATCAGCACTTGCCAACATGGCTTCATCGCGCACTTTAAAAAGTGCGTTGCCATCAGCCGTCTCAAAACGAGAACCGGCATTGTAAGAATAAAGAGATGTCGCTTTGGACTTGGGCAGTCTTTACGACTGGTCATGATCAAGCGATCAGTGGATTTTGGGTTTTATCAGTGAAATTTGGGTTCGTCAATATCAAAGGTGTTCAATGTAAAATGAGTTTTGCCCATCATTGTCTGCATCATAGTATGCGGTATCATAGTATATCCTGCTTGTTTGACAAGGACAGCAGTGAGTTATATTGCAGGAAGTCCGTAAAGCATCCTAAAGCAGCCGCGCACAAAAGTCGCAAAAAGGTAAAAATTTCACCCTAGTCGCTGCCTCACTTAGTCTTTCGCGTCCCTTCAAAAAGTAGTGTGACGAACTTTTCATAGTGCAAAATCGGGACTGTCCAACACATTGCACTGTTTATTTAACAGGATGATTTACGTGCTAGATACGCCAGTCTTGAATCTGCCGGCCAAGACGAATCAGGAAGAAATCAATGGCTATCAATAAACGCCTACTAATCGTCGGTGTCGTGGTGGTATGCGCCGTGGTGGGTGCAATTGTTGGTATCATCCTGTCTACCAGCATCGGATCGTCAACTAAATCATCCAACTCAGATGATGACGGATCGCCCACTTCCAGTGATGATAAAGGCACTTCTTCCAACAAGAAAAAGAGCTCAGGCGGCAGTTCAGTCGTGACATCAGATCCTACATCAGGTATAACCACGAAAAGACTACTAATATTCGTTACGAACCTCACAATTGGTATTATCTTGCAGCCAAGTTTACACTTTCAGCCTTTGCCATCGGTGACTGGGGCGCCACCGTCACGCAGGACTCATGCTGCTCTCGTTCGTCCACTTACAATAACTACGATATTAATGCGGAGGATATTGTGGCCAATCTTATGGATCAGCACGCAAGTAATGCGTCAGCACCACCGAAGTGCATCATGAGCCACGGGTAGGTTACTCATAGAGAAGAGATACAGTGTACCATTATTCGCTAAGCAATGTCCAATTGTCTGCAGTGATAACTTTTACTGGACGGGCATTGATAGCAAAAAAGATCGGGACTCGCGTTTCACGACTACTTTTGAAGGAAAATACGACGGCGCAAACATTAAGAACGTGACTTGGGTCAATGTTTTGGGTAACCACGACTATGGTGGTGCTAGTTTAATTTGTTTTGATGACACTGGCTATGTAAAGTGTGGGTCGGCTGATGATTTGGTGGCGGCACTCAAGAACAAGTTTGCGTTGCAAGCCGAGTACACAAGTCCAAACGACAACCGCTGGGTTTTGAAGGACCACTTTTATGTCTACTCGATCGCAGATGAGGCTTCTGGTGTCAGCATTGACATTTTCAATGTTGACGCTGGAGATGCCACGACGCACGGTGCTCAACAGACGTGTTGCCAATGCTACGGCTATTCTGAAGGCAACGACAAGCAGTGCAAGAACGTCGCTCGGGGTGATAAACTTTGCGCGGGAGGTGACACGGACATGTTCGACGCTTGTGTCAACCAATTCACGGAGTGGAGTGATGACTCGCGTAAACAGCTTGCTAAGGAAGCAGCTGCGTCCAACGCGACGTGGAAGTTTGTCAATAGCCACTACTCTGCTTTCGCTCACTATGATGAAGCAGGGATGAAAAAGTGGTTCGACATCCTTCAAGACTCGGGGGTCCAGCTCTGGCTGAACGGCCACACGCACGGTGAAAATCACGACTATTCCTCATTGCTTCAGATGCACTTCGTGACCAATGGTGCTGGTGGTGGTATCCAAAAGGAATCTGCCAGTGGTATCCCCGATTTTGCAAAGAGCTCTGTCGAGAATATTTGGGCTTATGGTGGTCACGAATATGGCTTTATGTCCGTGGAGGCATCTAAGGAGTGGCTGAAGCTGCAATACCACACGGCTGATGACTCGTGGACATTCGAGGAGAGCTTTAAGTCAACCAAGATCGGCGGTGTGGCTACGAAGCACTGCTGGTACATCCCTATAGACGGAGGCACTGGCAAGGAATGTTAAGGTAAAAGGTAGCTTGATGCTACAACTCATCTCGATAAACTTGATTTTTATACATGTTTTCGCCCCAGATGTTGCGATTGTGAGCATTGTTTAGGGGAAGTGGTCGTCAGATAAAGTAATAGGATTGGTATACGTAGACACACACCATAGAGGAAATCCTGTCTGCCTCAATGGTAGAGCAGAAATCGTTATGAAAATTTCTGGACCAAAGTATTTCATTTAAGATTGCTCCATCACCTCAATTTCATTGGGACTGCTTGCTTCGTCTTCTTCTCTATCATCTTCTTTTTCTTCTTCTTGCATTTTCTTCATTACTTTAAGTCTTTCGTGCTCCCTTAGCTCCGCCATAAGTGCCTGAACCTGGTGACCCTTACCCAGTCTCAATGTGCGATCCACAAAATCCTCAAAATTTAGCCCTGGGTGAAGTTCAAAGGCCCACTGCTTGTACATCTTAATAAGCGAAGCCAGCGCCTGAGTTTCACGTCCCGAAACGTCAGCATTTAGTTGGTAAGGGAACGTGCGGTAGACCTTCTTGAAGCCTTCAGCAGAGACCAAATGCGACTCCCGCAACAAATTACGACGCCGCTTTTGCGTTACAACAGACGCTTCTGGGTCATTTCTACTGTTTTGGATTTCTTCTTCATGATCAACATCCTTAGAGGCACCGAAATCGTCGCGTAGAGCCAAATCTTCATTTCGCTCCCATCTTCTTGCAGCCATAAGAGCAAAGATTGGTGTGTTGTACACAGTTTGAAGCTTGATTAAGTGAAAAAAATGCCACTACAAACAATCGTGAGGTACTTAAGCAAATCAAACGCATTACATCATTTAGTTTCGGAGATAACGTCTAATATGCCCCTGTTTTTCGCCCAAAAATTCTAAAATACCCCTCTTCTTAAAAAATCCTAAAATGCCCCTGTTTTTGCGGTGCTTTCCAATCGCTAAATTTAAGGCGACTATTTAATGAAACATTAGCTTGCCAATCATCTCTAAGTTTGAATGTCGGTATTACAGGGGCATATTAGACGTTATCTCATGTTAGAAAATATATAAGAAGTGCTACATGCACTAAAATGTAATTTACCTGCGACGAGTGAGAATAGGTAAATGAGCCTTGATTGCACTGACAGCTCTGAAAGCTCATTTGGTAGCATCAAACCACAAGAAGTCCCGTTGAATAAAAAAATTAGTTCCTTTGCAAGCATTAGATCTTCGTTCAAAGACCCATATCATTACGTTAGTCATTTTGTTGTAGCATCCTTAGCATCAAAACGTACCATCAAAAATGATCGTCCAATTAAAAGGGATACAGGAACAGCACCCAAATGTCTCGAGTCTACAGAGCACGTTGCATTGTCACCTTCTACCCACACATGACCCTTTGGAACGGTGATTGTCCGCCTTCGCTCCTGATCAAAACGCGGTTGCAGTTCCACCACGTCTCCCTCCTGCAGCATTGCGTGTTCATCAGATAGCAAAAACTTCACCTTACATAATTAAAATAAACCAACCAGAGCCAGAATTCGCTTGGAGATTGTCGCACCCTGGCATCGAGTGCGCGATCGCTGCTGAACGAGGTCACCACGCTCCCATCTCCGCCAATATCGCGATAGTTTCTCCACGAAGATGATAGAGCCGTCAGGAATCGTAGGAACCATGGAATAGCCAATACCGTAATTAATATCAAAAAAATATTTCTTTGTCAGGCTGCCCAGCTTACAATAAGCACACCGTTGCGCACTAGACTTAGCATCGTCAAAATTTTGCGATATTATTATCACTGCAATTTTACCTCACTAAAATAATATTGTCTACTATATGGCGATTATTTCATTAAATAGTCGCCTTAAATTAGCGATTGGAGGGCACCGCAAATACAGGGGCATTTTAGGATTTTTTTAAGAAGAGGGGTATTTTAGAATTTTTGGGCGAAAACAGGGGCATATTAGATGTTATCTCTTAGTTTCGCTATTTGGTAATATCAACCAATTAAATTTGTTGGCGGGCTTTTGTGACGCGCTTGGGCCAGCTGATGCACAATATCGTTTAATGCACTTGTAGGAAACTGTCCTTGCGTGAGTCATTTTGTGGGAAGTTGACACGAGTTGGGGGCGCGTGTGGACAGTGTTCAGCACTCAAGCACTGATATGTACGGCTCGCCGGGCTGAGATATTCAGTAAAAAAATAAAATTGTATTATTATAATTAAAAGTTTAGTCCCAAACTCTAATCACAAAATTGAGTCCCAAACCTTTAATCACAAATTCCATATATGAACAGCTTTAAACGACTGTGATTTCGTCCTTTAAAAAGCATCGTGTATAGCCTCATTCATAGCTTTTCCAACACTTATTCTACCAGACCAGAACGTTTGGTCAAGTATGATGCACGTAAGAAAGGTGTGTCCGGTCTAACGCTAGAAGTGAGCTATGTCAAGCTTTTAAAACGGAGAGTGTATTATTTTTAAAGCTAGAATAAAAGTGAAAAATCCTAAGAAATTTAGTCCCGAATTTCTAACTGAATATCCAGATAAATTAGAGCCAATGTAGCGAAACGGGCTAAACGGCAGCAAGTGAAAGACTAACTAGCAGCAAGTGAGGCAGCGACTAGGAAAAAAACAAAAAAGTACCAAAAATGTACAGTCCATATATTTTTTCCCATTTCCCCAAAAAAGTTATGGCTTAAATTGAGGCACGACGTGCTGGCTCCACGAGTCATGTATGGGGATACGTTTTGTATTAATGGCAGCGATGGGCTTTATCTCGTGCATGTATATGCTACAGTTATTCTGTTACATCGCCGTACTTACATCCAGAAAAAAAACGAATGAGAATCACACAATGATTCTCATTCGTTTTTTCTGGCTGTAGGTACGTTATGATTTTCTCCAATCTGCTGCTACTACTCCCAGAGACCAATCGAGCGGCACATATCGGACCAATTCTTTCCGTCTCGGAATCATCCAATGAAGGCTCGAGTCTCTTGCTCGCTTTGGAATGAGACGTGTATTACTGTTACTTGGTACCACTTACGATCCCCGTAACCATCTTGGAATGTTACGCCAATTGGGTTTGTCTCAAATTCTTTCGCCACAAATAAATTACTTGGGAAGATATATAGTTTGCGTACTCATGTTTCTGCTGTAGCGGTCTTCTCCTTCTGTTCGCGCACTTTCCGTACCAGGAGCTTTAAAAATGCCGCTTGTTTTGGGTTGTAACGCACACTGGCGAGCGTCCATCCACCTCCGTGTCGTGGACTGTACAACCGCGGCGTCTGCTTCACGGCAGCGTGCGAGAGATTGACGTAGCGGTTAAACGCACCACTATGCTCGGGAAATTTGGCTACGGACGCGTCAATCTCGGTCGGGAACAAATTCAAGCCCACGACCACGCGTTTCAGTGGAAGATCCGACGCAGACGCGCCAGGCACGAGTGAACGCACGCGACTACTTAAGTGCGGAAACTCGCCATCACACAAAATGCCACGACGAAAGTTGTACGAGACGCGAAGTTGGCAGTATCATGAACGCAACAACCTCCAGCAAGCGTGCTCTGGACGACGCGGAGACGCAACTCCAGCCGATACAGATCCAAGTTCCAGTGTGCTGTGGTTGTGGCAAGAGCAATGTCAAGTATCGATGTCCTCGCTGCGAGCGCATCACGTTTTCGTTGCATTGCTGCGTGGAACACAAGAATCAGGTGAGTGAAGTAACAGATGAAAAGCCTAGGTCGTCAATACCGTACCGCGGTCATGGTCCGTCGACTACCTTGAGCTCCTTCGCACACTGTATGTGCGAGGATGCATTGCGCCACGAATGAACGGTCAGAGAAAACGTCTCGTCGCAAAGAAAGAAAATGCAAAAGTAATATATTTGACTATAACTAAATTATAGTTTGACACAAATACACAAACATTGAGTATACCTTTTTTGGTCTTGTACGAATATGTCCAACTTTAAATGCCTTGATCCACGCATAAAAGTCCCAAAAGGGTAAAAAGTTATATCCTTTTTGGTCCTTTTTTGTTTTTCCTAGTCGCTGCCTCACTTGATGCTAGTTAGTCTTTCACTTGCTGCCGTTTAGCCCGTCCCCAATGTAGCTTCATCTTTTTAATTATTTTTTTTCACCAGAATTTTCAACATGGGTACATGCAACTTCAATAGAACCTTAGGCGGCTAACGTACTTGTTGTAACATACGGACGAGTTGATCCTAACCTTCGCGTGAACAGTCTAAGATTTTATTTAGAAACACCGTCTTCTTGTTGAAAACACATTCTCATAGTACGATTCAGGAAGATTCATCGCCAGTGATTCGAACTCTGTCGCACACACGACGGAGTTTGCGGTAAAGTAAATCTATAAGGATTGGTTATCTCATTCGGTGCGCGGGAGGAGGCGTTGGACGCATCAGTAAACAAACTCACAATCTCTGAAACCTGTGACCGTAAAACTATGTTGACGCCAGAATCGGACAAACCGGAAACACAACGGAACCGTCAGAAAAGTCATCCGTTGTTACTGCACGCAAGTGGAACGATGGGTTAAGCTTGGTAGCGCATTGTATAATGTCATAGCGTTCTGCATTTAGAGTTAATAGCAATGTCCGGCTTGTTCCATCATTTTAACGAACGATTTGGTACACTGATATAGCTGTTGCCAGTTGTATATTGTGTACAAGCCGAAGTCATTGCTCATCAGCACCAGGTTTTCACGGTTTTTGCCCATTCTGCCTCAGTACTTTAACGACGGTTAATAAGCGTCGAAAATGAGAAGTGCGGAACGAGATACTTGATGTAATAAAGTTTAGGAAGAATAAGAATAGATAGAGTGAGTGATTTCATTTGAATGTGCTTTCGTGCTCTCTACCGATCCATGTTGATGGGTATCCACTAATCCGTTGGTATAATTGAAGAGCAGCGTCCTCGATAATGTCAGGTTGCAAATTTCATGAATGAAATGTGATATGCATAGCTTAAAGTTCCATGACCTGTAATAAAATAATGTGCGTGGCAATTATGCAATTTAAAGTTATCTCAATCTCCAACCTTAGAACCGCACGTCGCAGAATGTAATGGTATAAGACCCATAATCGCGAACGAAGTGAGCCCTCAAGTTTTGTGACGGGCCGTTCACAACGTCGTTTTTGACGTGAGTTCCGGCGTCCTACCGCTAAATTCCTGATTGGCTGAATTCTGCGCATTACCGCTGGCTCAATTCAGCCAATCAGGAATTTAGAGACAAAGAAATGAACGAAAATAAAGATGAACATAAAAAGCGACGGGAAGAAAGCACTCCCCTCTCCCTTTGAGAAGAATTATTGTCAATCAATTCATAATGGAGCCTTCCCCTTCCTCATCTTCCACCATCCCGCGTGTCGGAAATTGACACGAGTTGGGGGCACGTGTGAACTTCCTAAATGGCAGTTCAGACCGTTAGAGTCTGACTGCCGTTGGGATGTAGATTTCTTGAAAGAAGCGCGCCCTATATGATCAGAGTAGGGGCGCACGAGGGCAGGATGTAAATAGACTTAAACGGTAAAAGATATACTGAATATAAAATAGAATAGTACCTAAGAACCTCACCTAAAACTTAATATTAGATAAAATACTAAAGTACCAATGATGCAATAAATGCAAAAATACAAAAATGCCCGCAATGATCGCGCACAAGTTGAAATTTCTATGAAGCTTGCACACGCGCATCTTGACAACATTTCAACACCGCGAAAGGGCGGTCGTCCATCCAACTATGAGAATGAAAATGACCAAGAGAGGCAAACTTCAAGCGGTAGAATAATCTGCAGCGCCAGAGACTGGTTGGCTGTATAAGGTCGAACTTCGTTCGCCTATAGGGGTGCCCGTCGTATTTGGACGCGCCCTACAGCTATTATTTACGTTGAAATATAGTTTTCTAATTTTGGAACATTCATGCTGTTCTACAAGGAATTTTTTTAATTAATTCTTATATACATTTGTAGTTAGATTTGTTCACTTAACCGAATCAAGAAGGTCAATTTTATAATTAAATCAGCCATATATTTGTATGTTGGATTACATTTTGTTACAGCTTGTAAATCTATATCATTTATAAAGGTTCGCCATACCCGCACCCCCCTCCACCCTAGGGGCACCCCCCACGTGACTTTCGACCGATAGAAATACTAATATATAGAGGCCTGGTTATCAATAAATCTACCATTATATTAGCACCCCAGTATTCAACCAATTAAGACGCATGTCTTTTTTTGCAAGAGCTCAACTGTTGGAAATTCTTGGCGAAACTCTTTTAGTTTATTTTCTTTCATTACGGAATTGCACGTACACATGGAGTGACCGAGAATGGCGCCCAGGGTGACGCCGAATGCGTCCTGCGTTGCTGACAGTGACACTGTCGCAATCTGCGAGCGATCACCCCACTCCGCCAGGAACGTCATGATCAACGTCTGAGAAAACACCTGAATCATGCCGTCCGTCACGTATCTGCTTTTTTCTTGCTTTCTTCGCGAGTAGAAAACGCAGCAAACCCCGAAAACGCAGGAAGTTTGAGTCAGTAGCTGAGGAAGCTGTTATCCTTTGAAGGGTGGACGGACCTCTCGTGGTAGCAACTAGAATCGTATAGCTGGTTCCACTTGTCTGCAATAACATCAAATACAGGTAGCAACAACCACCTTTTTAGTACACTAGAATCTCAATGAAAGAGCCAAAACGCTTCCGTACTCGTCCTGGATCTCATCTTCATAATTCTTCCCCATCAGTTCTTCTTCCACCTCTGTCAGTTTCTCCGACGGGCCTCTTTAAATTAAATCATAGCATTAACCACAAAAGCCAACTTTTGTGCAAGCCTCTACTCTTCCCATCATTTATTTTCCTTGTCATCTGCTTACGCTGCATTCATCTCCCTCGCATCTTATAACATCTTGACTCCAAAGACCACAAACTGAAACGTGACATAATTTAATTCTGTAGTCAGTATTATCAGGAGCTGCAAGATACTTTTCTCCCACTTACCAGCATTGCACCCATATAATGCGTCAAACTAGGCGGTAGGAATTTGGTAGCCACGACACCCATGACCACCGGTAGTACCGTCATCACAATTAAGGCACCAATAGTACCCGCAAAAACCACGACACGGTTTTTTCATACTCAAAATATCTGCAATAAAGAACGTCTTGTCCCCAATTTCCGTGGCCCAAATTGTCAACAGACCGCTCATAAAGCCCGAACAGAATTTCTGGGGTCCAGGTTCACCAGTACGTAATTTCGGTCGTGCTCCACCAAAAACGGTTCCCCATCCAGTCGCAGCTTCAGCTGGATATGTACCTAAAAAAGGATTCAGCGCCTGCTTGGCCGAATCCGTGAATGAGAAAACAGGGGCATTTTAGGATTTTTGAGAAAAAGTTTTTTTTAGATTTTTTGGGACGTTATCTCTATAAAGGTAGATAGATGTAAAGCGCTATTTTAACCAATATATACTATTAATAGCAATATTCATCTCTATTGGTCGAAAGTCACGTGGGGGTGCCCCTATGGTGGAGGGGGGTGCGGGTAGGGCGACCCTTTATAAATACTTGTCTTACATTTAAGTCATTTTAGCGTTGGACTTAAGTAGGATATAGGAAATATTAAACCTTTTAAGAGGGGGTTTCAAAGTTAGATTCAGAAAATTTTGCAGAAAATCCAATTGTCCAACTAGAAGCATTCTGCAAGTGGATAACTTTGAATTACCCAGTCCCCACTCCTGCCGATCGGAATTAAACAACCAATCAGATAGCGCGTTCAGGGCGGCGGACGCGTTTAGTTCTGTAAGTGAAGAGAGTGAAGGGAGACTGTTAACAGACATCGGAGTGCTTTTGTAGTGCAAGTTGAGATTTTTCTGCTATGCTAACCTGCGTTGACGACGCAGCAGCCGCGGTCGGCGTTGGTGGTACGTTGTTGGGTTTGACAGCCATGGGGACGCGTTGTTGCGATTTGCTTTCTGAAAATTCTTATGCAAGCCCGAGGCATTCAGGAAATTCTACTTTCTGCGAATTTTGCATATCGCTCTGATTGGCCTGGTTTTTCTGCAAATCATCTGCAAAATCTTCTGAATCTAACTTTGAAACCCCCTAATATAAGGTTTATTATAAAAAACAAGTTATATTTGTTTCTTACCTATTGCGCTTCATCAACGCAAATATATAGTGTAAGCCTGTAACAGAACCCTGATAGCAATTATTAGCCCATACCAACGAGCAATGACACGTTCTAATTCTTGTCTAGGGGGCGTAGGGCAACAGAAAGTCCTTCGTTAGGATGATCCTGAGTGTCCATACGGGGATACTCACGAGGCGCTCTCGTAACTTTTAGCGAGACTGTTCGTCGCGCCGCTACATGATCAGGAGGATAGGCACTGCCATGAAAGCTATGCTCGAATTTAAAAGCACAAGAGCAGATCGAAATTATAGAAATTTTCGGAGTTGGGGGAACTGAGTGTCTTCTTTGCCGGCGCCCTCAGCGCCGCGACATCGCGCGTCGATCATTAAGGCTAAAGTAGCCACGGACACAGAGAACGGAGCACCCTCTTTCGATGGCCTCTTGAAGTAAAGATTGTCATAGAGTTGCGAATAAAAGTGTACCCAGGTTACAGGTACTCTTTGCCCTTACATGTCCCGGCATTCGCGCCAAAGCATGGGCATAGAATTGCTCACCCGTCCGATTATGAAATGTTACACACGTTTAAAAGAAGTTAGCTCAATTTGAGACCTCCTTAAAGTTAATTCAGATGTTTACTTTCATATATTGAGAGTGAATCTCTGGACGCAGATGCTCAAGTAGCTATATAAATGAAAGTGACTGAAAAAACGCCCCCGTCAAGCTTATCCTTTCCGGCATCAAATCTTCCGGAATTAACCGAAGCGTTTACAGCATGCTATCTTTCGAAGTATCCAGAAATATGTTATTATACGGGAATCCATCCAATTGTCGAAAAGGGAACGTTCCCGTTAACGTTAACGTGCAGCAACAGATGGTAATCCAATTGACCCTTCGCCGTACCGCAACCACGACACCGGGGGAGGAGGTCCATAATCGACGGACAAATTGGTTGAGGTTTCTTCGACACTAAAGCAGAAAGAGGTTTCTTCGACACTAAAGCTGAAATAGATGCGCGAAAATGTGGGACTTTGCGTCACCACGCAATCATCAGACAGGTTAGTCCTCTGGAGAACGTATTCAATAAAGTTAACTCCTGTTGGTACGTGATGGAAGGGCTGTTTCACACGTCGACATCGCCCATGTGGGACGATAGCCCCAGACGGGACTATCTTTAATTTGCCCGTCAATGATACGAATATGGCGAAGGTTAAGTCTACACAGCATCCGATGTCACAACGCGTGGACTGTTTAAAACCGGAGCAATCAACTTTATAGGAGCACAAAGTTTTGCATCATTGAGCGTCGTGGAAATTAGAAACTCCCGAAGCATGTTATTAGTCCGGTTAGCAATATCTTCAACTGTGACTGTGCAAACTCTCCCGATACGCACATGGAAGAACTGTCGATCCAGGATGAATTTATCGTTCTCGAATTTGATGACAAGTTTATGTTCCCATGATGGTCCTAGAATAATCCGCGATAGACCTGGAGGATAAGAAATTCTAATCAATCGCGTGAGACAATGTCATGGGGATCAAACACGCTTTGAGTATTTGAAGTGTATAAGTTGTACCATCAGACAATCTTTTGAGTAGCGATGGCACTACCAGCTCTTTTCCCACAATTGCAACAGGAATAATCTCCGGTAACAATACTCCAATGGCACTTAATAACACATAAACAGAACAACTGGGGACGAGCAAGTGATTGCACGGGCTAGAAAAAACGCCGTGTTGGAGTACTCACGACAGACAACAGTCGTCGTAAGGAAGACACAAACACGGTATGAGGTAGCAACAGGAAGAATAGCCATTCATGGTAGGCAATGGTCACCATGAAGAAGGAAAAAATACCGCGACATGCAGTGGCTCCCTCGGAGAACGTAATGTTACCATGGTAAGCACCGACCACCGTGATAGTATACTACTACAGTATGCAGTGGGTGCTATGAGGAAGGAACAGGTGAAACGAGCTCATCTGACTTAATTACAGATTATAACGCAAATAGAGACCGAATTAGCTACCGCTAATATAACCTTCCGAAAAAAAAGGGTTCTGAGGTGAAGTTTCATCAACTCTGAGTTGGATGATGTTCGTACAGAACTTAAGCGGTGATCAGATCGAACAGATATGTATCATCGTTGCCGATGATGAAATCGTGGATATAAACAAACAAATATCTACGTTACAAGCATGTGACATCGGAAACGATTGGATACCCGATGATAAACATAAAGTTGAAGCGCAGATCTCTGAGTCGCTTACAGCGACATCCTCTTCTTTGATGTTCTTTAAGAATACGCTGACCTATATCGGCGCAATTATTGATACTGAGGAAAGATGTCATCTTTGATGGGATGAAAGTAGCATCGGCTTTAGTTGTTCTCGATTTGATAGAGATTTTATCAAATCCCAATGCGTAAGAAAGATATTCGTAAACGCACTCCAAGTGAATGCTTAGGGATTGAATTGTGATTAAGAACGCCTCAACAGATTGGTTACACATCTGCTACGCGCGCTACATGAATTCGCAACAAGTTTTTTGATGACCTATTAAGGATTAATATGACAAAAATGGCGTAGAAGTACACAAAGAGTACCTACCCAAGTGTTAGAGCTCATGGATAGGCACGAGCTCTACGCGAACTTAAAAAATTACACCTTAAGTACATCTGAGATACCAGTTCTTGGATTTTTTGTCTGCAAGATCGGACTTAGCGCTGATCTAGAGAAGATCGGGTAATAGTTGAGTGGCTTATCCAAACAACGCCAACGGACTTTGTAAGTTCCCACGTATTTTCATGAATAATCATGCAGTTATGCGGGCATCCTACTCTCGCTTTAGCAAATATTTAGAAAGATGCTGAATTACAGTGGAATACTCAATATCAAGAAATACATGTGATAGTGATAGCCGAAAATAATTGCTCATTTAAGCTTGTTTGCGACGAGCGATTTTGCAACCGGTTATGCACCGGAAATGATTTTCCCGCAATGTCCAACGTTACGTCTGAAGTTCACGAATTGAGAGGTGGAAAAAAGTCTAGCAGCTATCCAGGACGGATTACCAGCAAACATCCAGGCTTCTAAGTTATAGCCATGGTCCATTACGGAGTAATAATGCTCTCCGGATCTAGACCGATCTTTTCACCTGTCTAGTGATCGTGGAGGCCAAATCCCCTAATATCATCCAACAAGTCGCCCAGAATTATAAAAAGGGCTTTTCTGGCGATTGGGATGACCCGACACGATTGAGAGACAGGTTGCATTGCAGATGTCTTCAAGGACTTGGGTCAGAAGAAAACTGCAACGATGGCGTCGAGGAGACCGCAGGCCAATGGCAAGCCGGAGAAAATGGTGCAATCCTGACAAGAGCGATTAAAGTCTATGGGATGATCCTGAGCACCTGTACCTGTATGAGAATTCTAAACCTTTGGTGTTCACGTTAAATTTGTTAGTATTGGATCAAGGGATACCCCGTTCTACTTAACATATGATTTGGGTAGTGATCCCTACCGGCTGCATTGTCTAGATCCTTTAAGTCCAATATTTTCAAGACAGTAAAAAACTCTGAGACAGCTTCATCGTTAGTTCCCGTGACCAAAAAGCTCATCAACATAGGCACCAATTACCATTTTACCGAATTCATCAATCCTTACTAAAATACATGTGTCTGTAACACACTGCACGAAACTCAAACCTTCCAAAGTTTTGCATGACGAATCGTGCCATAAACGACCAGCTTGTTTGAGTCCATATAAATTTCGCTTCAATTTAGGTCCAACTCGTTTCGAGAGGCCACACCAAAAACATCAAGTTGCTCATGTTCTATTTCCTTACCTTGGGGGACTTGTAGGAATATCTACAAATCATCTTCCGCCTTGTCCTTGGGGTACGCACTCGGCACGTCTCGGTGTCGAGCGGAGCCCACCAAAACTCGGGCCAGCACGAGAACAACCTTGACGTTAGTCACTTGCATTACCGTGGAAAAATAAAAAAATTATCTCCATAAATCTGCTGTCGCCCCTGGCAATAAACCTCGCCTTGTACCTATCTACTGACAAATCCGACTTAATTATGGTCTTATAGACCCCCTTTTTCGGCAGAGGTACCTTCTCCTGCGGTCGGCGTACTAATATCTATGTTTACAAATCTCGAGGGACTGTAATTCATTCCGCTCGACGTCACCCCACTTATGACTGGCGGCACTTACAAGGGCCTCCTTGTAACTCTTAGTGTAGCCGGTGCGTACACGCACGGTGCGGCTAGCGAACAGAGGAAGAATTTTCTAAAGCGGCGGTGTGCCGCTACTTAGCCGATACGCCCTTATAAAGGGCTTAGTAAGAGAGTACTCTCTTACTCGGGGACAAGATTCCACTTTGGTCTACTAGTTAGCACAAGCTAACGCCTTAACACAAGGCTCCCTTAATAAGGGGGTAGATAAGGGAAGAACTTCCCTTAAGCTACTACACTCACTACGCGCGCGACCGGTCGAGGTCGAGCGTCCTGTAGTCTTTGAGTGAAATGTAAACTGAATGTATATTTAATATGTAATTAGCCTAAATTGAGTTAACCTAATGTAAACTATATGTAATACTAAGTAGAACTTACTAAATTAGTACCTATCTAAAATGTAGTGTGCACCACCTGTGTACTAGCACGTGGCTGGCTGCCACGCCTCCACCAAGGGCTCCTGCCCTGATTGGTTAAAATTACCAATGGTCCAAACCTTTCGGACCGGTCAATACTGACCCCAACCGTAGTGTACTCACGTACACCACACATACTGAATGTAACCAGAATGTAACCCTGTTACATCCTCCCCCATCAAGACTATTGCTTACGCAATAAATCAATTTTAGTTGTAGAACTCCAACTGCCAGAACCACTGGCTAACCATGAGTACCATTAGTGGTGCTAAGGATGGAAACTATTCCGATAGCTCGGAGGTGGATGCCCTTGGGGATATCTCCCCAAATTCTGACCACTCCGACAGCGCCGAACGGCGTTGTAGGTTATCCAATCCATTCCCCACACGTGGGGAAAACGCGCTAACTCGTGCTCCACCTATACCAACTGCGGATGCATCACGCTAAGCCCTTTCATTAGGGCGTATCGGCTAAGTAGGCGTATCGCCGCTTAAGGAAAGTCTTCCTCTGTGCGCTAGCCGCACACTGCGTTAACGCACCGGCTACACCTCCATAACATACATGGGGACCCGAAAACCACAATATAAGTCAAAACTGGACGCTTTCCAGTGATAACTTCGATAGGCGATAGGCGCCGTTGGTTGATTCTTGTCAGTGTCCGGTTGAGTATCTAAGGGGCATACTCAGCCGCCTCCGACCAGATATCAGCGGGACACCTGATCATGAAAACCATGCACCGGACCATATTGAAAATGGTCCGGTACATCTTCCAATATGCTGTTTAAAGCTGGATTAAAAGTCTCAGTAACTTTCCGGCGAATACCAGTCGGTTTAAAATGTTTGTCATTTTTAAAAAAAAAATAATTATGATCATTTCAATAATGAAATTATACGAATTTATAGAACAGATCTACGTTCTGGTAATCGCCGCCGCCATCCGTCTTCAACACGTGTACGTGGCAGTGAAATTAATTTTTAAACCAGAATAGAAACTTTTCGAATATCTTTTCCGCCCTATCTTTTGTACGGGCGGCAAACACGCGCACGAAATTTGAAAAATGGTCCACGAAATCGACCAGAAATCTGTTTCCGCGTCTATCGCGAGGAGTGATAGGATCCTTAAGGTCACAGCAAATCACTCCTCCGATCCGATCGATCGGGGCATTATTTTACCCGAGTCCTTCTTTGTTAAGTTTGCGTGTCGCTTTGCCTTCAGCACAGGTCAGAAAATTGGGTCGCTTCGTGTCCGTAAGGACTATGTCTGACCTGGTATCCTTGGCCAGTTTTTCAACGGTTTCATAGGCCAGTGAGTGGAAGTGGTGAATACTTCCAAAGTGAGCATCATTTGTAGCATTTTCCATAACATTACTTAAGACCATGTTAAAATCCACTCGAAAACTTTTTCATGTGCGATCAAAATGCTTGCCACAAACACAGACCCAAACGTCTGAATTTGAAATTATTTTCTTCCATTTAGCAATATGTGAGCCAAGTGACCATTTTCGCAATGGTACACCATTTTTCGCGCATTCCCCGAGTGAAATTAGGGTTTTCGCCAACTTAGGCGCGTAGAATAACTCAGTCAATTCGATGGACATCGGGGGATCTACTCCCGTTGTTAACGCAATGTAGCCGACTTTGGTAGCCTTTAGCATACCGCCGGCCGGAATAGAGAGTGTGTTATTTTGGACCACACTCCTTTGCATCTTCCAATAGCTCCGCGTTTGACACTAAGTGTATACTAGCTCCGCTATCAACGATCCACATGTTTCGATAGTTTATACCATCAAATATGCGGTTCGTTCCATCATCGAAACTTGTTTCCATCGTAAAACAAATCGCGTTTTAGACCAGTCATCCCTCGGCTTCGATATGTTTCTACTCTTGCGGCACATTGCGGGCAATATCCCCTTATATCCCCTTCGCTGCCGCAGGTATAGCACCCCCACTTGTTGTCATTCGGCATCACCGAATTTGCGGTCATCCTTGCGGAGGAGGGGTCTCCATTTTATATCATCACCGTCAAAGCTCTCGATCCCATGAGATGTGCACTTGAGCATAGCACAGGTAGTCCTGCCTATCAGGATCGTACCTGGCCATCAGCATAACATTCATGCGCGGCGCCGCAAATTTCATGTTTTTTCAATAGATAACTTTTGGTCATCTGGTCCAGTGATGATTTGGATCCAAGTGCTAGCGTTCTAAATTTGGAACCACTTCACCATACCCGGTACACGATACACTGTCGTTAAATTCGACTTAATTTGCGTTGGTGCGAATAACCGTCCGTTTTTCTAGCTCTGACGGCACGCCAACAACCGAATTGTTGGTCCGTCAGTTTGCCTAAGTGGTCTAAGGGATTACTTTCAGGTCGTAATGTAATTCTCGTCATAATCTAGAAGGGCACCGCAATCGGAACGTTTCAAAATAGAGGATGTGTAGAAAGTTGACACGAGTTAGGGTCACGTGAAAATTCCAGTTATGACAGTGTCGGGCGTTAGCGCCTTACCGTCTGGGAGGAAGTTTCTTTGAAAGAAGCGCTCCCTACTTGATCAGGGTAGGGGTGCACGAGGGAAGGATATAAATGCGTGCTTTAAGGTAAAAAATATACAAATTATAAATGCGTACTTAAGAACCTAACCTAAAACCTAATATAAAGATAAAATTCCAAAGTAGCTAAAATGCATAAATGCATAAGTGACCACAATGGTCGCGCTTCACTTGAAGTTTGTATGTAGTCCCACACCGGACTACACACTTCAACACTCCTTCCACGAACATTGTGTGATGACTTGATATAACTTCTAACCAATTTCACTGCACGAGCGTGAAACCTTGGCGAACTCAGTGGCTTCGGTAGAAGGTCCGCAACCATTTCATCACTGGCCACGTGCAGTGGTCTCACTTCTTCGCGCATGACGTAGTCGTGGAGAAACTTGAGCTTGATATCCACATGCTTCGACGCCGCACCACTTGCTTCATCCTCAAGTTGTCCTATTGCTGCTTGGTTATCCATTCGTAACAGAATCGTCATCTCCACTTGCAACCAATCTCTTCCAGCAACTCCTTCAATCCGATATTTTCTTTTCCTCCAACAGCCAGCAGCAAACACGAACTCCGCTTCAGCAGTAGATAATGCGACTGCACCTTTCTTCTTGCATGCCCATACGACGACCATACCATTTAAGAAAACCACGCAACCACTCATACTCTTCCGGTCTTGTTTATCACCAGCGAAAGCTGCATCCGTGTATTCAATCAGCTTCAAGCTCTCATCACTCCTAGCTTCGCAATCCAAATGTAACTTCAGCTCCCTCGACCCCTTCAAATACCTGATAATCTTCTTAGCGAAATTGTAATCACTCTGCATTGGTGCATGCATGCGCCGCGTGACCCTATGAACAGCGAAAGAAATATCCGGCCTTTTACATCTTGAAATCCACAATAAGCTACCAACCATAGACTGAAAAACCTTCTGTTTCGGGACACCTGTCACAGCAGTCTTGGGTAAGAAATTGTCGTCTTCACCTTCATCACTCGCATCCGTAATCGGAAAATGTACTGAATTCGCTCGCTCCATGCTGTACTTCTCCAATAGTTCATCAATTGTTGCTTCCTGGTCCATCGTATATCCCTTGCTTTGATCACCACCCATCCGTATCCCAAGAAACTTTTCCACTGGTCCATGGTCCTTTAATCCTAGTATATTCATTTTATCGAAAAAATTGTCCACCAGCTGCATCGTCGTTCCCGTCACTAGTAGGTAATCTACGTACACTCCATCAATTATTATGCCATAGGTATCCTTTCTTGAGAATATGCATGTGTCCGTCATGCATTGCGCAAAATCCAAATCAGTAAGCGACTTGCGTAACAACTCGTACTACATACGTCCAGCCTGCTTCAAGCAATATAATTTTTTCTTCACCTGTAATGCCAGACACTTGGTTGAGTTTACTTCGAAATCCCGCAAACCATCATATGCAATAATCATGCCTTGAGGTATCTTGAAAAAATATCAAAAAATTTCTCCGTATGCGCCTTCGGGTATGCACTTGGTACGTCTCCATGTCGCGCCTGTACGTTCATCACTTGTGCCAACGCCAATACCACCTTTACATTGCTCAAATCCATCACTGTCTAAAATGTAAACACGAAATCTATGTCGTGCACTTGCTTATATCCACGCGCCACCACCAGTCGCGCATTGTATCTCTCGATCGTGCCGTCCGCCTTCAACTTCGTTTTGTATACCTATTTAGTAGGTATAGCTCGGTTGCCTGCAGACTTCTCCACTTCCAATGTGTCCATGACTTGTAACGCCTTCGGTTCTGAATCTTCTGCTTCCTTCCACTTGTTTGCGTCATCCCTCTTGTGCGCTTCCTTGTAACTCTGCGGATCTTTTGCGTATTTTCCCTTGATTCCTGCATCTTCGGGTCCTAGCACTGCATACACAGCCAATGCATTCTCCTTCATACCTGTTTGTCCTGTATCCGCTTCTTGCGTCGCGTGTGTGCCTCTTTCCACGCTTAATTTCCTCTTCGTTCTCTTGTTCTTGATCGAGTCCTTGTATTCCTTGAACCTCTCCGTTTCTTGTACATTCCGCCTCGTTCTTTCGTTACCTTGACTTGATGCATTCTGCATTTGATTGCTCATACCTTTGGAGAGTTCCATCTCGACTCAATTATGAAATTCCATGTCATTATCCACGTGAATTTCCACACTTATTTCCACATCATCCACCATAAAGCTTTCACCGGCTAATGCTTTCGTAGCTTGCTCGTTTGCTTTGTTATCCAATGTCTCGATCTGACTGACGTGCCGTGTCGTCGTGACTATGTGATCCTTTAATAACAAAACCTTGAATCCCTTTGTTTCGTCACTCTTCCCTATAATTAAGGGAATTGCTATTGCCACCCCTGTTTTTGATATTTCCACCCTAACTGCCACCCTAACTGCCACCCTTTGTTACGTTTTTGTGTACCCTTGGTTATAACTGCATTTGCAATAAGCGACGTAAGCGACTCAGAGATTGCAGCCTGTGTCGCGACACTGCAGAAACATCATTAAATAAACAACACGAGCTGTTTCAGTCCTCGCCGCGCTTTAAATCGTTGCGAACGGCATTGATTCCGCTTATTTCAGACTTGCGTGCCAAGTTTTATCATTGCAATTCAACCGCTAGCGACACTTTGCGTCAGGAGCGTAAGAGAGCAACGAAAGTTGAGCGAGCGAGACAAAAAGCATAAGGCCAGCAATACGTAAATAACACAAAGCTTGTTGGCACAGGCGACTTGGGTAGCTTGAATTCGTGTTCTTGTTTGGGCTGTAGCAGCTCTCAATAGCTGTAGCCCGCAGTGTCGTTTTAGGCTGCTCGAAGTTTGTAAAAATCAGAAGTCGTATATATTAATCAAATATAAATATTTTAAGTCACTGACTCGAGCTTAATATTCCTAAGCGCTTCCGACTTAAAACCTGTATACACCATACATAAAAAATGTTATCAGCCAATCCGTTTCCACCATATGGTTTACCTTGAAAGCCCATCATGGCTACATGGAAAATCAACACTCCTCCTGAAACGGCGCGCGCTGTAACACCCTCAATTCAAACCGATTTGGTTTCTCAAATCTTGGACACGCTGCGCACTCAAATCCTTCGTAAGCAGATCTGCTACCATATCCAAACTTTGTACGTGAGCCGCTTTAATCACTCCGTTTTTGCTCAGGTCCTTCAAAAACTTCAACTTGGTGTCGATATGTTTCGTGCTTACAGCACTTGCCTCCGATTCCACGTGCGTGATAGATGCCTGGTTATCCATCTTCATGAGCAGAGGTGTTCGAGAAAGCAAACCAATTTCCAGCAACAATTCACGAATCCCCAATGCTTCACGTCCACCGACAGCAGCAGCTACGAATTCAGCTTCAGCCGTAGATAACGCCACGGTAGTCTGCTTCTTACACTTCCATGAAACGATAATACCATTTAAATACACCACCACTGCGCTCACACTATTTCGATCCGTCTTGTCACCTGCAAAATCAGCATCTGTGTAGCAGGTAATTCGAATTGGAAGTGGCAATTCGTCATCGTGGCTTAGTCGGAGTTTAAAACTCTTGGTACCCTTTAGGTAACTTACGACTCGCTTCGCTGCTTTGAAGTCCCCCACCGTAGGCGCGTGCGTGCGCCGCGTTACGCGGTGCACTGCGAATGCAATATCCGGGCGGGTACAACGAGAAATTCACAGGAGGCTGCCCACCAACGATTGAAAAATCTTCACACTTGGGAAATTCTCCCTTGACTTGGGTGGCAGAAACTCCTTGAAGCCTTCCACACCGTCCATGTTGAGCACCGGCGTGCGCGTCGCATTTATTTTCGTAAAATCATGCGCGATCAGGAGATCATCGATAGCAGCCTCCTGATTCAACTTGTATCCATCATGAATGTTTCCTTCAATATGAACACCCAGGAACTTGCTCGCAACCCCAAGGTCCTTGAGATCCAGTACTTTCATTTCGTCAAAAAACTTCTTAACCGCTTCTGACGTGCTTCCAGTAACCAATAGGTCATCCACATATGCACCCACTAGCACGGTACCATCCACACCACGCCTGACAAATACGCAGGTATGGATGACGCATTGTTGAAAGTCCAACCCTTCCAATGTTTGGCACAGCACTTGATGCCATAGCCTGCCAACCTGTTTGAGGCCGTACAGATTTCTTTCCAACTTTAAAGAAAGTTCATCATTCGATTCCACATCAAAAACTTCATATAACTCCGCCGGAATCTGCATACCTTGTGGAATCTTCAGATGGATTTCACAATCATCTTCCGCTTTTGCTTTCGGGTAGACGCTCGGCACATCACCGTGCCGCGCCGGTACCCACCAAATCTGTGACATGGCCAGGATCACCTTTACGTTGTCGACTTCCATGACTGTCGAAAACGTGAAGTGGTAATCCTGGCCTTAAACTTGGCGATCACCCCGCGCGCCACCAGTCGAGCCTTATAGCGCTGGACTGTTCCGTCCGCGCGCAACTTAGTCTTTTACACCCACTTAGTGGGCAGCAACTTCTTGTATGGACAGCGCTTGATAATTTTCCAGGTCCCAATTTCTTCAAGCGCTTGTAGCTCCTCCTGTTCCGCCTTCGTCCACAAGTCGGAGTGTGCGCCTTCATTCGCCTCCTTGTAGGACTTCGGATCAGGAACTGCAATCGTGGAAGCAATTCCACTGTCAACTGTTTCCGCCACAGCGCAAACGCACATCGCGTGCTCCGAAATTCCAACTTCAGTTTCTTCGACTTCGAAATTGTTTCCATCAATCGAAATTTCATTTCCAATCACTCCACGTTCCTTCATATCATTTACTTCAATCACACTCTCTTGGTCTTTCACTTTCTTCTTGCTGGTTTTTTTCAGGTCTGCCGCCTTATGCGTCTTCTTAATCACTCGTCCAGATTTTCTCGGCGTCTTACGCGCCTTTTCACTCGCATCTTGCACTTTAGAGTGTTCCGATAAGTCGGTTTTTTGAGTCGGATTTGCACTTGAGCGTCCTGCAGCGCGTTTCTTCATCTCCTCTTCATCTGCAACACCCAGCGCCCTTGTAATTTGGTCACTCGCCTCCTTGTCCAGTGTTTCAATTGCACTAACATGGCGAGTGACCGTCACCACCCTGTATTTCAGCAAAAGCACCTTAAATCCCTTGGTTTCATCATTTCGACCTAAAATCAATGCCCTTTCAGCGTGTTTCGCAAGGGTCTTTTTCTTGGGATCACGCCACACCATGCACGGCGACCCAAACACTACAATTTCCTTCAGCGACGGTTTCTTGTGCGTCGGCATCTCGAATGGCGACACTTTGCCAGGGTTCGAACGGGTCGGGGTACGGTTTAAAATGTAAGAGGCGTATTCCGCCGCCTCGGACCAGTAAATTAGCGGTACCCCCGACCCAAAAATCATACACCGGACCATGTTAAAAATGGTCCAGTTAATCCGCTCGGATTTTCCATTGGAGTCTGGATTGCCAGCCTCCGTAACTTGTCGACGCACTCCTGTTATTTTGCAGAACAATTCTACGGTCTTGTACTCACCGCCTCCATACGTGCGCAAAACGTGAATTCGACACTTGAATTCGTTTTCGAACCAAGTTAATAAATGCTCAAACATTTTCGCCGCTCTATCTTTCGTTCGAGCGGCGAACACACGCAAGTAACTTGAAAAATGATCCACAAACACCACCAGATATCGGTTTCCACGCCTGTCGCGCGGTGTTATCGGACCCTTCAAGTCACTTCATATCACACCGCCGACTCGTTCAATTGGCGAATTTTCACCCGAATCTGTCCTTGGCTGCGGCTTCCTTGATCCCTTTCCTTCAGCGCAGGTCAGGCAATTGGATCGACTACTATCTGTCAACTTGATGCCTTACCTGGGGTCCTTGGCTAACTATTCGACCGTGTCGTATGCCAAGTGACCCAAACGGGTACGAAAGTGATGGAGAGTGCCTTCCTGCACATCACCATCAGGTTCCGCAGCGACAGCATTCAGCAACATATGCTTGAACTGCTGCGCGCGCCCGCACATCTTTTCTGGCATTAATTCTGCCACGAAATCGATCCACAAATCCGAATTGGAAATAGCGTGTTTCCATTCCACTGTATCGTTAGTTTTCCAAACTTTTCAACTATTTTGCACCCTTTTTCATGCAACTTGCCAAGTGAAATCAAATTCTTGGCAAGTTTGGGTGCAAAATATACTTCACTGAGCTCGATCGAAATTGGATAGGCATCAGGTGTAACCAGCTTGATTCTTCCAACCTTGGTCACCGCCAATTTTCCACCATCGGGCAACAAAAAACCATCTTCGGGCCCACACGTGACTGCATCGACAAGCAAATTTTTGTCAGCCACTAGGTGCCTACTGGCACCGCGATCGACGATCCACGTCGTCGCAGGCATGTCATCTCCGACAGCCATTCCAGTCAAATCAACTTCGTTTTTAATTTCAATGGTAGACAACGCGACTTTACGGTTCCATTGACCGCTGGAACCACCTTGATCTTGGAGTTGGCATTCCTTGGCGCCTTTTTACCTCTCTGCGGGTACTCCCTCTTAATGTACCCAGTCTTTCCGCAGCCGTAGCATCTTCTTACAAAACCGGTCTTCGTTACCGAATTTTCATGCATACGAGCAGGCGGCCTGATTTTAGGCGTATCTTCATCCAACTACTGCGCCCATGATATTAATTCTTGCGCATGGCACAGGTAATCCTATCGCATAGGATTGTACCTGGATATGATTGCAACTTTCAGGCGGGGCGCAGCGAATTTGACTATGTTCTCAACCACCATCCTTTCGCCCATGCCGCTCTCGCGAGTCAGGGCTACCAGGTACAGGTAGTGCTCAGTCCAAGTCCTTTTAGGACTCTTCTCTGAAGCAAACCACACTGCAGCCTGGTGGGGGGAGATAGTCACTCGAAATGCAATATACATGAAATCCAATATCGCCAATAATTCAGGGGCAGCTTGCCACCACGTGCTTATATTTGCACGGAAGTAATCCCCTGCCACCCCTTCGAGATATTCTCCAAGCTTGTTTAATTTAAGGCGCTCGGTCCACACAAATCCAGATGTCATCTCGGCTATCTCAACAGCCTCGATGAAGAGATATGCCCACTGCTTGAAGCCGGCACTGAGTCCGGGGAACAGTTCGACCCCTGAAAACTTCTCGATGCCGAGCTTCGGTATTTTGGCATACGACACTTGCAAATGCTGTGGGGGAGGGGCGGGCGCTGCCTGCCGTAACTGCATTTCGGGCGTCTGCGCCGCCGGTGCATGTAACCTTCCCGCACTCGGTGCGTTTCCCGTATTGTTCGCCGGGAGCTTAGCCGGGTTCGGCCTGGCTGCTCTACCGACCTCAATGCCGATGTCGTCAGCCAGGTCATTCAGCGTCATCTCCTTGCCGAATGTCCCACAATTTCTTAGCGACTCCCGGAAAACACTGTTCCGGGGAGAAAATGTGGTGGAGTCAAGTTCAAAATCGAACACAGTTGTGTCGAGAACCTGACCACCATC
>CM047591.1:13184677-13232888 GCA_026184515.1 Peronosclerospora sorghi | reverse complement strand
GCAGGCGCAGCAGGCGCAGCAGGCGCAGCAGGCGCAGCAGGCGCAGCAGTCGTAGCAGTCGTAGCAGGTGCAACCACGGTGCTTGCGGTGGATGCGCGCGTTTGCTCATCTTCCATCGACTTCATGCGACCCTTCATGTCCTTCATCCCATTAAGGATGGCTTCAGAGCCACTTCCGGCTCCAAATCCGACTCACCACCACTATCCATGGTAAAATCAACGTAAAATCAAAAATTTACGGCGCACAAACACGCCAACAATTCCACTAGACCTCCGAAAGTGAGGGGACTTCTACTAGTACTTAGAACTGTAACCACACGAGAATTAACCACTCGAAAAAACCACAAGAAAAAACCACTTGCGCACCAAACTTAAAATTCAGCAGAAAATGACACTTCTTGACACACGAGACCACTTGCGCTCATAACCTGTTGTCACAGGCGACTTGAGTAGCTTGAATTCGTGTTCTTGTTTGGGCTGTAGCAGCTCTCAATAGCTGTAACCCGCAGTGTCGTTTTAGGCTGCTCGAAGTTTTTAAAAATCAGAAGTCATATATATTAATCAAATATAAATATTTTAAGTCACTGACTCGAGCTTAATATTCCTAAGCGCTACTGACTTAAAACCTGTATACACCATACATAAAAAAATGTTATCAGCCAATCCGTTTCCACCTATGGTTTACCTTGAAATCCCATCATGGCTACATGGAAAATCAACAAAGCTCCGTGCCGAGCGGCTTGCACGATTGACATCGTTGCAGGCGCGAAATCCATTACTGGCTAACGTCCCGGACGGCTTGCACAGATGAATAAACCGATACTTTGAAATAGAACGAAGAGGTACAGCTTGCAAAAGAAAAGGAATTGGAAAATAGTTTGTATTACCATCCAGTATGCTGTACATGCAAGGTTAAATTTCGCAACCTGCACAACTTTTATGTCGGATGTGCCCGCCTTGTGCAGAATTCAATCATAAGAAGCGCTTTCAAAGCGCTCATTTGCGTGGATATATTGCTATTGTTACAGGAGCGAGAGTAAAAATAGGGTACGAGATTACGATGAAATTACTGCGTAGTGGGGCAATGGTTGTGGCAACGACGCGATTTCAAAAAGATGCGGCATTTCGTTACGCCGAGGAAAAAGACTTTGAAGTTTGGAAAGACCGACTACAAATTTATGGCATGGATTTTCGTGACTTGGGCATCATTGATAGATTCATGGATCATATTGAGGAAACATTTGGACGACTATACATCTTAAACAATGCAGCCCAAGCATTCGACGACCAGTGCATTACTACAATCATTTTGATCGAAAATGAAATAGCGCCTGTTTCGGTGGGGGTGGAAGTTGGGGTCGCAGTGGGGGAGGCAGTTGGGGTCGCGGTGGGGGTGGCAGTTGTGGTGGCGGTGGGGGTGGCAGTTGTAGTGGTAGTTGGGGTGGTAGTTTAGGTGGGGTGGGGGTGGCAGTTGTGGTGGCAGTTGTAGTGGTAGTTGGGGTGGTACTTTAGGTGAGGTGGGGGTGGCAGATGGTGTGGCAATAGCAAAAACAGGGTGGCAATAGCAATTCCCATAAATAAACCTCTTTCAGCTCTCTTGTTTAATGTCCTCTTGCTAGGGTCCCGACAAATCATGTACGGTGACCGAATACCACTATGTCATTCACTTTGGGCTTGATTTTCGTCAGAATCTCGTAAGGCTATTTTCTCCTGGGTTCGCTCGAGTAGGAGCACGGATGAGTATATACGCAGCATACTCAGCCGCCTCCGACCAATGTGTTGGTGGCACTCCTGAACCGACCACCATGCAGTGGACCATATTGAATATGGTCCTATTCAGCCTCTACGACTTGCCGTTTGATGCAGTGGATTCCGCTTCCGTTACTTGACGCCTGATCCCATACCTTTTGCTAAATAAATCCACATTATTATACTCCAAACCTCCGTCTGTTCGTACAACATGTATTCTACAGTTAAACTCCCTTTCGAACCATGCCAGAAAATGTTCAAATTCCTTTCTACTTGGTCTTTAGTTTTCGCAGGAAACACGCGAATATAAGACGAGAAATGATCCACGAATACTACGAGATAACGATTCCCGCGCTGATCTCGAGGTGCAATGGGACCTTTGAGATCGCAGCATATGACCCCACCGACCCGATATATGGGTGAATTTTCACCGGAGTCCTTTTTGGGTTGGGTCTTTCGTGCCCCCTTCCCTTCTGTGCTAGTTAAACAGTTTGTACGCGCCGTGCTCGTGACCTTGATACCGGATATTGGGTCCTTTGATAGGTGTTCACTTGTATCATAGGCAATATGCCCTAGACGCAAACTAAAATGGTAAAGACTGCCGTCTTGGACACTCTCTTCACTTGCTTCCATTATCGTGTTATGTAACACGTCCCAAAAATTAGTGAGTATCCCTTCATTTGCCTTTGGACGAAAGTTTTCCACTAAAATTGATCGAGTCAGCATTAAAGAGAATAATAAATCCCCGCTCAACCGCAATTCCATTTTATTACTCCGATACACGAAATTGCATCCCTTTGCATGAGCTTTTCCCAACGAGAAAAGGTTCTTTGCCAACTTCGGCGAAAAATACACCTCTTGCAACTGTAGCCGGTGCGTATACGCACGGTGCGGCTAGCGCACAGAGGAAGACTCTTCCTTAAAGCGGTAGCTACCGCTACTTAGCCGATACGCCCTTATAAAGAGCTTAGTAGGAGGGATCTCCTACTAGGGGCCAAGATTCCCGGGTTGGTTTACTAAGTAGCCTTAACGGCTGTGTTCCCTTTACGGGATGTAAGTAAAGGGAGGGCTCCCTCTTACCTACGACACTCACTGCACGCGCGACCGGTCGAGGTCGCGCGACTGCACTTTAGAGTGAAATGTAAACTGAATATATTTAATATGTAATTATTTAAACTAATATAAAATAAATGTAATACTAAGTAGAATATTCCAAATTCGTACCTAGCTAAAATGTAGTGTACAAGCCTGTGTACCGACACGTGGATGGCTGACACACCACCACACCAAGGACCCCTGCCCTGATTGGTTAAAATAACCAAAGGTTCGAAACCTTTCAAACCGGTCAATACTGACCTCAACCGTGGTGTACTCATGTACACCAACACTAAATGTAACTCGAATGTAACCCCGTTACAGCAACACTATCACTATGCGAGGATCATCAATACTTCGTAAGAGTAATTTGCCAATCTTCGTGAATTGCAAAAAAAAATCCATCAGGAAGGGTTAACTTCATCCTTTTTGTACATGTCACCACATCTTCTAACAAAATGGTTCATCTCCAACGATATGGCAACTTGCTCCGCTATCCAGAATCCACACATTGTCTTCATTGATGTCGCATGCGTGAGTTAAGCGCTCCAGGCCACTCTGTACCTGATTAGGTAGTAGCCATACCGTATTCCCTTTCCAAATTGCTCTGCGTCTTGCGATAGAACTGTTTTTCGCGCCTGTCGGATCTCTTGGTGCACTTTTCGACGAATGTGTCCTCTTCCGCCGCAATTGTAGCACGTAGTCGCCTTCCTGTTCTCTTGTACTTCGTTTACGCTCATCCTTGGTCCTCTTCTGCTCTTTATGTGGTCCGTTTCCACTTCCTGACCAACGCAACCAACTCTTGTGCGTGCAAACGTAGTCCGTCCTCGACGGGTTGTAACACGTCATCATCGCGTACTTCAGACTTGGAACCCCATATTTCACTAAATGCTCGACTATGATATTCTCACTTGATTCACTTTTGCGCGCCAATGCTGTCAAGTACAACAGGTGCTCGTTCCAAGATCTTTTTGTGTCCTTTTCACTGGCAAATATTTGTGCTGCCTGCTGATGCGATATAGTTACCTTGTATTCACGCCACATCTGGTCCAGCCCGTAATGCAAATTCTGCGAGACTTGCCACCATACACTAATATTTGAACGAAAATATCTTGATGCAGCGCCATCTAGATATTCTCTAAGTTTATTAACTTTAAGTCGCTCGGTCCATGGGAATCCAGACGAAATTTCCGCAATCTCCAACACCTACATGAACAAAAAAAGCCCAGTCTAGAAATCCAGGGCCAAGTACAAGATAAATTTCAGCTCCAGTGATTTTTTGAACCACCAGCTTGGGTATCTTGTTCGTGCGCGGCTGTGTGCCCGAGTCGACGAAATTTCCAGCCGCATGCCTTCCTTCTGGCATACCTCCATGCACACCAGGGGGTTCTATTGGCATTACCATACAAGGCGCACCTCCCCTCTCTATGCCTTCATCCACTGACAAATCATTCAGTGTAATTGGCTGCCCAAATGGCGCAAAATTCTTAATACTCTCTTGAAAAAGTTAATTACCACCTCTCACCGGAGAATCTCGTAACCGAATCCGTTACCGGAGTAACACTCCGTCCCGATCATTGTGATCGTTCATCTTCCATCTGGTTTAGCCTATCGTTCATCTTTCTGACCTGTAAGAGCAATGCCTTCAACGCTCCCTCCTGGTCAGACAATTCACCTTCGTCCATGGTATAGGTGCACTACGAACCAAATAAAAAACCGCGATAGCAACGTAATCCACACGTGACAATCGACTTCAATCCAAATAATTCCAGGAAACCGTTCCGCGTAATCCACACGACAGAAACGTAACGTGAGTATACTAAAAATTTAAAACAGAACTTTATGTGCTCCCGTGTCCCTTGGACTCATAACCTGTAGGAAGTTGACACGAGTTGGGGGCACGTGCAAATTTCAGTTGTGATAGTATCGGCCGTTAGCACCTCACCGTCTGGGAGGAAGTTTCTTTGAAGGAATCGCGCCCTACTTGATCAGGATAGGGGTGCACAAGGGCAGAATATAATAGCGTCTTTAAGGTAAAAAATAGGGAACTGTTAAATCGACGCCTAAAATTTGTTAAATCGACGCCTAAAATTTGTTAAATCGACGCCTTTCCAGGCTTAGATTTGATGCGTGGCACATAGATCGCTGCGGTCAGGGACGGATTGGCTAAAACGAATCAACGAGAAGCGACTGCGCGCCACAGAACCAGCGGTCGCACTTGTAGAACTCCTCGCGGTGAAAACGGGCTTGACAGTCGTGCGCATTTGGCAGCGCTTTGGAGGGTCAACGGCTGGAAAGATGCAGCGCCGGCGGGCTGTGATACGTACTCTCACTCGTCATTATTAACGGGTCTAGTGCCTTCACACGATTGTCACAAGGTGCTGTTTTCGAACGAGCTCCATCCCAGCGCGACGGATCTGGTCGATCTCTGTCCAGTTTTGCGGATCGTTTACCCACCAGATGATTTCTTCTGGATCCTGACGATCAAATCCCACATAATTCTCACCCTCTCTCACCCCCAGTGCCGCAATCAGGGGTTTCACGTCGCGATTCACGGCTAAGAGCGCCCCCATCGACGGAATCTCGAATAATTTTGCGATCACATACTGGAAAATTAATGTGGTCGTGATAGCCGTCCAGTACGAACGGAGATAAGACGCGTAGATAGCGGACTGGTTGTCAGGTACGTAGTAGCCAGAGTTGTAGTAAATGTCCAAGACATCTGGATGGTTGTGCTGATACTTGCTCAGACAATGGCACAGCGGGTACCAGTTTGAACCAAACTTTCGCGAAAGGATTATCTTGTTGATTGGATATTCATTAAACGACGCGTTAACAAAGTCTTAACATGAATAATGCGGCAACCAAACCGTAAGAGGTATGTCGCGCTCATTCACTACATTGGTAACTTTGTGGAAGTAATCTTCCATGAAGTACGTATAGGTGCCCACGATAACGTATACTTTGGTCAGAATTTCGTCGCGCAGTATGATAGGATTGAACTGGTCGTAGTAATGCAAGTCGTCATTCCACTGCTATGATCGTGCCCGACCTGCGCCACTTATTGAACTATGCTCCGTACTGTTGCAGCAGCGCCATCGGATAATAAAACTAGTTAAGGCAAAAAACAGCCTCTTGGTGCTTGATTCTGATCAGCGTCATAAATCACTTCATCGGGTCTTTGGACGTATCAAGCATCATTAGAGAGCAGCAGCAGTTCGGGCAGCGACATAGATTCAGATTAGATGCAGCCGTCATGCACTATCGTACACCACAATTTTTCATTTAACATCAAAAGTTTTACTCAGTAGAATGTATTGGTCTAGACTCTCTGAATGGCGTAAGCCTTTGAGTATATAGAGTATATAGAGTAGATAGATGATGATGGATGGAAAAATGCCGTCGATTTAACAAAAATTAATAATAATTTCAAAAGGGCGTGGATTTAACATTTTTGGGGGCGTCGATTTAACAATTCCCAAAAAATAGGAACGGGCTATACGACAGCAAGTGAAAGACTAACTAGCAGCAAGTGAGGCAGCGACTAGGAAAAAACAAAAAAAGGTACCAAAAATGTACACTCCATATGTTTTTTACCATTTCTACAAAAAAGTTATGGCTAAAATCGAGGCACGACGTGCTGGATCAACGAGTCATGTATGGGGCTACGTTTTGTATTAATGGCAGCGATGGGCTTTATCTCGTGCATGTATATGCTACAGTTATTCTGTTACATCGCCGTACTTACATCCAGAAAAAAAACGAATGAGAATCACACAATGATTCTCATTCGTTTTTTCTGGCTGTAGGTACGTTATGATTTTCTCCAATCTGCTGCTACTACTCCCAGAGACCAATCGAGCGGCACATATCGGACCAATTCTTTCCGTCTTGGAATCATCCAATGAAGGCTCGAGTCTCTTGCTCGCTTTGGAACGAGACGTGTATTACTGTTACTTGGTACCACTTACGATCCCCGTAACCATCTTGGAATGTTACGCCAATTGGGTTTGTCTCAAATTCTTTCGCCACAAATAAATTACTTGGGAAGATATATAGTTTGGGTACTCATGTTTCTGCTGTAGCGGTCTTCTCCTTCTGTTCGCGCACTTTCCGTACCAGGAGCTTTAAAAATGCCGCTTGTTTTGGGTTGGAACGCACACTGGCGAGCGTCCATCCACCTCCGTGTCGTGGACTGTACAACCGCGGCGTCTGCTTCACGGCAGCGTGCGAGAGATTGACGTAGCGGTTAAACGCACCACTATGCTCGGAAAATTTGGCTACGGACGCGTCAATCTCGGTCGGGAACAAATTCAAGCCCACGACCACGCGTTTCAGTGGAAGATCCGACGCAGACGCGCCAGGCACGAGTGAACGCACGCGACTACTTAAGTGCGGAAACTCGCCATCACACAAAATGCCACGACGAAAGTTATACGAGACGGGAAGTTGGCGTATCATGAACGCAACAACCTCCAGCAAGCGTGCTCTGGACGACGCGGAGACGCAACTCCAGCCGATACAGATCCAAGTTCCAGTGTGCTGTGGTTGTGGCAAGAGCAATGTCAAGTATCGATGTCCTCACTGCGAGCGCATCACGTGTTCGTTGCATTGCTGCGTGGAACACAAGAATCAGGTGAGTGAAGTAACAGATGAAAAACCTAGGTCGTCAATACCGTACCGCGGTCATGGTCCGTCGACTACCTCGAAATCCTTCGCACACTGTATGTGCGAGGATGCGTTGCGCCACGAATCAACGGTCAGAGAAAACGTCTCGTCGCAAAGAAAGAAAATGCAAAAGTAATATATTTGACTATAACTAAATTATAGTCTGACACAAATACACAAACATTGAGTATACCTTTTTTGGTCTTGTACGAATATGTCCAACTTTAAATGCCTTGATCCGCGCATAAAAGTCCCAAAAGGGTAAAAAAGTATATCTTTTTTTGGTCCTCTTTTTGTTTTTTCCTAGTCGCTGCCTCACTTGCTGCTGGTTAGTCTTTCACTTGCTGTCCTTTAGCCCGTCCTCAAAAATATACTAATTATAAATGCGTACTTAAGAACCTAAACTAAAACTTAATATAAAGATAAGATTCCAAAGTAGCTAAAATGCATAAATGCATAAGTGACCACAATGGTCGCGCTTCACTTGAAGTTTGTATGTAGTCTCATACCGGACTACACATGCATCGCTTGTAAATCTTCAACAGAATGTGTACGTGACGCACCAGTCGTGTGGATCAATTTGCAATTCTTCTGTTGACTGTGTTTGGGACTCGATGAAGCCCACTAGTCAAGGATAAGTATTAGACTTGCAAGATTAGGATGCGTGTCATTCCTCAAAGGTTCGCACTCTACTTTCAGTTGGTAATATTGCCATCTTCAGCGCATTTTAGGATATCATTTGCGGTCCGCAACGCGCCACGCACGACTAACCCAGTCGTAAGGAAGTTCCACGAAAGGAGGAGGGTGATTACCAAATACTTGGTAAACGAAGCCTGGTCACTCTCCTTCCATGCGTAGATCTCAAGGCCAGTATTGTCAACTCTATTGCTGATAGGGCTGGCTTTAAGTACGATGTTTATGACTGACACGTTGTCCGCAACGACGTCTACGCAGTAAAGCTTCGTGCGGCTTGTGATATTGGCGAGCGTGCAACTGAGAATAAACTTCAAATGTTAACGAGATGGATGTTTGCTCATGACGAATAAAGGTATTAGAAGACCAGTTTCTGATCGTTTTTTCTGACAATTCAATTGACATTACCACAACAATTTGCCACGCGATAGCGCTTCACTTGCCCGGTACCCACACCGAGGAACTTGTTCCCCTTCTTACACATTCATGCATTGTTCGGCGGGTACTATACGAAAAACCTTGCCGATTCCTTTCGCTTGGCCATCGCGAAACACAAAGCGCATGCCCCTTTTCATAAATTCTGGTGCATGAATGAACCGAAATCGCACAAGTGCTCGGTCCCCCGTTCGAATAACTTCTTGGTTTTCAATCGAGATGATCTCAGCAGTTTGTCGAATCGTTCTGCAATTAACCATAGGCTGGTAGCCAATAGTGACGGTAGTTTGATGATGCAGGATTACCACACGTGCTTCAAACAACCGGGAAACGTAGCTGTCCACTTCAACTTCAGGGCTTAGCAGTATCATTCCTTTGCGAAAGGTTGACCGATTCAACACAAACTTTTTATTGATCGATCGGACAGCAAGAGCCGCAGTTTGTCCCGACGTAAGCTCCTTTAGAGGCATGTACATTGATTCCATGCTGCGCACAGTGACCTTGTGAAAAGCACCATTGTAGTCGGGTCCAATCTGCAAAACGTCGTTAACCTTCAAGTGTCCAGTCAAGAGTGTTCCCGCCAGGATGAATCCAACACCAGGTACTTGATACGTCTCGTCAATCGGCATTTCAACCACTTCACTTCCCGCTGTTACCTGTTTCTTTGGTTCACCCGTAGAGCTTGTCATTTCAACCGTAATGCACTCCTCTTTGTTGATAGACTTTGTTGTCGCCAGGGTCGAGGCAGATAGCCCTGCTTTAAACAACGCTACAGGTGATGTCTCAAACAATAGTCGCCTCAAATTATCCAAGCCATCGCCTGTGACATTGGAAATGGGCAGAATAGGCGTGATGCGATTCGACGGTATGCCCTTAGCCGCTGTCACAGCTTGCTCCAACGTCTTCACAAGCATCGCCATCTTTCCATCTAACGAAACATTTGCAAACAACAGTGAGCTCAACAAAATATCACTCTTATTGCCAGCTTACAGCGTCGTAAGGTCTGACGAACGATCGCCAGCGTTTCCTTTGCCACATTCTTCGGAGCGATATCGATCTTAGTTAGCGCCACGACGATAGGGATTTCAAGCTGTAAAAACGTCGTGTTTTCTCAGCAAAACGGGTGAGGTAACTCACAGTAGGAAAGCAAACGAACCGAAACGGCGATAGCCAGATGTTCCTTGGTCATCCTCTTGACACCCATATTTGCGCCCACTACAACGACAACCACATCAGGCTGCATCCCCGTCAATCCAAAAACCGTCGTCTTGAGGTACTTTTCGTGCCCTGCCAGGTCTATCAATTGGATCCGCTTATGCGAAACCTTGGCAAGCTCCACCCAGGGCAGGAGCTTCCCCGCTCTCTTGGATAAAATTTGCTCTCCATTGTCGTTAAAGCCCAGATAGGCCGTGGCCACGCTGCTCGTGCGACCTGTCTCAATTTCGTGTTTGTGCCGAAAAATGGCCTTGCGAGAGGACCCACGGCCGTCGTCCAAGTCTCCTTTAATCAACGTCCCAATGAGACTCGACTTACCGCTGTCTACGTTGCCCACGAAGGCTAAACGCAGCGTCCGCAGCGTCTCTTGAAGCGCTGCTGTCGCGTCCGTCTCAGTCTGGGGCAGCCGCTCCATTTTCGTATACTGTTCGCTCTTTTGTCGTTTGCAGACTTCCCCTTTTCTGGCGGGGACGAGGAAGGAGGGATGAAATGTTTTGATTCGAGCGTTCGTATTCAGTTTTCGAGTGACAGAATGTCGCCTAGCCGAATCCACTATGACGCAGAGATGCGGAAAGTGTGAATGATGGTCAGGTGATTGAAGTTGTGCAACTCTCCATGAGTAACTGAATCTGCGCAAATCTTGAAAGTTAATACTCCGGTCCCGCCCATAATCTTGACTGGCCATCCTTGCTGACCTCTCCACACTCTTATTTTCTTACGTTTTTGAGTAATCCTCAAATTTGCTGTACGATAAGTCGCCAATTTTCCGTCAGCACGTCTCAAAACTCAAGGGTGCATTTGTTGAAACGCTTCGGTGTCCATCCTAGCGTAGACAGTGAGAAACTTGTGTCGTAGATGTAGTGTAATAGCTTTAATATACTGAAATCGTCTTACGTCAATATTACAGCAACCAAAAATCTATTGACCGTGAAGATGACACCTGTAGAAAGTTCGGAGATAGCAGAAAAAGTTAACCAAACCAGGGACTTAATCAGTGGAATGTGTATTGAGAAGTGATTAGCTAGCCTAACATGAAAAATGCATAAGATATTGAAGTTATAGCAACCTTCCATCTGTCGTGTACTCTACACCACTTTTTAGTGCCCAAACATGTGTACTCAGATTCAAGTACGAGTACATTAGAGTTTTACTGATAAGAGCATCTCCACCGGTTCGTGCTATATTATATCAAATTGTAGCTGCATAGTATTACAACCTCAATTTAGGGTCGCCCTACCCGCACCCCCCTCTACCCTAGGGGCACCCCCCACGTGACTTTCCACCAATAGAGATGAATATTGCTACTAATAGTATCTATTGGTTAAAATAGCGCTTTACATATATCTACCTTTATAATAGTTTTCCGTTGAGGGGTTTTTGATGCACATTCTTGGACTACAATGACAACTCATGGACGATGCGGTGGGTGTTGACCGTTTCTTTACGGAGTCTGTTGCTAACGTCAAGGCACGTCTCCGTGAACTTGGCATCGAAAAGACGCAGAAGTGGACACCTGTGGAGAAGGTGCTGCATGGCGCTCTGCTTGAATCCAAGGACAAAGTTTTTCGTGCTTTGAGCGACGACATCAACACCCCGTTAGCGCTGTTGCATCTTCGGCAATTGGCCAAGTTAACCGTTACATGGTGGCAGACATAGACAAGCAAGTTTCTATGCTAATCCGTGCCAGTGCAGAGTACATCACACGTATTTTATCTGTGTTTGGACTTGTCACCTCTGCTACAGACATAGGGTTTCCGATCTGCTCGGATTCTGCTGGTGGTACTGATCAAGAGACTGTACTTACGCCTGTACCAGATATCTTTGCGCAGTTACGTGACGATATCTGAGAGGCCGCTCGTTCTGCTGCTGCGGACGATGGAGATAGTAAGGCTTAAAGTTTTGGCTAGTGTGGTGTTAAGTCGGTGCGGTGAAGTACGTGACGAAAAGTTTCCGTATGCTGGTGTGCGTCTGGAGGACTGGTCTGCTAGCTCTTCCGTTTGGAAGCTGGCCAACATGGAGGAGCTGCTCGAAGAAATTGAGAAGAAGAAGCAGAAGAAGGAGAAAAAAGAGGAACAGAAGCGCCTACGATTGGAAGATGAGGCCCGTAAAAAGGCCTAGCTCGCTGAAAAAGCTAACATTTTTCCTAGCAAGATGTTTTTGAACATGAAGGATAAGTACTCAAAGTTCGACGATAACGTAAGTATTGGCGAATGTTGTTTTTGGTCGAACTGGATATTATGCTCATGTATGGAAAATGTCAGGGATTGCCGACACACGATGCCGCCAGTGAGCCGTTGAGCAAGGGTCAGATGAAAACGTTGGCTAAAGAGCAAGTTAAGAAAAAGGCACTGTACGAGTAATACACAATAGAAACTAGATGTACTGGTTTTGTTATTTGATAGCGTGTTGAATAGTGTTGTAGTTGTGCATGTCATCTCAAAACAAGCCGCTGCAGGATAAATTTGCACAGTCAAATTTCATATTGAGATTTGTCACATTATGAAGCCGCAAACAAGAATGTGCATCAAAACCCCCAACGGAAAACTATTATAAAGGTAGATAGAAGTAAAGTGCTATTTTGACCAATAGATACTATTAGTAGCAATATTCATCTCTATTGGTCGAAAGTCACGTGGGGGGTGCCCCTAGGGTGGAGGGGGGTGCAGGTAGGGCGACTGTAATGGGGTGCCGTTACATAATTGATATTCAAGTTAGAATATCACAGTTTAATTTCAGACGCGTTGTCTGAAATTTAAATAAGAGATTATAAGTTATTATAATCTAAGAAGGAAAAGTCAATTCGGTATAAATACCGAATCTTGCAGGTTAACTAATAGTACAGTTAGTTAAAGACTTGATATTATTATATTAATTAGTTAGTTACTATAATATTAGCCTCTAAACCACCCATTAAATAAAAACTCTTAATTTTGCGTTCTAGAACATAAGTGAATATTTATATATTTACTTTTAGTATAGGATTAGTTGTTATCAACTAATCCTGACCTATTGTATTGCGCGCTTCCTCGCAAAATACAGTGTAAGCCTGTAACAGGATCAGTCCTGTTACACCTGGTAGCACTTTGTGGTCCGTCTTAACGACCACAGTTCCGTTCTGCTAGTTAACTAGCGGAGCGAAGATTAAGAGCCGCTCGGCATCATGTCGCGAGAGATGTCGGCTGCCGAGCGAGAAAGAACGCTGGAAGAGGTGAATAAACACTTCCCTCACTTCTCGTCGCGTAGTAAAGACGCGACGGTGGAAATGATTCGGTCTATGGGGACCGACATCATTACCTTCCTCAAGAATAAGTCCCCGGAGGAAGTGGTACAGATGGTGAATCGCTTTAGGCGAAACCACCTAGAAAAGTCAGAAAGGCCCGCGCCAGAGGCAGCGCGGACCGCAACTGCACCTGCAACGCATAGCGTTGAAGTGGTAAAGGAGCGAGTAACGCCCTTTACCGGCGAAGGGGGCGAGCCCCTTCGTAGATGGTTCGCATAGGTGGAAGATGCCATCTCTGCGCAAAATATTGTTGACGAACGTCAACAGGCGTACTTCGCCACAACATGTATGGGCGGCAGAGCCAGGGCATGGGCGATGAGTCACAGAGCCACTGATGACTCTGCGTTCCTGACTTATCAGGAATTAAAAGCTGAGCTAAAGCTCAACTTTGAAGCTCCAGAAATGGAGCTAAGTAGTCGGCAGGAGTTCATGGAACTCCGGCAAGGTAAGATTGACCTTCAAGCTTACGCTCAGAAGACGCAATATTTGCTGTCAAATATTGTGTATGAGTCGGTTCCCCCTGCTATGCAGGAAACTGACTTCATGAAGGGACTCAATGATGGTCCCGTCAAAAAGAGTCTCTATCGGCACCCGCCAGATACTCTGAGGGATGCCATTAATATGAGCATTCGTGAGGAGTTCAGCATGCGATCAGCGTCATCGCATGCTGGGTACAGCCGAAGGGCTCCACAGCCCTTCGCTTTTGACATGCCGCAACGGCATGTCAACAATCAGCAGTCAGGCAGACGAAGCTCACACTTCGTCTCAAGAAACAGCCACCCGCGCCAGAGCATGGGCGGTGAAGGTCCAGAGCCGATTACCGTATCGGTTGCGGTTGCTTCGAACACGAAGCAACCGCAATTTAAGAAGAATATTCGCTGCAATAGATGCGCGAAAATGGGGCATTTTGCCCATGAGTGTATGGCACCGCGTCCGGTGCCACGCAGTCAGCGGACGGAACCGTCCGCTGCACGGCGACACCAACAGGGACATCACCCTGTTGGTGCAAAAAACGAGAATCGCCAGTAGGGGCGGGGCGCCCTACTGGGAATGTTATCCCACATGCCGACATAGGGCATGTGAGGGTAATAGCCCCAGACGGGACTATGTCCTGTCAAAAGGTGCAGGGTGATGGTAAGCCTCTTATCACCCTGGAGGTTAAGCCGCACGGGAGCGATGTCCCCATGCGAGCTTTGTTTGACACAGGAGCGTCAAACAATTTCGTTAGAGCTCAGAGTCTAACGCTGTTGAGCTTCGTGGAGGTAGAAACCCCACGAAGTATGTTGTCAGTCCGGTTAGCAACAGGTGCAACCGTGACTATTCCAAAGCGTGTGATTAAAACACGCTTCGAGTTGAATGAACTGTCATTCGAGGATGAATTCATCGCCCTCGATTTAGATGACAAGTTCGATGTGATACTTGGAATCCCATGGATGTCCAAGTTTAAACCTTCGATCGACTGGGTTAACCTATCGATCGACTGCGGCGGACCCACAGGATCTGATCACACTGTGTGTAATCCGGCTGTATCAGAAGATACAACCGCAGCGTCGGACAGTCTGGTGGATAGCAATGGCACCACCAGGTCTGTTCCGACACGATCACCGGAAGGTATCTCCGCTGGTGAGAGTCCAGAGGGACTACCACACGCAACGGAAGAGTCGTTGCGTGTTGGAGAGAAACATTCCACGGGTGATAAAGACCACCGTGAGAATCAAGTTATATCCACGGTGGGAAACACCCACCGTGAGAATGAAGTGATATCCACGGTGCGAAACACCCACCGTGAGAATGAAAATGTATCCGCAGTGGGAAACACCCACTGTGCGACCGAAGGTTCCATCACGATGAAAGAATTCCGTGTTGATGAGAGTGAACTCACGATCGAGTGCAATCGTGAGCAAAACTCCATGGTGGCCAGTGCCCACCACGTTGCGTTAGCCATGCGCACGGGTGATAAAGACCACCGTGTCGCAGAAAAGGCGGCCGATCAGAAGAGCACATCTGATCGCCAAAATTCCATGGTAGGTAGTGGCCACCATGATGATGAGTATTAGCACACGGTGAATCGTAATCACCGTGTAGCAGCCATTCAGACGAGTGCGTCTGATTGCATGGTCAGTTCCATCGAGACGATCAACGTCTTGACGCAAACGGAGACCGGATTATCTACCCAGTCTCTGTTGACGGAACACCCTCCGAAAGAAGGTTCGGAGGTGATGGCTCTTCCAGCGGTAAGCAGGAAGAAGTTAATGAGAAATTTGCACGATGGTCAGATCGAACAGATCTGTATCATCGTTGGAACAGATGATGTAGTGGATATTCGTGAACGAATATCCACATTACAAGTGGAAAACGTTGGGAAAGAGGTTCCCAATGATAAAACGAGAGTTCAGCGCTTTGAACCGCAGAGCTGGGAGTCGCTTAAAGCGACCTCCCCATTTTATGAGGTACATCGAGAATACACTGACGTATTCCTAGAAGAAGTACCTAGTGAGCTCCCTAAGGATAAGGGAACTCGTCATGATATTGACCTCGTGCCAGGCACGAAGTATTGTGTTACGCGGCAATGGCCGTTGCCGCGTGATCAGGTAAAAGCGATCGACGAGTTTTTCGAAGCTCGTAGTAAATCAGGCCAAGTGCGGGAGTCTATCTCGCCGCACTCTACCCCCACCTTTTGTGTGAAGAAGTCCACAGGTGTGTGGAGAAACGTTCACGCTTACAACAAGCTGAGCGCAGCGACGGTACCGGCACAGACACCTATACCGCGGAAGGATTTCATCATAGATGGCATGTGCGGGAGCACCACCTTTAGTGCTCTCGATCTGAGAGATGGATTTTATCAATTCCTGATGCGTGAGAAGGATATCCCTCTCACGGCGGTAAGCACCCAAAGCGGCATGCTTTGGGAGTGGCTTGTTATGCCGCAGGGGCTTCGAAATGCCCCTGCTATGTTTAACAGATGCGTAACGCATTTATTACGCCCGGTGCGAGAATTCGCACCGAGTTATTTCGATGACGTGTTCATCCATAGTAAGGGTGAACACGATAAAAGCGATGTAGATGTCCACAGGGAGCATCTAAGGCGAGTGTTAGAGCTTATGCGTAAGCATAAGCTCTATGCAAATCTGAAGAAGTGCACCTTTGGTGCACCTGAGATACCCGTTCTTGGATGCTTTGGGGGCAAGAACGGGGTGCGTCCTGATCCAGAAAAAATCAGGGTGATAGTTGAATGGCCTACGCCAAACAACGTTAAGGAACTTCGAAAGTTCCTTGGGTTGGCAACATATTTGCACAAGTACTCGTGCAACTATGCTGGGTTGATACGAACTCTTTCTCAATTACTTAAGAAAGATGTCGAATGGCATTGGGATACCCAATGCCAAGATGCTTTTGATGCAGTCAAGCAAAGCTTGACTGAAGCGCCTGTCTTGGCTATAGCCGATAACGAGCGTCCGTTCCACGTCGTTTGCGACGCGAGCGATTTCGCTATCGGCTGTGCTTTGATGCAGCGTGATCACGATGAACGTGATCGCGTAATCTGCTATCAATCGCGTCAGTTGCGCCCAGCCGAGCGCAACTATCCAGTGCATGACAAGGAACTCCTTGCCATGAAGTATGCACTGGACAAGTTTCGGATCTATCTATTGGGAGATAGACCGTTTGTGGTTTACACGGACCATGCGTCGCTACGCACGGCCGTGAATTCACCAAACATTTCTCAAAGAATGGATCGACGGCTGTCATTCTTTGATGAGTATAACTTTACGGTTGAATACAAACCCGGAAAGTTGAACGTTATAGCGGATGCGCTATCACGAACGCCCGATTACGAGACGAAACCGTCCGTAACCGAAGGGGCCAGTTCAAACGCGATCCGTTGCACTGCTTTGTAGTCGTCAATTTTACGACAAGTACGCGAGGCGTACATCAACAGACGAGGAGACACGTCTGTTGATTGATTACTTACGTAATCAATCAAGTGAGAAACGCGACGAACTCCCAGAGTTCCTCCGCGCTTGCGTGCATCGATATCGACTGCACGATGGTCTGCTGCTTTGCAGCACAGACCAAAAAGATGAAAGTCGAATCGTCGTTCCAAACGACGATGATCTCAAACATCAAATTATGTTTGAGTATCATGATGCACCGATTTCGGGGCATCAAGGTCGAGAGAAGACATACGCTTCTCTCGCACGTGAATTTTAATGGCGAAACCAGTACAAGTGGGTACGCAAATACGTACGCGCTTGCGAGATTTGCCAGCGCGTTAAGCCTGCGCAGTCTGCACAGGCTACACTGCAATCTCTGCCGGTTCCGACAGAGTGTTGGAAGTCCATTTCAATGGACTTCGTATTCGGTCTTCCACCCTACAATAGTCGGAAGACTGGAATAGTGGTCTTTGTAGACCGTTTCAGTAAGATGGTACATCTTACTGCAGTATCAGCGAATGTAACCGCCGCTCAAACAGCGCGGATATTCGTTGATACGGTATTCCGTTTGCACGGAATGCCGGAATACATTGTCTCGGATAGAGATCCGAAATTTACAGGACGTTTCTGGCAAGAAACGTTCTCATTGTTGGGAACCCAGATGAAGATGTCAACTGCTGTCCATCCGGAAACGGATGGGCAGACGGAACGGGTTAACCGCGTTCTCGGAGACATGTTGCGATCATACGCACATGCCTTTGAACAGTGGAGTGACTACCTGTCACTCACTGAATTTGCGATTAACAATTCGGTGCATGCTTCAACTAAGCATACACCGTTCTACGTGAATGCCTTAAAGCATCCACGAACCCCAGCTTTACTTGGCGGTACGCCAAATCTAAGTGGGGGGGGGACCCGCTCAAATTTTGAGCGAGTCAATGCGCAAGTTGCGACTGCAACTTGTGAACAAAACGATGGCCCTTCTACTGAAAATACAGTAGAAGCGGAAGCAGCTTCAATTGAAACTGAAGCTGCATACGATGAATATGTGTCTGCAGCAATGGCTGCAGACAACGAGGACAATGCACCTACTGCTGATAAAGCAGTAGATGAATTCGTATTACAGCTCCAAGCTGTAATACGCTATGTAAAAGATGCACTTGCCTCTGCTTTTGACAAGCAGAAGCAAAATGCAGATAAACAAGGAAGGAAGAACAAAAACTCCTTTCTTAAAGGTGAATTAGTATTATTAAGTACTACTAATTTGCCTACACATGCAATAAGCAACTTCCCTACACGGAAGTTGCTTCCTAAGTACATTGAACCTTTCAAGGTCCAAGAGATTCGGGGGAATGCCTATACCTTAGACATTCCCACAGCAATGCGGCTTCACCCAACATTCTATGTTGGGCGGCTCAAGCCGTATCACTCTTCTTCGTCTTACGACGAGACGCAGAACGACGGAAGATGCCGTGCTTCTCCAAGTCTCCCAAGATAGACTTGTAATTGGCCTCCAGCCGTTGGTGAGCAGAGCGGAGAGTCGTTACCTCCGCCTTCGACTGCTCGAGAACAGCCGTGCGCCGATCGAGCTCTCTCTTATAGCGAGAAATCTCAATGTACAGAAGACCATTCTTCTGCTGGAGGGCAGTGTGTGCCCCGAGGATGTCGCGGACATCCTCGCGAAGAGACCGATATGTCTTCACACAGTGAGACATATCGCTGCTCAAGGAGGAATAACCCTCCTCGAGCTTGCGGAGCGAAGAACCATGCTCCGCAACAACAACGGCGAGGGAATTCTCAACCTCCGCCGCCCCGGATTGATAATCAGGGGAATAAGCGATATATCCTCGAGCGCTTGATCTCGAAGCGCTCTGTGCCTTTGAAGAAGGGGAAGCGTACCGAGTACTTGGTACGCTGGCTGGGATATCCCCAAGAGTTCGACTCTTGGGAGCCGATTGAGGTTCTGAGGGCCGACGCCCCAGACCTTTTGACTGAGTTTGAGAAGAAGTCTCAAACTCATAATGCGAAGTAGTATCAACAGTAGGTGTTGATGCATTCAGGGTATCAATTAAACCCTGAATTTTGGCGGGTACGAAAAAGCCACCGTACCCCCGCAACTCCTCCTCTGACAGACGAGGAGCGCCCTGCGGACACCGCGGGAAAACGAGGTGAGAAGGGACACCACAATTTAAACCTTCTTTGAGGCAAGCAAAATGGATGTATTCCATTTTGCCTTTTCGTGAGTGCTTTAAAAAGCGCTCGCGCATTACGTGAACTTTATTCACGTAATCATCTGGGCTTTTTGTTGTAGTTGTCAACAAAAGCATTCCAACTCTGAGTCAGGGCGTCTTTATCGTCCCTGTTCTTCCTTGACCCTTTCCGGCTCGAATAATATCGAACCTGGAAAAAGAGGTCAATAAAGTACAGACGTCTATCGTCTGTACTTCGATCGAATCGACGTGACTGGATGTCTTCGCAGTCATCCAGCACGTTGATATCGAACAACGCATACTGGCAGTCCCGTTTACGGTGACCGCCACTGTTGGTGGCAATAGCCCAGCCAGAGGTCCAAAACCCCACTCTATACGGAACATGTGGTTCCGTACGTTGATACGCTTTAGAAGCGGCAGGCGCCGCTTCTGTTCGAGCACTTTTAGCAGGCGGAGCACCGCCTGCTTCAACACCACGCGCCGGGGTTAAATCACCCCGACGTGGAGAAGTACTTGGTCCAGGTGGGGCTCTGCGTTCCCGCAACGACCTGTGATAATCATTGTCGCTGTCATAGCTGACAGCGACACCAGAGTCGTCATCGCTGTTAGGAGATGAGCACCTAGCGAGTTTCGACTCGCTATATCCTTTAGTGGGGACATCTATATCCCTATCACTTTGTTCGGAGTCAGAACTCCCGAACATGGCCCTCTTGGCAACACGCCATTCGGAAGTTGCCATCGTGCGAGATGTTGCATTAGCAACATCTCCCTGTTTCTTGTCAGATCCCGCCTTAGCAGCATCTGTGGTCGAAGACGATACGTCTTCCGACCTTTGCGTATTTGACGCTGCTAATGCAGCGTCACCGTTGTCACTCAACACCTCAGCACCTAGTGCTGAGGCGGAGGAGAAAGCTCCTTCATTGTTTTCAGCAGCGCTCTTTAGAGCGCCGCCGTGTGCCTTGACCATCGAGTCGAAGGTCAATCAGTTGGTGAATGAGAAATTCTGACCAACAAGTGCCACCCATGATTGGCCAAAATAAGAGTTATTATTGGCCAACCACCTTCAGTGGGGGGGGGTGATGTAATGGGGTGCAATTACATAATTGATATTCAAGTTAGAATATCACAGTTTAATTTCAGACGCGTTGTCTGAAATTTAAATAAGAGATTATAAGTTATTATAATCTACGAAGGAAAAGTCGATTCGGTATAAATACCGAATCTTGCAGGTTAACTAATAGTACAGTTAGTTAAAGACTTGATATTATTATATTAATTACTTAGTTACTATACTATTAGCCTCTAAACCACCCACTAAATAAGCACTCTTAATTTTGCGTTCTAAGCAACAAGTGAATATTTATATATTTACTTTTATTGTAGGATTAGTTGTTACCAACTAATCCTGCCCTAATTGTATTGCGCGCTTCCTCGAAAGATACAGTGTAAGCCAGTAACAGGATCAGTCCTATTCACTCCTTGTTTTACTTCCCGGGTACTTAGTACTTCCGTCGAACCAACAAATCAATCAATTAAACTTGGGGTGCACTTCAAAAGGTTGTTCCAGGCTGCCCCCAACACTAGCGCACTTCAAACGGCTGCAGCTCCACTTGCTAGGGCGTTCGCTCAACGACTTCCTTGTATTACATTTGGTTTTTGTATGGGATAAGAAAGAATGTTTATTACGGCCGCCAGAGTCTGCGCACTTCAAGGGAAATTTTGTTCTATTAAGTATTACTACCTCCTACATCAACGTCAATCACTTTTTTCACCCACTACTTTGTGGTTACTTCAGCGCTGACTTCAATAAGTGGCAGTTACCGCTGAGGCCCTCTGTAACATGATTGATCATCCTTGAGAGCTACCTCTTATTCCCTCTGTAACCTGATTGATCATCTTTGACAGTTACTTCAGAAACCCTCTGTAATCTGATTGAGCGAGTTGGCCGTGAGCGAGTTGGCCGTGAGCGAGTTGGCCGTCGCGAGTTGGCCGTCGCGAGGTAGCCGTCGCATGTCACTCCTGATTGGTCAAAAATTCCACTTATTTTTCCACATTCATACCAATCACAAACAAATTAGCCGTGAGCGACTTGGCCGTCGCGAGTTGGCCGTCGCGAGTTGGCCGTCGCGAGGTGGCCGTCGCATGTCACTCCTGATTAATCAAAAATTCCACTTATTTTTCCACATTCATACCAATCACAAACAAATTAGCGGTGAGCGAGTTGGCCGTCGCGAGTTGGCCGTCGCGAGGTGGCCGTCGCATCTCACTCCTGATTGGTCAAAAAAATTCCACTTATTTTTCCACATTCATACCAATCACCAACAAATTAGCCGTGGGCGAGTCGGCCATCGCGAGTTGGACGTTGCGAGTTGGCCGTCGCGAGTTGGCCGTGATTGGTTAAAAATATTTTTCACAAATGGAATAAAACCACTTGAGAACAATTGAGAAGCCCAATTGATCAACTTGGGCGGCCGAGGGCGCATGAATTTCCGGGAGCTCCCCACCACAACCAGACCCGCCGCTATGCTTATAAGGTGCGCCTGTGTATTGGCTTTCTGTAGTAGTTCTGACAGTTTTTTTTTCGTGCCTTGGTTTGTCTGCTACAGCCCACGCCCTAGCGCCCACAGCTACAGGACAGTCTGCGAAGCTGAGGGCACGTGACTTCTTGTTGGATTTACTGCTAGGATAATACCTTCCGTCGGGCATGTAAGATGCGTCTGTGTCTTGGCTTTCTGTAGTGGTGTTGAAAGTTTGTTTTCGTGATCTGGTTCACCTGTTATCCCATGTGCCCTAGCGTCCCTAGCCACGGAGTATTAAATATAGCTGAGGACGCATGACTTGTCGTTGTCTTTGCCATCATAAATGAACATGTTGTTATGCTTGTAAGTTGCGCCAATGTCTTGACCTTCTTTGATGATGCTAATGGTTTGTTTGCATAGTCTGGTGAACTTATTACTCCATGCGTCCTAGCGCCCTAGCCTTCACTTCTGTGATGCTAAAACCAACACGACTGTAATGAGACACCGTGTGGATGCAAGACACACTACTTAGAGACGGACGCATCGTTCGCATTTTCATAAGATGAAGGTACAACACAATACTTGTTGTTGATGTTCAATGTTTGCAGACACCACATCAAGTCAAGGCAACATTGTGCTAGCATGTAGAGTTTTGGCATAGTAAAAATTATACCGTGAATTGATAACTACCACAGATCATCTTCTATATGTTGTAAATAAAGATTCCACTTCACCACAGCAGGCTGCCACGCCTCCATCAAGTGCTCCTTCCCTGATTGGTTAAATAACCAATAGGTCCAAACCTTTCGGACCGGTCAATACTGACCCCAACCGTAGTGTACTTACGTACACAACATAACTAAATGTAACCAAAATGTAACCCTGTTACATCCTCCCCCATCAAGACTATTGCTTACGCAATAATCAATTATAGTTGAACTCCCACTGCCAGAACTTCTGGCTTACCATGAGCACCTTTGGTGGTGCTGAGGATTCTCCTCGGGAAGAGGATGGAACTATTCCGTTAACTCGGAGGTGTATGCCTTTGGTGATATCTCCCCAAAGACTGACCGCTCCGGCAACGCCAAACGGCGATGTCGGCAGTCCAATCCGTTCCCAACACGTGGGGAAAATGCACTAACTCGTGCACCACCTCTACCAACTGCGAATGATGCATCCGGGTCGCCGAAGGCGACCATCACCGATGAGCCAGACACGGATCAGGAAGCCTGACGTGCCCTACCGGAACGGAACGGTCTTCGTGACCCTCAAAAGAAGACTAAAAACGAGGTGAAGAGGGGATTAACCTCCTATATCCCTGGGCCTGCGGCTGAAATGCCGCGTGAATCGCGCGCCGGAGACAACTCCGGGAAAAACTGCTAACACCAAGGCAGTTCACTGTCAACTCAAACCGAGCGCGCCTCGGGAAACAGGCGCGGGGTATCGTCGTTGAGACCCTCCGCGAAGTTCTCTTCGTTCTCCAACGAGGCGAAGATGTTGAGTATGCAGAGCGGGCATTCCGCGCTTGGGCCGAAATGGAGAAGCGTCTCCCCAACATTGATGAGCTGTACAACAGATATTCCGAATCCGACGTTCGGATAGAGAGGTCGTTGCGCTTGGCGTATGCCCAGGCCAAAGCGCTGGGGCAATTACCTGCCCCTTATTGCACGCACCCTGCTCGCGCTCCTGCCCTCGGTGTGGTGCCGGGGAGCAATGCAAACTCTGCATCTGCCTCCGGCAAACTCCCAGTTACTGGAAGTGAAGGGGCTTCTTCCGCCCCTTTGGTCGTTGACTCACAGCGGGGCTCTCCCGCTCGAAAGCGTCAACGACGTCACGGCAATTCTGCCGCAGGGGAGTCTCGGAATACCACGAACTCTGTGAATATGGATAACCCTTCCCCTTCATCAGATATTGGGTCTCACCCCGATGATGGCGTCGCGCCATCAGACGCTCCACATGGTAATGTGGAATACCGCCGTATCGAGAACTGGAGGAGGAGGTCGCGCGATTGCGACGTGAGCTCCACGAGCGATGTGATCGACACAGCAGTCGCATCCAGGATGTCCACAAGGGACTCCGCGATGAGTAGGATGCAATTGAACGCTTCTAGAAGCGGCTTGGATCTCTCGAGTCTGTCGTTGCGGAGTTACATGGGCGCATTTCGACCCTGTCGGCGCTATTCCGACCTGTTGTGCCTTTCGGCTATCCGACTTCCCCGCCTCCTCCAAGAGGGGACCCGCCTCCGGGTACTGGTATACCTTAAGCATACCCGCATAGAAAGTTGGATGCATAAGCATCGCCTTCGGAATATCCAAGGTGTATGCCAAGCCCTTTCGGGTTAGCACCTTGAAAGGTCCCACAAACCTGGGGCGCATTTTGTTCCGTAACACATTCGAAACTGCATGTGTAGGAAGGTTTTTAGCGTTTAATAAAACACTTTCTCCTACTTTATACGCCTTTTTGTTACGCCGGCCCTTGCGGTCGTCCTGTTCCTTTTGCTTGTCTTAGCTTTCCGCCATGGCATCACAAACGTGTCGTAAGACACTAAGGCGCGTGGATAAAAACTTATCGATGTGCTTTCGCACAAATACAGGGATGATATCAGGGAATCCTCCCCCCTTAAGCCCTAGGCCACACACACGTGGCGTCAACGGAACCCTCGGATTCACTAATCCGTTCACGTAAAACGGGGTAAACCCCGTAGATGCATGTACCGAATTGTTGATAGCAAATTCAACAATCGGAAGCATCTCACTCCAACTCTTTGGAGAATCCGGACATAAACTCCGGAGAATATCCTCCACAACGCGATTAACGCGTTCCGTCTGACCGTCCGTCTGCGGATGATCCGCATGGACATGAGGAGCTTGGTGCCTAGCACCTTAAACAACTCTCCCCAAAATTGTCCCGTAAAACGGGGATCCCGATCCGACACAACGGAATCGGGTAGACCATGCTGTCGAAAGACACGGTCTAGGAACACTTTCGCTGTTCCTTGTTCATCTATGGACTCCGGCACCACCGCCAGGTGAGCCATCTTGATCAAACGGTCTACAAAGACCAATATGCCGGTGTTACTGGCATTGTCCTTCGGAAAACCGAAGATAAAATCCAAACTGATGGATTTCCAACACCCCGTAGGAACGGATAAGCTCGAAAGGCGAAGCTGAACTTGCAGAGGGTTTAAACCTCTGACACGTCTCACAGGTGCGTATATACGCACCGACCCACTTATACATATTGGGCCACCAATACAAAGCTCTTAAAGCGCTGTAGGTCTTATCCCGACCTAAATGACCCCCGTTAGGGGCGTCATGTGCCTCAAAGAGGACTCTATACTTCAGTTTCTCATTATGAGGAACTACGACCCGCGGAGTGTCCTCCGCGCTCGTGCTATAAAATAGCAGACCGTCACAGTACATGTAACGGTGTAAACGAGCTCTAGCTAGACTTGACAGGGTTGGCTCAGACGAGCCAAGACCCTTTTCACCTAACGCGCGGATAAGCGCCGTACATTGTGGGTATTTCTCATACTCCTGGCGTATGAGATCCACCACAGACGTGGTGACGAATGTCGCGTGAGCGAGCCCGTAATCGGGACGACGCGACAACGATTCTGCAAGCACGTTCTGCTTGCCAGGTTTATACTTAACCTCAAAGTTGTACTCCACAAAGAAGGAGAGCCAACGGGCCATCCGTTGCGAGAGATGAGGCAACTTTGTAGCTGTCCGTAAGGACGCGTGGTCAGTATAAACCACGAACGGCTTTGAGCCGAGTAGGTGAACCCTAAATTTGACAAGAGCATACTCCATAGCGAGTATCTCCTTGTCATGAACGGGATAATTCCGTTCCTCAGCTTTAAGCTGCCTCGACTCAAACGCGATCACGCGTTCTCTTCCCGCATCGTCTGCTTGTAACAAAGCACATCCGATTGCGAAATCGGAGGCGTCGCAGACGACACTAAATGGTTTCCCAGAGTCTGGGAGAGCAAGAACGGGAGCTTTTAACAAGCTCCCCTTAACCGCTTCAAAAGCGTTTTTGTGTTCAGTTTTCCAACACCAATCAGCATCCTTCTTAAGAAGGTCGGTAAATGGCTTCGCCATTTTCAGCGTAGTTCTCGCTGTACTTGTGGAGATAGTTGGCTAATCCAAGCCACTTCCGTAAATCTCTAAGATTTACAGGAGAAGGCCACTCCACAATGGCTTTCACCTTCGCGGGATCCGCCCGCACCCCATCCTTACCGATGAAGCATTCGAGGAAAGGAATTTCCTCAGCACCAAAGATACATTTGGATGCGTTTTCATATAACTTATGCTCTCGTATACACTCGAGCACCGCTAGAAGGTGTATCATGTGCGTCTGAACATCAGACGAGTCGCCTTCCGCGCGACTATGAACGAATATATCGTCGAAGTACGTCTGAGCGTACTTCCTATGAGGGCGGAAGAGTTGAGTCACCAAGCGATTAAAAGTCGCCGGTGCATTCGAAACCCCTGTGGCATAACAAGCCACTCCTACAGCATGCCACTAGGCGGGATTACCGCTGTAAGCGGAATATCGAATGCTCGCATGAGCACCTGATAATACCCGTCCACCAGATCTAAGGCACTGTACACCGTACAGCCCGCCATATTCTTCTGGAGGACATCCTTCCGAGGAATCGGAGTGTGCATGGGTACGGTAGCTGCATTCAGCTTGTTGTACGCATGCACAATTCGCCACTTTCCGTTAGGTTTACGAACACAAAAAGTGGGAGATGAATGGGGAGATTTACTCTCCCGTACCATCCCTGCCTCTTCTTTGCCCTTGAATAATGCGTCGATAACGTCGCATTGCTCCTTGGGGAGATGCCACTGCCTTGTGACGCAGTATTTGGTTCCAGGAACCAAATCAATTTCATGCCGGACTCCCCGATCCGGTGGTAACCCCATCGGCGGGTTGTCACTATAACATCTCCGAATTCCTTCAATAAGGATTGGTAAGGGTCCTCAGGATCCGCGAGGATCTTGAGACCGCTTCGGGCATTCAATGCCTGTTTGGTTTGCACCAAAACTGACTCGTCCATCGTGGATGAGGAGTTCAACTTCTCTTCCGGACGCATCACGACGACCTCGTCGAGTCCACATGCTTTTACAGCAGTCTTAAACTCGTTGAAGGACATCTCCTCCAACGAAAAGAGTTCGCCTAGCCAAGGCAACCGTTCTAGGCTTACGCCTTCTGTGACAACACCTTTCACACTATTCATCATCCTATAGGACTGCTGACTACTGGCCTCGGGACTCATCCCGGGACCCAGATGGGGGGAGTCAATTGCCCCATCTATTGGAAGCAAATCGCGCCTATCCACAGAGGTCTTTACCTCTACAACCGGTGACTTGCCGGTATCGCCTAATACGGTAAGGTCGGAATCCATTCCGACGCGCGAAAGAGACAAACTACGGGTCTCTTGCTTGGAAGCGCCTCGCGCTTAACCCAGGGGTATCTACCCCTACCACTGGAGTCGCAACTTTTTCGCCGAATACGGCGTGGTCGGAATCAATTCCGACCTGCAAAAGAGACAAACTACGGGTCTCTTCTCTATGAATCTCCTCGCGCTTAACCTCAGAGGAATCCACCTCTGCCACTGTCAACTCACCAGTATCACTGTTAACTGCGTGGGGATTAACCGCCGAATCCCCCTCGTCAAGGGACTCTTCCTTAACGCCATTGGTAATGATCATTTCAGACATCCCAATCTCTGGCATCTCACGCCAGAATCGCTTTTGCGATCGAGCAAAGGTGGGTTCATGACTCTCCAATTCTTCACCCGATCGCGGGTGAGTTGATCCAATGAGCTTATACTTCCAGTCTATCCATGGCTCGTGGCGTTCCAGCTACTTCATGCCCAGAATGAGGTCATACCTCGAGTACAAATCCAGGACTAGGCAACTTTCTAAGCTGTCAAAGTCTGCAAACTTCAGCTTAAGGTCAATCGATACCTTGGGTACAGAAACCTGTACGCCCGTCGCTAGACGGACCGTGACAACGTCACGAGAACGTGCCTCTATGGCCTCGGCATACAGCCGACTCGTCACAACAGAAGCTCGTCTGACATAATTGTCAGACGCTCCAGAGTCTATCAAGACTCTCCAAGGCTTATCAAAGTCTTTCACGTCCACAAGGACTACCAGCAAACCTGGCTGGTATACCAACTCGGTGCTAGAAAGCACCATTTCCCTCGGGGCTTTGTGCTGTCGGCCCCTACCCTACGGTTTAACAGCACTGAGGGATCACCCAGTAGGCCGCCCCGCACCTACTGGGAGCCGTCGTTTCCCGACGGCTTGGGCAAGGGCTTTTTACCCGCCCTCGGCCCCTTATAGCGAGCGTCTCGCTGGGGGTTTCGCGGACATCTGTTCTGCAGATGATCCGCACTTCCACACAGGAAGTATCTTAGCGGCCCACGACGCTGCAACATTGCAAGGAGCTCCGACCCGAAGCTCTGCGAAAAAGAGTCAGAGTGACTCTTAGCGGAAGGTTTCTCCTCCGCTTCGACCTGACTCAGGTCCATGGGTTCGGGACCCACCTTAGAGTAACGAAAGTTCCTCTCAGCGTTAAACGCCATCTTAAACGCCTCCCCCAGGGATTGGGGACGGCATCGGAAATTTCCGAACGTGCTGGCCCTTCTTTCTGGCCTCCCATGAAGACGGGACTGGACACATCGTCCGAATACGCTTTCGCGTACATCCCTGCCAACAGGGTCTTCAGTTCTTGGACGTATGTCTCCAAGTCCTTAGTGCCCTGACGGCACCTCAAAAACGACAGCTGATTCTGGAAAACCAGGTCAGGCGTGGCATACATGTCCATAAGTTTTTGCTTAAGGACTCCCCAGGTCGGGAACACGTTCGTGATCGTATCCGGACACGTAAACGCCCATGTACGGGCTTTGCTCGTGAGATGGGTCAGTGCAAGTCCCACTTGCAAGTGATCCTCGATCACATTCGCTGTGGCGAAGGCCGTTTTGACCTCGCAAGGCTGTGGTGAAGTGGATTCAATTTTAAGCCTATCGTGTGCAAGAAGTGTCAAGAACACAGATTTTGTAAGTCACATGATATTGCGTGTACTTACATATTTCATGTTTGTACATATTGGGGACCGTAGGGAGATACGATTGGTTAGTGATTTTTTGGCCTTTAACTCACAACAAGGAAGTTGTTATCATCTTTGCTAAGTACGTTAGTCGCCTCTGCACGCCGCGGAGTGTTTGGGAGCAGATGGTCGAGTAATCCCCTCTAGTTCATTATACCCGGCCGGGACGCGTTACTGACGCACTTGGCCCGCCGGAAGTCCCTCAACGGGAGTACGCATTGGTCGGCTTCACAAACTCAAGTTACACACGTTTGGAACGTGTAAATAAGTTTTTGGATTGTTATGTGGAGATATCGTTCGTGGAGTTTGTTACGTTCTTGTTGGATCTCCATATTGGAATATTGGTCTTTTATTCTCGCATTGGTTGGGCTCTACGATCGGTGAAGCTATCTGCCCTTTGGAGTACACTTACTCTGAGTATAATTGGTCTGCCCGTACCCAGGGTGAAGAGTTCCGCCCAGGGTACACTAACCAGCACGGTCTCGCATTTTAAGACCCAAATCAATTCACAGCGACGATCCACCAAGTGTGTAACCAGCCCATTCCATCGGGTACACAAGGTGATATGGAGACACAGAAATCGGACTAGGCGTACTATGCTGATGATCGGTCGTCTGCTAGATCGGATTGTAGGCGAAGGTTCGAGGGGTACCCTCCCGTCAGTTGGAAGGCTGGGCACGATGGTGGTCAGGTTCTCGACATTACGGTGTTCGATTTTGAACTTGACTCCACCACAATGGTGCGCGTGCCCGGATCACTTGGTGATTGAGGATATCACCAAGATAATATCTCGTCAAGAATTTATTATAATGAATTAAATGTGGAATCGTTCTGGAGAGGACATAAGTAACGGCTATCGCCTTATGTTCTCGTTGTCGATAAGGATGGCGATGTCCGATCTGTCCGGGTGGAGGGCCAGATTGGGATTAATAAGTTTTTTCCTCCCCATAAGGCTCCCACCGGAGCCGACCGGGACTATAGCAAGTCTTGTTATAGTTCCGGAAAGGATCAGGACTTTTGTCCTGATCCTATGTATTTGAATGAACGTTTTGATGAAAAAATAAAAGATGAAAACGACTTGGAGGCTGATCGGATCGATCAGACCCACTTTCCCAAGGTACCCAAGCAAAGGCTGGGAATGCCACCCGATAAAGACGACTTGGAAGAAAAGTCGCAGGTCGGGGATGGGGTTATCAAGGAAGAAGACCTGACCAGGATGTATTACATCCGCGAGTTAAAGCGATTTATTCGTGAAGACCAGGCCATGCAGATTTTAAACCCCCAGATCCCCGATCGCCTTCTCGAACCCACAACCGAGCCGAACCAAAGCGATCGGGCGTTGCTATTGGTGAAGAACCTGCTGGCGATGTTGGCTGAGGTCGGCATAAAAGTGCAAATCCTCGCCAAAGTATATAAGCTGTTTGATCTGGACACTTGGAAGCTGGAGATGTCGATGTCGACCCTCCATGATCATTTGGAGCCGTTGGTGGGGTCGGTTCGCCGCCCAACTCCCACCGTAGCATTGAAGGTCGCTGAGGCTACGGCAGCACACGATGATGTGTGTTCCGATGATAATCGCTGTATCAGTCTCCACCTTCCGCTAATGGCTCATCGGAGTTGGAGGTCGGTGTTGAGCGGATGACCATGGGGGTGGATCGTACCCCATGGGAGCATAAAAAGGACGTGCGGCAGCATGGGGCTGCATGCCGGTCGGGGACCCAGGAGCCCCCAAAGGTTTCAGTACCTCCAAATTAGGATTCCAACACGCTGCCCATGACCCAAGCTAACGTCCAAGACATGTTTGAGGCAATGATGGAGCGTTTCATGGGAGACTGATGCCGATCACCTCCGCGCCCGCATGCTCAGGACCGATCTGCCAGGAAAAATGTCAATACTTGACGGGATGTTGATATGGAGTCAGTGAAATCAACGCATAAGGCTACCCGAGGTGGCAAACCAGTTGGCATAGGAAGACGCAAGCAGCAGCCAGCCCGACCACGCCGATCAAGTAATAATAGTGATTTTGACATGGAGTCGAGCGGCGATCCGGATGACCACTATGGGTCAGATGGTGCAGGGGCGGGAAGAACGCGCAGGGCTAACCTATCCTACAACCACTTTTGATTGTGAATCCACTGCGATCCCATGCATTCGCATTGCTGCGACCACGGATCTCAAGGATTTCACTGGCAAGGACGCCAACGAGGAGCAAGCCAGATCGTGGTTTGGTCGGGTCAAGTCTGCTTTCTTGCGGGATCAGACACCAAAAAAGGAACGGTGTTTGGTCTTCAGAGATCTGCTGAAAGAACCGGCTGCAAACTGGATCCAAAAGTCGAGTCGGGATGTCCGATCTGACTGGGATCTGCTATGTTCAGAATTGAGGGGCAGTACGGGAGCTCCGGATTCTCTACCGCCCGCAAATACCATCATATGCAGAAGCGGGGCGACGAGACGCCGATTGAGTACTTGCATTGTTTGAACGTGGTGCAATTCGCGCCGGGATTGTGATCAAGGAAGGCAACCCGCCGACCAGTGCCGCTATGGAGCACGTGTGTCACTATATCAGTACCCTTGATGACCAAGAGCTGGCAGATCAGCTCACTCTGCTGCGCCTCAAAGATGTGGGGGAAGTGGAGCATACGTCGCGGACGTTGCAACACTCACGCAGCATGAGGGCGAAGGTCGCCGTTGGATCGGGTCGCTACAGATCTAAGACCCAGACCGATCCGGTGAAGAGGCCCCTGACCAGATCGGCTCGTGATGTTAAGGCGATCGCGACTGAAGACAGCAATGGATCGGAAGAAGAAAGTAGCGGCCGGTCCAGTCGGGAGTCAGACGAGGACCAATATCGCCACATCTTCGTCACGGAACCTGCCCCAAGAACCCGATCGACGACTAACCAGGCAGATCGGAAGGGCAGGAGTGGGAACAAGTCCGATCCGGACCGACCTCGCAAGAAGTGTTCTCACTGCGGGTCAAAAAAGCACGATGGTGGGGACTGCTGGAAGAAGCTGATATGCAAGAAGTGCGAAAGACGCGGTCACCCCACCGATCACTGCCTCTTTGTGTGCAAGTCGTGTGGAGAAATCCACGAGGCCGGCCAGTGCAAGATCGAAGAGTTTTTCAATCTGATGCGCAAGTGGTATGTGCCGGGTAAGCACGCGGGGATGCTTCCACCTGACGTTGAGAAGATGTTAAACTAGAACGCTCGCAAGGTTGGAATCTGGATCGAGCCGAGCGATCTACGTTTGAGATCTATGCATATGTCGACATGGAGAATAAAACCGACAATACATGTTCTGTTCTCAATTGCGTCGATCGGGATCATCCGGTCTACAATCTCACGACCGATGAATATTCCCGATCGAAGGTGGTCGTGCAGTTGGGTCTGCTGCCTGGGGAGTATCGCGGATACTGGAAGTATCATGCGCCCGACAAATGGTTCAAGCAGGCGAAAGCCTGTGGTAAGAAAAACAACCAGAAGGCAACGATGTTGTTCGACTATGGGGACGAAGTCTCAATTATCGACTCCGCCTTTGCTCGTAGGTCGGATGTCGTATAGACGATACCCAGAGACAAGAATGCGTCGGGATCGGCGAAAACTCTTATATGACCGAAGGAAGAACGCGTGTGAAAATTACTTTGTCGGGATCGCTGGTCTACTTTTTCAGCGCTTGGGTTGGCAAGTTGGCTGGTCAAGACGCTTTACTAGGAATGGATTTTATGGTGCCGGCGGGTATTCGCCTAGATCTGTCTCATGGAGTGCTTACACTCCCGGATGAGGTCCAGATTCACTTAGCTGGTCGGCGGCTCCTATACGGATCGCACACCCATCTGGTCAGGTGGGACCAAGATGTCACCATTCCAGTCGGCCAATCCGCTGATGCCCCGGTCGATAAAGGTTTCAGATCAAGGAAGTTATGGGAGACCAGGGGCGACCGGTGGGTGCCGACCTTTGTGAAGAGCGCCGGCCGGTTTGATTACGTTCGACCCATCAATATCGGTGACAAGCCGCTTACGCCCGACAACAATGCTATCGTTGGCATGTGGATAGAGGAGGGGAAGGTGCCAAGAAAGGCGGGGTTCGTCTCGATCGGATCGAGACGGTATGTCGAGTGGCAGAACTTAGCATACCAAGCGACCACCGATCTGGTCAGCAATGATGGACCGGTGGAAGAAGATACCACACCTATGGTGGAACGACCCAGCTATGCAACCCCGAAGAAGATGCTGGTCCGAAGAAAGGCGACGCAGTCGCCGGACACGGTGGACCATCAAGCAGATGAGCCAAGGCTTGTCAACATGGTGGTTTCACATGAACAGGCGACAGAGCAGCCGGAACCAGAAACGGAGAAAGGAGAACACGGGATTGCTGGGGCGGACCACGATGGCGCGCCTAAACAGGTCGATGTTGTTGAAGAGCAGCCCGCCGACCGGGAACAGCAGTGTGCAGCCGATCGGGACGGGTCGGATGATATTGAACCGGAAGACGATCACGTTTGTATAATGAGGGCGGGGATCAATATATTCGGGAGCTGGAGATCCAGATGGCAGTCCTCCCTGAAGTGTCTGCTGATCCGACCGAAGTCACCTTGGACGATCTACAAGTGGGTGATCGGGATTTCAACAGTCCCGATCAGATCGATCAGATAAAAAAGATCATATGGAAAAAGAAACATATGATGATCGGGAAAGGCAACGCCATACCCCCTGCTTCTCGCGGAGCGATCTGTGACATCGACGTGGGTGATGCCAAGCCGATTGCCCAGCGATGCCGACGTGTGGCGCCACAGTATCGTGAAAAATTGTCTGATCTTATTAAAGGACTGTTGGCCACCATGATCATTAAGCCGTCGACCTCGCCGTGGGCCTCGCCGATCGTGATTGTGATCAAGAAGAACGGCGTCGACATCAGGTTGTGTATCGACTATCGGTTGGTAAATCGGTTGACCAAGCTTATGGTGTACCCGAAGCCACTCATCAGCGATCTGCTGGAAGATCTTGACAAGAACCTATTGTATTGCTCGCTGGATATGGCAAGTGGATTTTGGGTGGTTTCGATGACCGATCGGGCTCGCGAGATTTCCGCATTTGTTACGCCGTTCGGTCTGTTCGAGTGGAACCGTATGCCGTTCGGTTTGAAGAACGCGTCCCAGATCTACCAGAGACTGATCGACAACGCACTGTATGGACACTTCAAGATCAGTACCGATCGGGACCCCACCGAAAACCATGATGTATTGGCAGAGGGTGAACCCGATCGGGAAAGGAGACCGTCCGTTCTGGGGAGGCGATCGTACATCGACGACATACTGATCCCTGCCTCTTCATGGAGCGATCTGTGCGAGAAGGTCGAACGGTTGTTGGAGACATGTGATCGCTGGAACCTGTCGATCAGTGCTGTGAAGAGTTTTTGGGGCATGTCCAAGGTCGCCTATTTGGGTAATATGGTGTCAATCAGTGGGCTGGAGGCTAATCAAGGATCTGGAGTCACTGAGCTACCTCCCGTTTCCCAGATCACTGAAGGCAATGCAGTCCTTTTTAGGGAGCTTAAATTACTACATCCGCTTCATTGAAGACTTCGCGATTTACGCGGCCGTGCTGTACGAGCTCCGGGAAGTCGACTACCATATGTTGCGCGAAGGAGATCGGGCAAATTTACGAGAAGGCTGCGACTCTGATCTGCCCGCAGATTTTCCGCAGGTGGAGGCAGAGGATCACATGAAGCGTGCAAAGGTTGTTTTCGGTATGCTGAAGGCCAAGATGGCGACGGCACCGATTCTCAGTTCGGTGCCGTCACCATCTTGGCCTTCAGCATACCGAAAGCAACCTTTGCACGCTTCATGTGATCCGTAAAAAATGCCGATCGTCATTTGTGTACGCTAGTAAGTGGGCCATTTCTGCCACGCTAGTGCAAGAACATGATGATGTGTACCATACGGTCACTTTTACGAGCCGGACGTTGAAGCCGAACGAAGTTAACTGTGGGATCGTCGAAAAGAAAGTTCTGGCTTTACTACGGATTTTGGATGTGTGCTACAACCTACTGGTCGGCCTATCTGTAAAGGTTCTTTCGAGAAAGTCGACATTGGCCTGGCTGTTATCAGCCAATGGAATGGACGGTCGGCTCGGCAGATGGTCAGTGATCTTGTCGTAGTGGTCCCTCGAGGTCGTCAAGTTCACCAATGGAGAGGAAGAGATATTGGGCACATTGGCTGCCAGTATCACCCCTCGGTCTGAAGTGGATGAAGCTCTGATGGCGATTGCCCCAAGGAAGCAACCTCTACAGTCAACTCGATGCCGTCACCGACCGTCGATCGGGATGAGGAACTCCTGGTCTTGAGTTTCGACGGATCGGCTAGCTTGAAGAAGAAGGTCGGCTCCTATAGTGCCATGCTGTGGAAGTTACCACAATGGTCTATAGTAGCAGCCGCCGCCGATTTCACGCCTGACGTAACGGTCAACGAGGCGGAATATCGGGGACTCCTTCTATGTCTTGATCTGCTGCCATCACAAAAAAAGGGCGGATCATCATATGTGGTGACTCCAACTTAGTCATGAGGCAGATCACCGGGGAGATCGACTGTAAGGCACCACGGCTGAAGTTGCTGAATGATCGGGTGATGAAGGCACTGAAAGAGTATCCCAACCACGAGCTATTGCACGCGAAACGGGATTGGAACAGAAGTGCCGATCACCTCGCGACCCAAGCTATGCGGGACCAGATCGGGGCGACGATCACCGAGGAGGCCGCTCTACATGAACTTATGAACATAAACAGGCTCCCGGAGTTGATCAAGCCCAAGGACAGGTGCATGTGATGGCGGCAACTAGATCGCGAACTCGTAAGTCTCGCCGATCGTTCCCAAAGTAAGGCTGAGTGAGTACGTTGTACAACAGCTAAGGGCGGAACGGATCCTTAAGGCGCAGTACGAAGAAGAGTGGATCGTCAACTTAAAGGCCTATATGCGCGGTGAACTGTCCAGGTTAACGAATGATCAGGCGAAAGATTGTATCAAGATCGCGGACAGTTACGATGTGGACGACAATGGATTGCTGTATTACTGCCGTGACATTGATCAAGACAGTGGCGATCGAGATCGACTAGCGAAACTGGTGATTCCTGAGTTGCTACAGCCGGATGTCCTTCATCACTACCATGTGAGTCTAGAAAGGGGACATCAAGGCAAAGGCAAAACATACCACAAGACCAGGGCCCACTTTCACTGGAGAGGACTTTTTCGGAGCGTGCAGAAGTATGTGGGCTGTTGCACGGATTGCAAGACCGGAAAGGTCATACCGATAATCAAGGGGCGATCGCCCGGAAATATCGAAGCTACCTACCCTTTCCAGGGCATAGCGATGGACCACATACCGTCCCTACCCAGATCGACACGCGGCAACACTGAGCTGCTGATCTGGATCGACCTATTCACTGGTATGGTGATCGCAAAGGCTAGTGCATCCCGATCTGCGGAGCAGATCGCCCAGAGTTACGAGGATTCATTGATGACTTTGCTATCTACGCGGCTGTGCTGTACGAGCTCCGGGAAGTTGACTATCATATGTTGCGCGAAGGAGATCGGGCAACTTTACAGGAGGGCGCCGACTCTGGTCTTGCTGCAGATTGTCCGAAAGTGGAGGCCGAAGACCATATGAAGCGTGCAAAGTTTGCTTTAGGTATGTTGAAGGCTAAGATGGTGACGGCACCGATTTTGAAGCATTTCGATCCCGAAAAGGCCCCGACCATTATTGTATATGCCAGTAAGTGGGCTATCTCGGCCACTTTAGTACAAGATCATGATGGTGTGTACCATCCGGTCACGTTCACGAGCGGAACGCTGAAGCCAAATGAAGTGAACTATGGATTGTCGAGAAAGAAGTTCTGGCGTTGCTACGAATTCTGGATGTGTGTTACAACCTGCTGGTCGGCCGACCTATAAAGGTCCTGTCAAGGCGGTCTACTTTGGCCTGACTATTATCAGCCAATGGGATGGACGGACGTCTAGGCAGATGGTCGGCGGTCTTGTCGCAGTGGACCCTCGAGGTCGTTAAGTGCACCAGGGGCGAGGAAGAGATATTGGGCACATTATCTACCAGTATCAGCCCTCTGTCTGAAGTGGACGAGGCATTGATAGCGATTGCCCCGAGGAAGCAACCTCGGCAGTCAGTTTCGAGACCGCCACCGACCGTCGACCATGATGAAGAGCTCTTGGTCTTAAGTTTTGACGGATCGGCAAGCGTGAAGAAGAAGGTCGGCGCCTATAGTGCCATATTGTGGAAGTTTCCACAATGGTCTATAGTTGCAGCTGCTGCCGATTTCACGACGGATATTACTGTTAACGAGGCGGAGTACCGAGGTATACTTCTATGTCTGGACCTGCTGTCGTCGCAAGAGAAGGGGCGAGTCATCATATGTGGTGACTCCAACCTAGTGATCAGGCAGATCACCGGAGAGATCGACTGCAAGGCTCCACGACTAAGGGCGCTAAATGATCGAGTAATCAAGGCATTGAAGGACCACCCTAATCACGATCTATTGCACGTGAAACGGGACTGGAACAGAAGCGCCGACTACCTCGCGACCAAGGCCATGCAAGACCAGACCGGGGCTACGATCACCGAGAAGGCCGTTCTGGATGAATTGGTGAATATAAACAGGCTCCCAGAGGTGATCGGAACCAAGAACTCCCCAGTCCAGGTGCATGTGATGGTCGCGACTAGATAGAAAGCTCAGAAGTCTCGCCGACCGTTCCCGAAGGAAATTTTGAACGAATATGCAGTGCAACAGTTAAGGATGGAACGGATCCTCAAGGCGCAGGACGAAGAAGAATGGATTATGAACCTGAAGACGTACCTGCGTGGTGAACTGTCCAAGTTGACGAACGATCAAGCGAAAGAGTGCATCAAGATCGCGGATAGCTACGAAGTGGATGATAATGGATTATTGTATTACTGCCGCGATGCCGACCAAGACAGTGCAGACCGGGACCGACTGTCGAAATTAGTGATCCCCGAGTTGCTGCAGCCGGATGTCCTTTATCAGTATCACGTGAGTCTAGAAGGGGGACATCAGGGCATAGGCAGGACATATCACAAGATCAGGTCCCACTTCCACTGGAGAAGAATTTTCCGCAGTGTGCAGAAATATGTGGGCTGTTGCACGGATTGCGAGACCGGAAAGGGTAGACCGGTAATCAAGGGGCGATCGCCCGGAAATATCGAAGCTACCTACCCTTTCCGGGTCATAGCGATGGACCACATACCGTCACTGCCTAGATCGACGCGCGGCAACACTGAGCTGCTGATCTGGGTAGACCTGTTCACTGGTCTAGTCATTGCGAAGGCAAGTGCATCTCGGTCTGAGGAGCAGATCGCCCAGAGCTACGAAGAATGTGTGTTCCGAAGATTCGGCGCCAGCGAGGTCATCAGGCACGATAGGGAACCCGGTTTTATGGCCGAGGTGTTCCGGTCGTTCAATAACATGCTGGGCCAGAAACAGAGTGCGACGATGGCATATCGTCCGCAAGAAAATGGATCGGCGGAACGCATGGGCAGACCATAACGAGGGCGATCAAGATGTACGTTGCTGACCCAGATCAGCGAGATTGGGACGAGTATGCAGAAAGGCTGGTGTTTGCACTCAACTCGTCGACCGATCGGGTCCGAGGAGAAACGCCTTTCTATATGGCATATGGATGGTACCCTCGATCGACACTTGAAGCGGCGATACCGATCGGCTGCACTCGGACCCGCGAGCGCGATGCCCGTCGTTGTCGCATGCAGGTCTAGAAGCATTATCAGCATGAGAAAGAAGTCGTCAATGAAAAGTTGCGTCAGGCCACGCAAGATCGAGCAGATCGGAATAACGATCAGGTCCGCCCTCATGGTATTGAGCCAGGGGCGAGGGTATGGTTATACCTCGATCGGGTCAAGGAAGGCTATGCAACGAAGTTGGCTCATATGTGGAACGGTCCTTTCCGTGTAGCAGAGCTGATCGGTGATCATGCTGCCCGTCTGATCAAGATCGGCAGAGACTACAAAGTTTTTCCGATCGTTCACGTGTCCAAGCTGAAACTGGTCAGAGAATTCCGCGATCGGCCTAAAATGACCTGTCTAGTGGACGAAGCGGAGAGATTCGATTTTGATGAGGCTCTGCTGCCGGAGGACAGTTGGGAAAGGCCATTGGAAGATGGCGAATTCGGGGTGGAAAAGGTGCTAGATGTCCGATCAGTCAAGAAGACGCGTTTCGGTCGCACCTACCGAGAATATATGGTCCGCTGGAAGGATCATGACGAAGCAACTTGGATCGACGAACTCGATCTAAATAAAATTGTGGAGCACTGCTACGAGAGTTCGAGCGAGAACGAGTCAGTCGGAATCGCTTTGCAGTGATGCAGACTCATGAGGATGAAGATCAAGACACACAGTAGCACCGATCAGTATATCGATCGGTGTGAATATGTGTAAGGTCTGAATTATTGCGAGTTAGTGTGATGAACTGAGATGAACTGGAGTAGTGGAGTGAAGAACGTGGTGATAATTTAGCGATGTGGATGGAAACTGTGTGTGATAACGTGTTGGTGCAAGTTTGGAGAAAGTGATGAAATTTGATCAAGTGATCAGGTTATCAGGAATATGGAAAGAAAGATGACATATATTATGGATTATCTGGTCAGCTAACTGCCGCGTCAAGATTCGCAATCACCCCACAGACGACCGATAGTCAACGCAGGATGGTCTTCGATCTGGTTCTGGTGCTGATTGCGCCAGGGCTCCTTCCGATCGATCTGGATCAAGGCGTCTTTCAGGTCTGCGACCGGCTCGTCACAATGAAGAAAGGGATACCAGATGCCGTCCTCAGTCAACGCCCCGGGGAGCTCAACGCAACGCTTGGCCATATGAAGAAACACCGGATACAGTAAGATGTCGATGTCGCACTCGCGGGCCAACATCCCTTCCAGAATAAACTGGCATAGGGCCAGACAGGCCTCGCCCTCCCGACTCCGGCGCTGTTTCCGGAGCTTCTGAAACAGGATCAGGTCTTGGTCACGTAGCTTCCGACCCGCGGGAAGGATGAGATAATGGGTAGACTCACAGATTGCCTGGCAGTGGGCTGTTTAAAAAGCCCGAAGTCGACCCAGAAGCGAATCGATCCAAGGAGTCGACGCGAATATGGAGTCCAACTTGGCGCTGAGCAGCAATTCCCATGGTCGATCTGCATACAGACGGGCGATTTGCGGTCCTGTGACTAGATCCTACCGCCACGCAGACGGGTCAGCGGTTTTCAAAGCTGGAGGGATGAGCCAGAATCCGGTCGGGACATCGACCGGGTTATACCTTGCTTGGTCAGGGCTGATCGGTGGAAGCTACCGATCTGCCCCCGTGACCATGGCAAAGCGGCATCTGAAGTCAGCGATGGAATAGGTCGATCTCCGATCGACACCCCTTTCAATCGGGCGTGATGGCGCAGCCCAGATGTGCCGGGCTGGAACGAAGGCACCGATCCGGTTGACTCACGCGTCCATGCAACACCATCACCCTGGGAGCTGATCACCTTATCAGCCCCCGATGCAGGCTTCGCGGAAACAGGACCTCGGCGTTGATCGGATCAGGACTTGGACAAATCAGTGAACAAGAACTCAGAATCTCCCGATTCGATCCCCGAGTCCTCTCCGGAGGAGATCTCCATATGTTTGGTGTTAGCAGAGCGGGGGCGTAAGGGCGCATGCGATTTGACGGTGATGGACGTGTCACCTGCGTCCGATCTTGGGCTTGGAAGATGTTCCCGCGTCTTAGCTTTCTTTTGAGGCACCGCTCGCTTCTCCTCGAGTTCGGAGTCGCGCGCTACGCCCCGCACCCTTGAGCCCTTCGACGCGTCCTTACGCTTCTTGGAAACTTTTGGGATTTTGGAATATTGAATTTTGGCCAATGAATGCGTCGCTTCCGATTTTGGTGCAGATCGATCAGAGCGGCCGATGCAGATCGGTCAACGCTAGAGCCTGCAGCCGGACGCCTGTACAACAAGTCGGTCAACTGCTGGTAGCACCGATCTACGGCCGCCCAAGGACGGTTTGACTCCTGGGTCCAGGTGTCCGATCGGCTCTGGAAGGACTCGACGTTCCCGATCTGGTCCCTGACCACGACCTTCAACTCGCCGATATGCCTCTCCAGGTCACCATGTTGGGTGCGGATCAAAGTCCGATCGGACTGATCCTCCAACCTCTGCCGGTTGACCAGCGCGAGCTGTTCCCGGAGGTGTGACATGTAGGCCTCCAAACGAGATAGATCATGCCGTGCGCCGATCAGCCCGTCCAAGATCGGTCGGAGCTGATCGCAGTGGTCATGCGACTGCCGATCAGCCGCGAGTAAAGCGTCAAACGCTTTGGCGATGTCGGTGGGCAGCCGATCTGCACGCGAAGGAAGGTTAGAGCAGATCCAAGACGAAAAACAGACTGATCAGCTTACCTCGCGTTGTTTGTTGGGCGATCTGGGCCCGGAGATGCGCGTTTTCAGCGATGACCTCCTGCAACTTCGTGGACATGGGGATCAAAGTATCCACCTCCTTCCGCAGTTGCAGGAGTGATGTATCCTTTGTGGCCAACTGCGACTGAAGCTCCCGGACTGTTTTCCGGAACTGATCGACCCCTATCTGATGCCCATCCAGTATGTCGGGATCTGGAGTGTTGCGAGGGCTGTCAGATCGGGCCGATCGGGGAGGCGAATTGACATGGGGCGATTGGGAACCCATGGCACCTGCAGCAACGAGGGTCAAGAGAGGTTACAAGATGATCAGGTGCAAAAGGACAAAAACCTGGCGAGGGCGGATTCGAAGATCTGTCCATCTGTGAGGAAGTATGCTACTGGGAAGATCTGGAATGCCAACTGGTCGTGAGATCGGGTCGCTACCGTTTTGCGGATGCACCAGACTCAGGGGCGGCTGTTTTGAAGTGGATTTAATTTTAAGCCTATCGTGTGCAAGAAGTGTCAAGAACACAGATTTTGTAAGTCACATGATATTGCGTGTACTTACATATTTCATGTTTGTACATATTGGGACCGTAGGGAGATATGATTGGTTAGTTATTTTTTGGCCTTTAACTCACAACAAGGAAGTCGTTAGCATCTTTTCTAAATACGTTAGTTGCCTCTGCACGTCGCGGAGTGTTTGGGAGAAGAGGGTCGAGTAATCCCCTCTAGCTCATTATACCCGGCAGGGACGCGTTACAGACGCACTTGGCCCGCCGGAAGTCCCTCGACGGTAGTACGCATTGGTCGGCTTCACAAACTCAAGTTACACACGTTTGGAACGTGTAAATAAGTTTTTGGATTGTTATGTGGAGATATCGTTCGTGGAGTTTGTTACGTTCTTGTTGGATCTCCAATTGGAATATTGGTCTTTTATTCTCGCATTGGTTGGGCTCTACGATCGGTGAAGCTATCTGCCCTTTGGAGTACACTTACTCTGAGTATAATTGGTCTGCCCGTACCCAGGGTGAAGAGTTCCGCCCAGGGTACACTAACCAGCACGGTCTCGCATTTTAAGACCCAAATCAATTCACAGCGACGATCCACCAAGTGTGTAACCAGCCCATTCCATCGGGTACACAAGGTGAAATGGAGACACAGAAATCGGACTAGGCGTACTATGCTGATGATCGGTCGTCTGCTAGATCGGATTGTAGGCGAAGGTTCGCGGGGTACCCTCCCGTCAGTTGGAAGGCGGGGCACGATGGTGGTCAGGTTCTCGACACTACGGTGCTCGAATTTGAACTTGACTCCACCACAAAGCCACACATAAAGGTTATCACCTTTTTCACCGGTGAATTCCTTTATCTTAAAGGATAACGGAGGGCGCACCCCCGTAGACGCAGAATGACTTACGTACACACTCGCCTCATGGTCGAGGGGGGCGTTAACCTTCCCGCGCACGGCATCAAAGCCCTGCTCCACTAGATGAGGCATGCCAGCCGAACCCAGTATGGGAACTAACCTCTTAAAGTCTTCCTGTTGGATGGGGCTTAACCTATCCCAATCGTACTGTTTCATCGTTTGAAGAGGATGTTGTTGTCTACCTACACAGGTGTTTGATTGACTACAAGTGCTACCAGATGTAGCCGGTGCGTATACGCACGGTGCGGCTAGCGCACAGAGGAAGACTTTCCTTAAGCGGCGATACGCCGCTACTAAGCCGATACGCCCTTATAAAAGGGCTTAGTAAGAGAGCACTCTCTTTTTCGGAGCCAAGATTTCCCTTGGTTTACCAGTTAGAGTTAACTAACGCCTTGAAACTAGGCTTCCCTTAGAAAGTGGGGGAGTAGGTAAGGGACGGGGTTCCCTTACACTACTACACTCACTGCGCGCACGACCGGTCGAGGTCGTGCGCCTAGCAGTCTTAGTGTTATATGTAAACTAAATATATATTTAATATGTAGTTAGCCTAAATTAATTAAACTAATGTAAACTATATGTAATACTAAGTAGAACTTACTTCATTCGTACCTAGCTGAAATTTAATGTACACACCTGTGTACCAACACGTGGCAGGATGCCACGCCTCCATCAAGGGCTCCTGCCCTGATTGGTTAAAATAACCAATAGGTCCAAACCTTTCGGACCGGTCAATACTGACCCCAACCGTAGTGTACTTACTTACACATCATAACTAAATGTAACCAAAATGCAACCCTGTTAAATCCTCCCCATTCAAGACTATTGCTTACGCAATAATCAATTATAGTTGGAGAACTCCAACTGCCCGAACTTCTGGCTTACCATGAGCACCTTTAGTGGTGCTGAGGATTCTCCTCGGGAAGAGTATGGAAACTATTCCGATAACTCGGAGGTGGATGCCCTTGGGGATATCTCCCCAAAGGCTGACCTCTCCGGCAACGTCGAACGACGATGTCGGCAGTCCAATCCGTTCCCCACATGTGGAGAAAATGCACTAGCTAGTGCCACCCCTACCAATGTCGGATGATACATCCGGATCGCCGAAGGCGATCATCACCAATGAGTTGGATGCGGCTCAAGAAGCCCAACTTGCCGCACAGGCACGAAGGGCTGCGTTACGCGCCCCCAAACGCGGTGCCAGAGAGCGGTGTGAGCACCCCATCTGCCTCCGGCGTACTCCCAACTACTGGGAGTGAAGGGGATTCTCGCGCCCCTTTGTCGACCCGCAGCGGGATTCTCCCGCTCGAAATCGTCAACGACGTCACGGCAATCCTGCCGCAGGGGAGTCTCGGACTCCCACGAACTCTCTGAATGTGTATAACCCTTCCACCTCACCAGATATTGGGTTGACACCGATGATGGCTTCGCGCAAACAGACGCTCCACATGGTAATGTGGAGTACCCTCCGCATCGATAATTGGAGGAGGAGGTCGCGCAATTGCGACGTGAGATTCGCGAGCGCTGTGATCGCCACAGCCATCGCATCCCGGAGTCCACGAGGGACTCCGCGATGAGTGTGATGAAATTGAACGCTTCGAGAGGCGGATTGCCTCTCTCGAGACGACCGTTGCGGAGATTCGTGGTCGCATTTTAGCCCTTTCGGGCTTTCTTTGCCCTGCCGTGCCTTACGGCTCTTACGGCTATCCGCCTTCCCACCCCCCTCCAGGAGAGGGCCCGCCTCCGGGTCCTGGTATGGCTTAAGCATACCGACATAGAAGGTTGGATGCGTACGCATCACCTTCGGGATGTCCAAGGTATACGATAAGCCCTTTCGGGATAGTACCTTAAAGGGCACCACAAACCTGGGGTGCAGTTTATTGCGCAACACATTTGAAACTGCATGTGTAGGAAGATTTTTAGCGTTTAATAAAACACTTTCTCCTACTTTATACGCCTTTTTGTTACGCCGGCCCTTGCGGTCGTCCTGTTCCTTTTGCTTGTCTTAGATTTCCGCCATGGCATCACAAACGTGTCGTAAGAAACTGAGGCGCGTCGATAAAAACTTATCGATGTGCTTTCGCACACATACAGGGCTGACATTGGGGAATCCTCCCCCCTCAAGCCATGGGCCACACACACGTGGCGTCAACGGAACCATCGGATTCACTAATCCGATCACGTATAACGGGGTAAACCCCGTATATGCATGTACCGAATTGTTGATAGCAAATTCAACAATCGGGAGCATCTCACTCCAAATCTTTGGAGAATCCGGACATAAACTCCGGAGAATATCCTCCACAACGCGATTAACGCGTTCCGTCTGACCGTCCGTCTGCGGATGATCCGCATGGACATGAGGAGCTTGGTGCCTAGCACCTTAAACAACTCTCCCCAAAATTGTCCCGTAAAACGGGGATCCCGATCCGACACAACGGAATCGGGTAGACCATGCTGTCGAAAGACACGGTCTAGGAACACTTTCGCTGTTCCTTGTTCATCTATGGACTCCGGCACCGCCGCCAGGTGATCCATCTTGCTCAAACGGTCTACAAAGACCGGTGTTACTGGCATTGTCTTTCGGAAAACCGAAGATAAAATCCAAACTGATGGATTTCCAACACCCCGTAGGAACGGATAAGCTCGCCAAAGGCGAAGCTGAACTTGCAGAGGGTTTAAACCTCTGACACGTCTCACAGGTGCGTATATACGCACCGACCCACTTATACATATTGGGCCACCAATACAAAGCGCTTAAAGCGCTGTAGGTCTTATAGAATCCTCTTTGAGGCACATGACGCCCCTACCCGACCCCCGGTAGGGGCGTCATGTGCCTCAAAGAGGACTCTATACTTCAGCTCCTCATCATGAGGAACTACCACCCGCGGAGTGTCCTCCGCGCTCGTGCTATAAAATAGCAGACCGTCACAGTACATGTAACGGTGTAAACGAGCTCTAGCTCGACTTGACAGGTTTGGCTCAGACGAGCCAAGACCCTTTTCACCTAACGCGCGGATAAGCGCCGTACATTGTGGGTATTTCTCATACTCCTGGCGTATGAGATCCACCACAGACGTGGTGACGAATGTCGCGTGAGCGAGCTCGTAATCGGGACGACGCGACAACGAGTCTGCAAGCACGTTCCGCTTGCCAGGTTTATACTTAACCTCAAAGTTGTACTCCGCAAAGAAGGAGAGCCAACGGGCCATCCGTTGCGAGAGATGAGGCGACTTTGTCGCTTTCCGAAAGGACGCGTGGTCAGTATAAACCACGAACGGTTTAGAGCCGAGTAGATGAACCCTAAATTTGACAAGAGCATACTTCATAGCAAGTAGCTCCTTATCATGAACGAGATAATTCCGTTCTGCAGCTTTAAGCTGCCTCGACTCAAACGCGATCACGAGTTCTCTTCCCGCATCGTCTGCTTGTAACAAAGAACATCCGATTGAAAAATCGGAGACGTCGCAGACGACGCCAAACGGTTTCCCAGAATCTGGGAGAGAAAGAACGGGGGCTTTATACAAGCTCCCCTTTACCGCTTCGAAAGCGTTTTGGTGTTTGGTTTCCCAACACCAATCAACATCCTTCTTAAGAAGGTCGGTCAATGGCTTCGCCATTTCAGCGTAGTTTTCGCTGTACTTGTTGAGATAGTTGGCTAATCCAAGTCACTTCTGTAAATCGCTAAGATTTACAGGCAAAGACCACTCCACAATGGCTTTCACCTTCGCGGGATCCGCCCGCATCCCATCCTTACCGATGAAGCATCCGATGAAAGGAATTTCCTCATCACCAAAGATACATTTGGATGCGTTTGCATATAACTGATGCTCTCGCATACATTTGAGCGCCGCTCGAAGATGTATCAGGTGCGTCTGATATCAGACAAGTCGCCATCCGCACGACTATGAACGAATATATTGTCGAAGTACGTCTGTGCGTACTTTCTATGAGGGCGGAAGAGTTGGGTCACCAAGCGATTAAAAATCGCTGGTTCATTGTTTGGTTTTCACCACAACTGACTCTTCCATCGTGGATGAGGAGTTCAACTCCTCTTCCGGACGCAATTTACAACCTCGTCGATTTCATCTGCTTTCAAAGCAGTTTCAAACTCGTTGAAGGACATCTCCTCCAGCGACAACAGTTCGCCTACCCCAGGCAACCGTTCAAGGCTTACGCCTTATGTGACAATACCTGTCACACTATTCAGCATCCGATAGGACTGCTGACTACTGGCCTCGGTACTCATCCCGGGACCCAGATGGGTGGAGTCAATTGCCCCATCTATTGGAAGCACCACGCGCCTATCCACAGAGGTCTCTACCTCTACCACCGGTGACTCGCCGGTCTCACCTATTACGGCGTAATCGGAATCAATTCCGACGTGCGAAAGAGACGAACTACGGTGCTCTTGCTTGGAAGCGCCTCGCGCTTAACCACAGGGGTCTCTACCCCTACCACTGGAGTCGCAACTTTTTCGCCGAATACGGCGTGGTCGGAATCATTTCCGACGTGCAAAAGAGACGAACTACGGGTCTCTTTGCGTGGAAGCGCCTCGCGCTTAACCACAGGGGTCTCTACCCCTACCACTGGAATTACCACAGGTAACTCACCAGTCTCGCCGTTCACGGCGTGGGGATTAACCGCCGAATCCCCCTCGTTAATGAACTCTTCCTTAACGCCATTGGTAATGATCATTTCAGACATCCCAATCTCTGGCATCTCACGCCAGAATCGCTTTTGCGATCGAGCAAAGGTGGGTTCATGACTCTCCAATGCTTCACCCGATCGCGGGTGAGTTGATCCAATGAGCTTAGACTTCCAGTCTATCCATGGCTCGTGGCGTTCCAGGTACTTCATGCCCAGAATGAGTCCAAATACAGGACTCAGGCAACGTTCTTAGCTATCGAAGTTTGTAAACTTCAGCTTAAGGTCAATCGGGACCTTGGGTACAGAAACCTATACGCCCGTCGCTAGACGGGCCGTGACAACGTCACGAGAACGTCCCTCTAGGGCCTCGGCGTACAGCCTACTCTTCTCAACAGAAGTCCGTCTGATATAATTGTCAGACGCTCCAGAGTCTATCAAGACTCTCCAAGGATTATCAAATCCTTCACTTCCGTAAGGACTACCATCAAACCTGGCTGGTACACCAACTCGGTGCTAGAAAGCACCGCTTCCCTCGGGGATTTGTGCTATCGTCCCCTATCCTGGGGATTAACAGCACTGAGGGGTCCCCCAGTAAGGCGCCCCGCACCTATTGGGAGCCGCTGTTTCCCGACGGCTTGGGCGAGTGCCTTTTTGACGCCCTCGGCTCCTTCCAGCGACTATCTTGCTGGGGATTTTGTGGACATCTGTTCCGCAGATGATCCACGCGTCCACATAGGAAGCACCTTAGCGG
>CM047591.1:13166021-13184277 GCA_026184515.1 Peronosclerospora sorghi | reverse complement strand
CTGTTCCGCAGATGATCCACGCGTCCACATAGGAAGCACCTTAGCGGACCGCGCCGCTTCAACATAGCTAAGAGCTCCGCCCAGAAGCTCTGCGAAAAAGAGTCAGAGTGACTCTTAGTGGAAGGTTTTCCCTCCACTTCGACCTGACTCAGGTCCATGGGTTCAAGACCCACCTTAGAGGAACGAAAGTTCCTCTCGACGTTAAACGCCATCTTAAACGCCTCCCCCAGGGATTGGGGTCGACATCGGAAGAGTTCCGAACGTTCTGACCCTTCTTTCAGGCCTCCCATGAAGACGGGACTGGACACATCGTCCGAATACGCGTTCGCGTACATCCCTGCCAACAGGGTCTTCAGTCCTTGGACATATGTCTCCAAGTCCCTAGTGCCCTGAAGGCACCTCAAAAACGCCAGCTGATTCTGGAAAACCAGGTCAGGCGTGGCATACATGTCCATAAGTTTTTGCTTAAGGACTCCCCAGGTCGGGAACACGTTCGTGATCGTATCCGGACACGTAAACGCCCAAGAACGGGCTTACCCGTAAGATGGGTCAGTGCAAGTCCCACTTGCAAGTGATCCTCGATCACATTCGCTGTGGAGAAGGTCGTTTCGACCTCACAAAGCCACACATAAAGATTATTACCTGTTTCACCGGTGAATTCCTTTATCTTAAAGTACAACGGAGGGTGCCTCCCCGTAGACATGAATGAATTCCACGAAAATTCGCCTCATGGGCGATGAGGGCGTTAACCCTCTCACGTACGGCGTCAAGTTCCTGCTCCACTAGGAGCTGCATACCATCATCGCCCAAGATGGACAACAGCCTTTTAAAGGCTTCTTGTTGGACGGGGGTTAGCTTACCCCAATCCTCTTGGTTCATCCTTTGCAGAGGATGTTGTCGTCTACCAACACAGGTGTTGGATTGACTACTAGTGTTACCAGATGTAGCAGGTGCGTACATGCACGGTGCGGCTAGAGCACAGAGGAAGACTTTCCTAAAGCGGCGATACGCCTCTACCCGATACGCCCTTATAAAAGTGCTTACTAAGAGATCGCTCTATTACTGGGGGCCAAGATTCCCTTGGTTTACTACTTAGTATAGACTAACGCATTGATACAAGGCTTCCCTTAGAAAGGGGGTATCTAAGTGAGGCACTCCTTTTGCCTACAACACTCACTGCGCGTGCGACCGGTCGAGGTCGTGCGCCTAGCAGGCTTAGTGTTATTTGTAAACTGAATATATATTTATTATGTAATTAGCCTAAATTAATTAAACTCATGTAAACTATATGTAATAATAAGTAGAACTTACTCCATTCGTACCTAGCCGAAATGTAATGTACACCACCTGTTTACCAACGCGTGGCAGGCGGCCACGCCTCCACCAAGGGCTCCTGCCCTGATTGTTTAAAATAACCAATAGGTCCAAACCTTTCGGACCGGTCAATACTTGACCTCAACCGTTGTTTACTTACGTACACCAACGTAACCAAATGTAACCCTGTTACACGAAGCCTTAACATAGGAATTCGGAATATCACCTTAACATTGCACTAGACCGCTAGAGCTAGCACTAACTTCACGGTACCCATGTCAATTACCGGAGCAAAAGTTAGGTTGTAGTTCACGCCAAATATTTTCTCGTTGCAACATACAACGAGTTTCGCCTTATGTCGCTCGATATCTCCATTTTCATCAAGCTTCGTCTTGAACATCCACTTAATATGGAGGGGTTGGAAATCCTTGGGCTTCTTCAATTGAGTCCAACTTTATTTTTTCGAGGGCATTAACCTCCTCCTGCGTTCCAACCATACCCTTGTTTTGTTTCAACTTTTCATTGCTTGAGCAAATTTTTCTGGGTCCATTTCTGTTATGAAATTAACGGACCCGATATCATCAACTACACTTGGAATTTCGGCTGTAACTTCATCAATAGTAACTGGATCTTGTCTTCCAGTTACATGACGCTCGCATTTCAAGTTGTCTTACTCTTGGTTTTTTTCTTGGACTCTTACAAATCCGAACCTTTTCCCCCTGATTGGCGGCATTAAATTTTGAGCAGGTTATCGCTGATAGTTCGCCAGAAATTAACCTTTTGTCACCCTTATTTGGACATTTTGGACAAATGTGTCCAACGTTTCTACAACCGTGGCATTTCACCAATTTTTTCCTTTTCTTCGACGAAATTTACGGCATCGGGCAATAAGTTCCCCGGGGGTCCAAAGCTTGGTTCACAGTCAGATGAAAATAGCAGGCGAGGAGGAGCTACTTAACCTTCCTTTCTTTCCAAGTCCAGATAGGGAAGGGAAATCAGTAGGGAATCATCCCCGAAACAGGAGAACCCGCATGAGGAACCGATGTTTCCGGTCGAGTATCCTTGGTGCGTCTCACAGGTGGATTCCATCCTGGGAAAGAGACGGAGGTTCGTCCGTAATGCCCGGACAAAAAGCATAAGGAAAGAGAGGCTGATGGAGAAGTTGATGCATTAGTCATGTTGCATAAATGTCATACCATTCCTCATCACAGTACCGATCTCGTGCGCTGCTCACTACGGGACCGGAAGCCCGATTACACGTTTTGAAACCGACTTGGTTGTTTTCTAAATGTGTTGAAGTGCAAGTGGAAATTATTGACCAGTTTGTACCAGTGTACCAGTTTTCAAGGCAGACAGATCGGGTTGGCTAAAAGGACGGAGTGTTTTGGGCCAATCGTGTGCTTGGAGTGTTTTGTAAGCATATTTGAGGTAAGGAAGGCACACGGTTTATGTAACAGGACTGATCCTGTTACAGGCTTACACTGTGTTGTCCGAAGAAGCGCGCAATACAAAAGGGGTAGGATTAGTTGGTGACAACTAATCCTATACTAAAAGTAAATATATAAATATTCACTTATGTGTTAGAACGCAAAATTAAGAGTGTTTATTAAATGGGTGGTTAGCGGCTAACAGTATAGTAATTACCTAACTAATATAATAATATCAAGTATTAAACTAACTGTACTATTAGTTAACCTGCATTGTAACGGGGTTACATTCGGGTAACACTGAGTGTTGGTGTACATGAGTACACCACGGTTGAGGTCAGTATTGGCCGGGTTGAAAGGTTTCGAACCTTTGGTTATTTTAACCAATCAGGGCATGGGCCCTTGGTGTGTGGTGTGTCATCCATCCACGTGTCAGTACACAGGTGTGTACACTACATTTTAGCTAGGTACGAATTAGGAATATTCTACTTAGTATTACATATAGTTTATATTAGTTTAAATTAATTTAGGCTAATTACATATTAAATATATTCAGTTTACATTTCACTCTAAATAGCAGACGCGCGACCTCGACCGGTCGCGCGTGCAGTGAGTGTCGTAGGTAAGAGAGATCCCTCCCTTTATCTACATCCCGTAAAGGAAACACAGCCGTTAAGGCTACGTAGTAAACCAACCCGGGAATCTTGGCCCCGAGTAGGAGATCTCTCCTACTAAGCCCTTTATAAGGGCGTATCGGCTAAGTAGCGGTAGATACCGCTTTAAGGAAGAGCCTTCCTCTGTGCGCTAGCCGCACCGTGCGTATACACACCGGCTACATGCATGATTCGGTATAAATACCGAATCATGCATTACTTCGTAGATTATAATAACTTATAATCTCTTATTTGAATTTCAGACAACGCGTATGAAATTTAACTGTGATATTCTAACTTGAATATCAATTATGTAATGGCACCCCATTACAGTTTCCATATATTTTACCTAATGAATTTTAAATGGCTATATAATATAGTGTTCGTATTACATTGGGTTGCCAAAGTCGCCGCTCCGATCGCAGTCATTGGGAGAAGAGGGTTAACAGGGTCCCCTCTCGCTCATTAATCCCCGTCAGGACAGAGCTCCACCGGAAGTCTCACGACGGGAGGCTCCCACTACGTTCACTCACCCCCTCAAGTTCGGCCACAAGTTCAAGGAGACATGTTATTTTGGCTGGGTTACTCATCACTATCTGCTGCGATCAAGTCCCAAAAAATTGGCTGAATTACTCATCGCGATCTGCGGTCAAATGCCAGGATTTATTATTGGCTAAATTACACATTGCTCTGCAATCAAGTGCCAGGATTTATTATTGGCTGGGTTACTCACTGCCACGGGCGGTCAAGTGCCAGATTTAATTGCATTCGGAGTGAAGATTTCCGCTTCGTTTGCCGATCGGCTATATTGGATCATCTTTTCGTTGGAATTTTTGATCAGTACCGCAGAAGTGGTACATCCATATCGAAACCCACCAAAGTCTCTACTAAGCAACGGTCCACCGAGTGTGTAGCCACACATACCAATGGGTACACAAGGTGAGACACGAGACGAATCGGACACGGCGTCCTGCAATGCCTATCGGTAACCCGATCGGCACCCAGCCGAAGGTTCGCGGAGTACCACCTCCGTTAGTTGGTCGGCTGGGCGCGATGTTGGTTCAGTTACGGACACTTCGGCGTTCGATTTTGAATTGGACTCCACCACAAAAACGTGTAATCAGACGAATTCAACCATTTTCCCATCGCAATCTACGAGTTTGAGCGCAAAGCCTCAGACTCTTGGCGTCCCAAACATCACCTTGGGCGTCCGGGGAGGGATGCCAGTGTCTCCAGGATCTGACCTTTCTATCATGATGCATTTAGCCTGAGCTATGAGGAGATCTTGCGAGACCTCAATCATGGCCATCCCCAGAACCCCGCTGAGTTTGAGTGAGCAGAAAAGGGCAGAGATATGTAATATGTTAAGCTGCGGGGCTTGAAAGACATAAAGGCCTCCCGGGGTACAAGAAATGTAAAACACTTAGCGCGGGAGGAAACTTTGTGGTTAAAAAAGCAAGGGGCGTATATTCAACAACCAGCTGTACCTGGTCTTTCTTACGCTACAGTTCGCTAACCTTCTCGGATTCCCGGCGCTACACGGACTCTTTCAGTAGTAGTAGTAATACCGATCGAGCCACACCACCTGTTCGGAGTGACTCTTCGCCTTCAAAGGCAGGCGGAGAGGCTGCGCTCTCAGCAACAAGAATGCGAGTTTCCGATGTATCCCATGGCAGCGATGGTAACATTTTTCATGAGTGAACAAGAAATTGCACAAATTAGGGAGATCAACTTGTAAGACAAACCATGAGATGGAGAAACCAGCTGGTTATCGCCTGGAGTGTGAGATCTGGCCCAACCGCTGTACGGCTGAGAAAAGACTTACGCTTTATTACGGGCGGCTGTGACGAAGTTCATTCAGAGATAACACCAACGGATAACTGCTATAGATCACAGTAAGCGGTTATGAGTGAAGAAGATGTTCGACCGTTCTAATTGGTCGAAAGTCGTTTGAAGATATATCGTGGAGAGCTGCCCGGGCGGTGGGGCACTGGAAACTTAGAGTTATGCGGTGGTCAACCTAGCAAAGGGTAAGAGCAGACCGGCAGTTGCGGATTGAAGTGCTTACGAAAGTGAAGATGATTGCCCGTTTCGGGGCAGCCGGAACTATTATTATTATGCGGGCAGCTTGGAAAATATTCAGGATGTAAACCAGGCGTTAATAGCAAGAAATAATAAAGATTAGGGGAAATGATGTTATTACCAAGCTCTAATGGCTGATGAGGCACGGGGACTTCTCAGGATGTTCAAGATGAACTAAAACGATCAGAATACCCGGTCACTCTGCGAGAGGTAAATAGGTTTAAGTGGTCATAAGGGATAAATTAACCGTTCCACGATTTCCTTTCAAGTAAACAAGTCGGAACGCATCTTCTCGGTACTGGCTAAGCTGCAAGAGGTTTAAAATGTCCCTCCAGGCAGTTTTTATATCCCCGGGCTGCATGATGTTGATCGGTCATTGTTGAAAGTTTCTTTGTCCATTAGCGCAATAACGTCGGAAACTTGAGTAGTAGATGTCGATTTTAACATTAAATAAATTGAATTTGACTTTTTCGAGTGTTGTAGCAATCGGATATACGCTCTTTATAAAACCAACACCCCCGTGATAGCTCATAGACAGTAGATGATGATAACCAGAAGTGATAATCTTTCCTAGCATGTAAATAGGCATGAGACTATGTGTTGAAACTAATTGGGATACTACTACAGCAGTTATTTACCTTACGCTAGGTATAATTTCCAACTTTAGTGCCTAAAAAGGTCGAATTAACATTGCTAAAAATGAAAATTACATTAATATCGTGTTCAGAAATACCGGTACAATCAAATTTCCAACACTCCTTCTCAATATGAAATTCACCTTTATATAATTGTAAACTGGTCGCCGCGCGCAGCATCTCGAATCATGGAATACGTACTGCATTCGTGAGCCCATCTTCTAGCGTATCTTTAGTTTCTAGGTATCTAAGCTTGATTAGACCGTCCTTTAATTTTTGTCGTAATAAACATCATTCGAATGTCAATATGCTTTAATTTCGAACTTTCTTCAAGTCCATTTAAAGTCTTGATTGCTGCTTTTTTATCTATAAATCCGCAAAGGTAGGTCGACACTGACTCCAAATTCTTCAAGCACTTCCTTGTAATCCAGCAACTCTACTCGTATCTTAATGCAGTATAATATCCGGCTTCCATATAGTCGACAGTGATATGCCACGTTGTTTCTTTGCACAACCAGTTCACCAGCATTCTGTCGACGAGAATTAAACCAATTGAAGTTGATTTTCTATCGTTATAGCGCTTGCTTAATCGTCATCGAGGTATCCTGTGATCTTAAAAATTTTCGATATGTCTACAGGTTTCCAGATTCTTAATTTCAGTTATTTGGTCGCCTTCAAGTACCTTGAAGTTGTTTGGCCGAATCCCAGTCCGTTACATGTTTGGTGCATGTGTTTGCCACGTAGCTTTCTGTACTGCAATGGAGATGTCAAGTCTTGTGAACCTCGATACCCACTGTAGGCTTTGAACAAGAGATGGATAATCTTTTATCGTAATATTTCCATTATTTGGAAGTACATTCCTTAATTATGATAAGTCTTCAAATTCTTGGCGGATTGGTGACTTGACAGCGTTTGATTCTTCTAAACAGAAATACTTGAGAGTACTTTCGCTCCCAACTTCTTGATCTAGCGTAATTCCACTCCCTGGGTCGTAAATTACCCTCATTCCAAGAAATTCCAAGAACATGCCGAGATTTGGTTTCTAAAAGCTCTACGTCCTTGAAACTTTCCACCATCTCCTCTTTTGCTTCATTCACTAGAATATAATCACCGTAAATACGACGAACACGATATGTCTTCCCATTGCCTTCACATACAGGCACATGTCGTTAATACATTGGGAAAAATTAATTCTAGTAGTTTTTCCGCGTATGAGTTGATTCCACTACCTCCCTGCTTGTGAAACCCGTAAAATGTCTTCTTTACTTTAAGACTAGATCTTCTTGTAGTTCACGCTTGACTTGACTCGAAAGAACTTGGATATATATTCCTTTCGGAATATGATAATCGATATCATATTCGTCATCAGTTGCCTTTGCATAGGCGTTTGGTATATCTCCATGCCTCGCAAATACACCCCATTTGACAGCTAGCGCTAGGATTAGCTACACAGTCCCCATGTCGATAACAGCGGCAAAATTAAAGGTGTAATATAGTACGAGCCATCGTTTATTTCCACATGCGACCAATCTTACCTTGTATTTTTCAACTTGGTCATTTCATCTAATTTTGTCCTGTACACCCACTTGGTGTGCAGTGGGCGGTACTCCTTTGGTATCTCGACGATCGTCCATGCTCCATTCGCTCCAATGGCGTTCGCGGTTACAATTTGACTTTTTTCCCAATTATTTCCTTGAATCTTGAACTTCGCTTGCTTTACCCCCTTCTTAACCTTGTTTCTCTAACAAAATTTGTTGATTCTTGTATTTTCAGTATTGATCAAGCGTTTTAATATTTTTGATATGTTCTGTTACCACAACGGTGCGTTCATCTTTAGAGAAAACCTTGAAATCCTTGACTTCTTCACGGTTTTCCAATTATAATCACTGCTTGCTCTCTATGAGCAAGCGATTTTTTCAGGATTTTCGGTACAACATGCACGGAGATCTGAAAGCGATAATTTTGCCTAGATTTGGATCTTTCTTCGTCAGTAACTTCTGCGGCGATAGTTGCTTGACATTTTCAGTTTTAGGGCTACGATTCAATAATAATGCAGCCAATTGTGCCGCTTCGCCCTTGAACGACAAATTAAATCAACTTGCAACCATCATACACCATCCCATATTTATAATGGTTTGGTGCATGCGCTCCGCCACCATTACTGGATTGATTGTCGAATTTGCTCATTTGTCGCTCAATTCTAGTGCTCTTATAAAAACCGTCGAGATTTTTGTATTCTAACCCGCCATCCGTCGTACAACATACACTTTGAAGTTGAATTGTCGCTCGAAGAATGCTAGGAAGTGTTCAAATTCTTGGCGGCAGCGTCCTTAGTCTTGGCGAGAAATACTCGTACATAGTAGGATTTGAAATCCAAAAAGTTTATTATGTACCGATTTCCGAATCAATCCTTTGGTGTAATCGGTCCCTTTAAATCCGAACAGATTACACCTCCCACACGATCGGTCGGTGCATTCAATCTAGGGTCTTTGAGTGATCGAGGATATTTTGTTAGTTGCCTTGTGCACACGTCAAACAATTGATTTTCTTGTGATCACTCAGAAATCGACTGCTCAGATCCGTGGCTAAGCTGTCGATTGTATTTTAATTGAGGTGACCAATTATTGCTTGAAGATGCTTAAATATCCTTTTAGCACATCTGAATCTTGGTTTTCTTCCACTTAATTTAACATCATAGCAGCGTAAATGGTTTGGTTCTTCATCCGAGCTTGTATTTCCACATTACCACAACTCATAAGGCTTAATTCGTCTTTTCTATGTTGACATTGTCTTCGTGAGGCGGCGTGTATCATCATCGTTTTGCCTCTCACATACACTATTGATGTGAATCACATTCTTCTTGTCGTTGGCATTTACTTCAACCATTATCCAACCTTACCTTGTAACCATTAAGGTTTTACTGTATACCTGGAAATAGGTTCTATTTACCTCTTTGACATCACGAAGATAAGAAATATCATTGAAAAGGTGCATAATAGCACCACTGTCCAAAATATCATCAATGTCTTCCATTTTTGCATTGATAGATAGCAAGAAATCCACGTCTTTTTATATCTTCCGGCATTTGGACTGAATGCGTCCAATCTTACCACACCGTACCATATCATCGTCCTCTCTTTGCCTTTGATTATGTTTACTGTGTCGTTTCCAATTGAACGACTTGCTCTTGCCTCTCCATCTTTATACTGATTGAGAGAATTGGCAAAGTTCTTAAGCATGTCTTAGGTGGTCAGATAATGTGAGGTCAAATCTCGCCATAAGTATTGTTTTTAGATCTGGTGAAGCATAATGGACCGAATTGTCCAGAGCCAAGGGTTCGCTTCCACCGAATGCTTCCGAAATAGCTAGCAGGTATATGTAGTGTTCATTCCGATACCTTCTTATGTTTACGCTCGTAAACAATTTCATCGCTTGGGCAGGTGTAAGAGTGTCTGAAATTGACACGAGTTGGGGGCACGTGTGAATTCCCGGAATGACAGTCTCGGCCGTTAGTGCCTTACCGTCGTGGGATGGAAGTTTCTTAGAAAGAAGCGCGCCCTACTCAATCAGAGTTGGGGCGCACGAGGGCGGGATGTAACTGTGCGTTTTAAGGTAAAATATGTACTAATTATAAATGCGTACTTAAGAACCTAACCTAAAACTTAATATAAAGATAAAATTTCAAAGTAGCTAAAAATGCATAAATGCATAAGTGATCACAATGGTCGCGCATCACTTGAAGTTTGTATGCAACCTAATGCCAGGCTGCACACATGCGTTGCTTGATAAAACTTCAACACCCCTTCCGAAAGCATCGTGAAATCACTTGTACTTGTCATCATCCCAAACCAATCTTGCTGCGTAAGCGTGAGACCTTGGCCGCACATAGTGGCTTCGTCAGAAGATCTGCGATCATGTCATCACTGGCCACGTGCAGTGGTCAACAGGTCATACCACATGCGTCCAGCCTGCTTTAAGCCGTATAAATTCCTCTTTAATCGTTAAGCCAAACCCTTAGTCGAATCCACTTCAAAATCTTGCAAAACTTCGTCCTTAATCGTCATGCCTTGGGGTATCTTCAATAAAATCTCGAAATTCTTTTCTGTATGGGCCTTCGGATATGGGCTTGGTACATCCCCATGTCGCGCCGGTACATTCCATACTTGCGCATCGCCAACACTAATTTCACGTTACTTAAATCCATCACCGTCGAAAAGGTAAACACGAAATCACGTCCATAAACTTGCTTATCTCCGCGCGCCACCAGCCGTGCTTTATACCTTTCGATCGCCCGCCTTGAGCTTTGTCTTGTAAACCCATTTAGTGGGTATAGCTCGCTTGTCCGCACATTTCACTACCTCCCAGGTGTCCATGTCCTGTAACGCCTTTAATTCAGCATCCTCAGCCTCCTTCCACTTGTAAGCGTCGTCCCTCTTGTGCGCCTCTTTATAACTCTGCGCATTCTTCGCGTATCTTGCCTTAGTCCCCACATCATCAGGTCCTAATACCGCATATACTGCCAATGCGTGCTCCTGTACACCTTCGCTCCTTATCTCTGCTCCTTGTGCTGCGGGTACAGCTCCTTCTATGCTAGACTTCTTTTTAACCTTCTTGCGCTTGAGTGCATCCTTGTACTCCTTGATTTTTTCAGTTTCTTTCACAACGCTTCTTGTTTTCTCGCTGTCCTTGTTTGATATATGTGATGCCTTGTTAACTGCACCTTCTGCGCGTCCTACCTCGTCTTCATCTCTTGATTCCACGTCACTTTCCACGTGATTTTCCACATTTAATTCTGTTTCATCCGTCGTAAAGTCCTCACCAGCCAATGCTCTCGTGACTTGCCGGCTTGCCTTGGTGTCCAATGTCTCGATCTGGCTAATGTGCCGCGTCGACGTAAGATTTTCTGTCAAAATGGACCCATTAAATTTCACAGTGAAAAGTAAATCTCCACGTAAACGCACTTCCATCTTGTCACTCCGATGCACGAAATTGCATCCCTTTTGCATCAGCTTTCCCAACGAAATCAGGTTTCTCGTCAGCTTCGGCGAAAAATATACCTCTTTTAGTACTATTATCGTACCGGGGTCATCAATTCATCGCAAACGCACTTTGCCGATGCTCGTAACTTGTAGGAATTGCCATCAGGCAGGGTCAAATTCATTCCATTTGCAATTGTCTTCACATCCTCTAACAGCGTCTCATCTCCAGCGAGATGACGACTTGCTCCGCTATCCAATATCCATGCGTCATTTTCATTCAAATCACATGGGTTAAGCGCTGCATACCACTCTGCACTTGCTTCCGTAGTCGCTAGTACGTATTTCTTCTCCGATGTGTCCTGATCCCTGCGATACGCTTGCTTTTTGTCAGACCTCTTGTTACAGTCTCGAACGAATTTTTCCTTTACTACCGCAACCGTAACACGTGACTGTCTTTCTGCTATATTGCACCGCATTTACGCTCACTCTCGGCCCTTGCCGACTTCTTATGTGATCTGCTTCGACTTCCTGCGCCTGCGCTGCTAGCTCTTGTGCATTTAGTATATAATCAGTTCGCGACGGATTGTAACGCGTCATCATGGCATACTTGAGGATTGAAACCGCATACTTGACGAGATTTTCCACTGTAAGCTTCTTACTGGAATCGCTCTCGCGTGATAACGCTGTCAGGTATAAAAGGTGCTCGTTCCAGGATCGTCTTGAGTCCTTCTCGCTAGCAAATAATTGCGCCGCCTGCTGGTGCGAATTCGTAACCTTGTACGCACGCCACATCGGATACAACACTTAATGTAGAGTCTATGAAATCTGCCACCATACGCCGATATTCGAGCGAAAATTCCTTGATGCTGCACCGTTGAGGTCACCAAGCTTGTTTACTTTAAGGCTTTCAGTCCACGCAAATCCGGACGAAATCTCCGCAATCTCCAATGCTTCCATAAACAAATACGCCCAGTCTCTAAATCCGGCTCCAAGTCCAGGGTAAATCTTCATTCCCGTGAACTTCTGCACTGCTAACTTGGGAATCTTGTACGGGCGCGGCTGTGTGCTCGGGTTCCCATAGTTTCCAGCCGCATGCCTATCTCCTGGCATACCTCCAGGAACTTCAGGTGGCTCTCGCGGTATTCCCACGCGAGGCGCACCTCCTCTTTCGATGCCTTCCTCCACTAGGTCATTCAGTGTTATCCGCTGCCCAAATGGCGCGAAGTTCTTGATACTTTCTTGGAATGGTGTGTTTCCACATCCAACCGGTGAATCCTTTACCGTAACCGGCGGAACACTTCGCCCCGATCCTTGATATCGCTCTTCTTCCATCTGGTTTAATCTGTCGTTCATCTTGCCGACCTGTACGAGCAGCGCCTTCAGTGATCCCTCCGGGTCAAATGACTCGCCTTCATCCGTGGTACAAAGGCACTACAACCAGAACAATAAACTGCGACAGCAACGTAATCACCAACGTAGCAATCGACTTCACTCCGATCAAATCAGGATTCCGTTCCGCCTAATCACCAACGAAGAGACCTTAACTTGAGAATACTTAGTAACTTATAACAACTTACCTGCCCCAGTGTCCCTTGAGCTCATAACCTGTCTGAAATTGACACGAGTTGGGGACACGTGTGAATTCCCGGAATGACAGTCTCGGCCGTTAGTGCCTTACCGTCGTGGGATGGAAGTTTCTTAGAAAGAAGCGCTCCCTACTCAATCAGAGTTGGGGCGCACGAGGGCGGGATGTAACTGTGCGTTTTAAGGTAAAAAAATATACTAATTATAAATGCGTACTTAAGAACCTAACCTAAAACTTAATATAAAGATATAATTCCAAAGTAGCTAAAAATGCATAAATACATAAGTGACCACAATGGTCGTGCATCACTTGAAGTTTGTATGCAACCTAACACCAGGCTGCGCACATGCTTTGCTTGATAAAACTTCAACAAAGAGTCGTATGAAATGCATTTAATATTTCTGTGGTGGAGTCCAATTCAAAATCGAACGCCGAAGTGTCCGGAACTGAACCAACATCGCGCCCAGCCGACCAACTAACGGAGGTGGTACTCCGCGAACCTTCGGCTGGGTGCCGATCGGGTTACCGATCGGCATTGCAGGACGCCGAGTCCGATTCGTCTCGTGTATCACCTTGTGTACTCATTGGTATGGGTGGCTACACACTCGGTGGACCGTTGCTTAGTAGAGACTTTGGTGGGTTTCGATATGGATGTACCACTTCTGGGGTACTGATCAAAAATTCCAATGAAAACATGATCCAATATAGCCGATCGGCAAATGAAGCGGAAATATTCACTCCGAATGCAATTAAATCTGGCACTTGACCGCCCGTGGCAGTGAGTAACCCAGCCAATAATAAATCCTGGCACTTGATTGCAGAGCAATGTGTAATTTATCCAATAATAAATCCTGGCATTTGACCGCAGATCGCGATGAGTAATTCAGCCAATTCTTGGGACTTGATCGCAGCAGATCGTGATGAGTAACCCAGCCAAAATAAAACGTCTCCTTGAACTTGTGGCCGAACTTGAGGGGGTGAGTGAACGTAGTGGGAGCCTCCCGTCGTGGGACTTCCGGTGGAGCTCTTTCCTGCCCGGGATTAATGAGCGAGAGGGGACCCTGTTAGCCCTCTGCTCCCAATGACTCTGATCGGAGCCACTGGCGACTTACGCAACCCGACGTAATACGAACACTGTATTTAATATCCAACTAAAATCCAATATGTAAACTATATGTAAACCGTTGCCTTACCTCAAATCTGCGTAACAAAACACTCCAAGAACATGATTGGCCTAGAACACTCCGCTTTTAGCCAACCCGATCGATCTGCCTTGAAAATTGGTACACTGGTACAAACTGGTCAATAATTTCACTTGCAGTTCACCACATTTCGTTCTGTTAAATTACGAAAGTGTACACATGCAACGACTTCTTGATTGAACGCGTGCCAGACGTTTTGGCCCCCCGCCGGGGGCCTCCTCAGTGGCTCTACCAATCTCGAAGCTAGAACTCCCTGCACCTGGTCCTCTAACCACCTATTGTACTAACTATTCCTTCTAGAACACTCGATATGCCCTACCGTGCGCTACTACTATGGAGTAGATACCTTGAAGTGCTGCTCAGCGCTAGTCCACTTCTGTAACGGGGTTGCATGTGAGTTTCATTTAGTGTTGGTGTACATGAGTACACTACGGTTGAGGTCAGTATTGACCGGTTTGGAAGGTTTCGAACCATTGGTTATTTTAACCAATGAGGGCATGAGACCTTGGGTGGCGGTGTGTCAGCCATCCACGTGTCGGTACACAGGTGTGTACATTACATTTTAGCTAGGTACGAATTGGGTATATTCTACTTAGTATTACATATAGTTTACATTAGTTTAAATTAATTTAGGCTAATTATATATTAAATATACATTCAGTTTACAAAATACTTAATACTTTCAGGCGCGCGACCACGCCCGGTCGCGCGCGCAGTGAGTGCAGTAGCCAAAGGGAGCCCTCCCTTTAGCTACACCCTTAGTAAGGGAACCTTGCCGTTAAGGCATTAGCGGAGCTAGGCGCGCGACCACGCCCGGTCGCGCGCGCAGTGAGTATTGTAGCCTAAGGGAGTTCTCCCTTACGCTACCTCCCTTTATAAGGGAAGTCTTGTTACAAGGGGTTAGCGAAAACTATCTGTAAACCACCCCGGGAATCTTGGCCCCGAGTAGGAGAGCTCTTTCCTACTAAGCCCTTTTATAAGGGCGTATCGGCTAAGTAGCGGCGAACGCCGCTTAGGAAAATCTTCCTCTGTGCGCTATCCGCACCGTGCGTGTACGCACCCGACTACATCTGGTAGCACTTGTAGTCAATCCAACACCTGTGTTGGTGATCAACATCCTCTGCAAGGGATGGATCAGGACGATTGGGCTAAGCTAACCCCCGTCGAACAGGAAACCTTTAAAAGGCTGTTACCCATATTGGGTGAGGATGGCATGCGCCATCTAGTGGAGAAGGGCCTCGATGCCGTGCGTGAAAGGGTGAATGCCCTTATCGCCCATGGGGCAAGTCTTCGCGGGAGTTATCCCGCGTCTACGGGGGTGCGCCCTCCGATGTCCTTTAAGATAAAGGAATCCACCGGCGAGAAAGGTGAAAACCTTTATGTGTGGCTTCGAGAGGTTGAAACCGCATTCGCCACCGCGAACGTGATCGAGGAATTTTGCCTGGTTGCCCTTCTTGGTGGTATTCAAGAGCTTTAATATATTCTGGAGTTTTTTATTATCCATATCTAGGCCTTATTAATAGTTTATAGAAAAATTTCGCTAATATTACTTAGCCAAGGATATACACAAATAGGGACAATGACAAGATGCTTCTCGTTAGCAAGAGCAGAGGTTAGGTAAGCAACAACTCCGTTAATATGCCGGAAAAAGTCTTACTTCCTTTCTCACTAGCTGCAATAGCTTTAGTAATTTCTCTAATTGCCTTATTTGTAAAAGATCGTCCAGAAGCAGAACGCAACTTATCACATATTTCGTCCGTCAAATATGGTTGTATTTCACTTAGACTTTTACCGCCAGAAAGGAATCCATTGCGTACTACGTTATTGTTTTTATATTGTTTCTGCTCTTCCCTTGTCTTAGTTTTACGCTTATTAGCCGGGCGTGGTGTTTTTGTTTGTATTTGCGTAACTGTTGCAGGTATAGGGCTTGTTGTTTCTACAAATTCTATCACCTGCAAGTGGGACTTGCACTGACCCATCTTACGGGAAAAGCCAGTACATGGGCGTTTACGTGTCAGGATTCGGTCACGACCGTGTTCCCGAACTGGGGAGTCCTTAAGCGAAAGCTTATGGACAGGTATGCAACGCCTGATCTGGTTCTCCAGAATCAGCTGGCGTTTTTGAGGTTCTGCCAGGGCACTAGGGACTTGGAGACATATGTCCAAGGACTGAAGACCCTGTTGGCAGGGATGTACGCGAACGCGTATTCGGACGATGTGTCCAGTCCCGTCTTCATGGGAGGCCTGAAAGAAGGGCCAGAACGTTCGGAACTCTTCCGATGTCGACCCCAATCCCTGGGGGAGGCGTTTAAGATGGCGTTTAACGTCGAGAGGAACTTTCGTTCCTCTAAGGTGGGTCTTGAACCCATGGACCTGAGTCAGGTCGAAGTGGAGGGAAAACCTTCCGCTAAGAGTCAATCTGACTCTTTTTCGCAGAGCTTCTGGGCGGAGCTCTTAGCTATGTTGAAGCGGCGCGGGCCGCTAAGGTGCTTCCTATGTGGACGCGTGGATCATCTGCGGAACAGATGTCCACAAAATCCCCAGCAAGATAGTCGCTGGAAGGAGCCGAGGGCGTCAAAAAGGCACTCGCCCAAGCCGTCGGGAAACAGCGGCTCCCAATAGGTGCGGGGCGCCTTACTGGGGGACCCCTCAGTGCTGTTAATCCCCAGGATAGGGGACGATAGCACAAATCCCCGAGGGAAGCGGTGCTTTCTAGCACCGAGTTGGTGTACCAGCCAGGTTTGATGGTAGTCCTTACGGAAGTGAAGGATTTGATAATCCTTGGAGAGTCTTGATAGACTCTGGAGCGTCTGACAATTATATCAGACGGACTTCTGTTGAGAAGAGTAGGCTGTACGCCGAGGCCCTAGAGGGACGTTCTCGTGACGTTGTCACGGCCCGTCTAGCGACGGGCGTATAGGTTTCTGTACCCAAGGTCCCGATTGACCTTAAGCTGAAGTTTACAAACTTCGATAGCTAAGAACGTTGCCTGAGTCCTGTATTTGGACTCATTCTGGGCATGAAGTACCTGGAACGCCACGAGCCATGGATAGACTGGAAGTCTAAGCTCATTGGATCAACTCACCCGCGATCGGGTGAAGCATTGGAGAGTCATGAACCCACCTTTGCTCGATCGCAAAAGCGATTCTGGCGTGAGATGCCAGAGATTGGGATGTCTGAAATGATCATTACCAATGGCGTTAAGGAAGAGTTCATTAACGAGGGGGATTCGGCGGTTAATCCCCACGCCGTGAACGGCGAGACTGGTGAGTTACCTGTGGTAATTCCAGTGGTAGGGGTAGAGACCCCTGTGGTTAAGCGCGAGGCGCTTCCACGCAAAGAGACCCGTAGTTCGTCTCTTTTGCACGTCGGAAATGATTCCGACCACGCCGTATTCGGCGAAAAAGTTGCGACTCCAGTGGTAGGGGTAGAGACCCCTGTGGTTAAGCGCGAGGCGCTTCCAAGCAAGAGCACCGTAGTTCGTCTCTTTCGCACGTCGGAATTGATTCCGATTACGCCGTAATAGGTGAGACCGGCGAGTCACCGGTGGTAGAGGTAGAGACCTCTGTGGATAGGCGCGTGGTGCTTCCAATAGATGGGGCAATTGACTCCACCCATCTGGGTCCCGGGATGAGTACCGAGGCCAGTAGTCAGCAGTCCTATAGGATGCTGAATAGTGTGACAGGTATTGTCACATAAGGCGTAAGCCTTGAACGGTTGCCTGGGGTAGGCGAACTGTTGTCGCTGGAGGAGATGTCCTTCAACGAGTTTGAAACTGCTTTGAAAGCAGATGAAATCGACGAGGTTGTAAATTGCGTCCGGAAGAGGAGTTGAACTCCTCATCCACGATGGAAGAGTCAGTTGTGGTGAAAACCAAACAATGAACCAGCGATTTTTAATCGCTTGGTGACCCAACTCTTCCGCCCTCATAGAAAGTACGCACAGACGTACTTCGACAATATATTCGTTCATAGTCGTGCGGATGGCGACTTGTCTGATATCAGACGCACCTGATACATCTTCGAGCGGCGCTCAAATGTATGCGAGAGCATCAGTTATATGCAAACGCATCCAAATGTATATTTGGTGATGAGGAAATTCCTTTCATCGGATGCTTCATCGGTAAGGATGGGGTGCGGGCGGATCCCGCGAAGGTGAAAGCCATTGTGGAGTGGTCTTTGCCTGTAAATCTTAGAGATTTACAGAAGTGACTTGGATTAGCCAATTATCTCCACCAATACAGCGAGAACTATGCTGAACTGGCGAAGCATTGACGGGCCTTCTTAAGAAGGATGTGGATTGGTGTTGGGAAACCAAACACCAAAATGTGGTGGAGTCAAGTTCGAAATCGAATACATTTGTATCGACAACCTGACCACC
>CM047591.1:13143855-13166011 GCA_026184515.1 Peronosclerospora sorghi | reverse complement strand
GGGGGGGGGTACCCCGCGGACCTCCATTCGAAATCTGGTCCGATCTTCCGCTGCTGGCAGACGACCGGTAATCATCCATAGACACTTGGTCCGATTCACTTAAGTTCATCTCACCTTGTGTACCCATTGGAGTGGGCTAGTTACACACTCGGTGGATCGGGATCGTAGATCGATCTGATTCTGTCTTGAATATGAGACCGTACTGGCTAAGTGTACCTAGGGCGGAACTCTTCACCCCAGGTACGTACAGACCAGAAACACTTCCGAAAGATAGATTCCAATAGGTCGATCGTCCAAACGATCTAGACCTTACCAATACGAAATAATAGAGGGTAGACCAATCAACCGGTCTAGCCCCTGACCAATATGAGAGAAGACCAAAACCGGTCTAAACTCCAACCAATGTTAAAATGAGCCAATATGTCCACGTGAAGACCCAATATGCCCGTGAACTCCACAAACGATATCTCCACGTAAAGACCAATCCAGTGAATAGCACGTTCCAAACGTACTTGAGTTAAAGTGTCGAGATCGCCGAATCGTACTCCCGTCGAGGGACTTCCGGTGGCCAAAGTGCGCGTGCGGCACGTCTAGACCGGGTATAATAGGCGAGAGGGGATAATTCAACCCTCTGCCCCCAAACACTCCGCGGCGGGCGGAGGCGACTAGTGTACGTGCAAAGAAAAACGGCGACCCCTTGCTGTGGTATAGACCAAGACCAAAGGACTTCTACTTAGAAAAATCCTGCAACCAAAACAGTTCTACTTTTTTAGGCAAATCCACAACTAACCAATAAAATTACCTCCCTATGGTCCCTAATGTAACCACACAAAATTATGTAAAATACCCAAAGTCAGGTGAATCACCCAAGACCAGCGTTCTTGATACTCCTTAAATTTGATAGGCTAAAAAGCCCCCCTTGTTTAGACCAATCCGAAATTCGACCAACTGCATTGACCAAAAGTGACCAAATTTGTGGTACACTTCACCACAAAAACGCTTTCGAAGCGCTAAAGGGGAGCTTGTTAAAAGCTCTCGTTCTTGCTCTCCCAGACTCTGGGAAACCTTTTAGCGTCATCTCCGACGCCTCCGATTTCGCAATCGGATGTTCTTTGTTACAAGCTGACTACGCGGGATGAGAACGCGTGATTGCGTTTGAGTCGAGGCATCTTAAAGCTGCGGAACGGAATTATCCCGTTCATGACAAGGAGTTACTTGCAATGAAGTATGCTCTTGTCAAATTTAGGGTTCACCTACTCGGCTCAAAGCCGTTCGTGGTTTATACTGACCACGCGTCCTTACGGACAGCGACAAAGTCGCCTCATCTCTCGCAACGGATGGCCCGTTGGCTCTCCGTCTTTGCGGAGTACAACTTTGAGGTTAAGTATAAACCTGGCAAGCAGAACGTGCTTGCAGACTCGTTGTCGCGTCGTCTCGATTACGAGCTCGCTCACGCGACATTCTTCACCTCGTCTGTGGTGGATCTCATACGCCAGGCGTATGAGAAAGACCCTCAGTGTACGGCGCTTATCAGCGCGTTGGGCGAAAAGGGACTTGGCTCGTCTGAGCCAACCCTGTCAAGTCGAGCTAAAGCTCTTTTACACCGTTACAGGTACTGTGACGGTTTGCTATATCATAGCACGGGCGCGGAGGACACTCCGCGGGTGGTTGTTCCTCATGATGAGGAACTGAAATATAAAGTCCTCTTTGAGGCACATGACGCCCCTACCGGGGGTCATTTAGGTCGGGATAAGACCTACGGCGCTGTAAGCGCTTTGTATTGGTGACCCAAAATGTACATGTGGGTCGGTGCGTATATTCGTACTTGTGAGTCGTGCTAGAGGGTCAAACCCTCTACAGATTCAGCTGCTATAGGAAACAGTTGGAAATTGCCAACTGTTCGTGAGGACCAAGTCAACCTATAGCATACAATTGGGAATTGCCATTTGTTCGTGTGGGCCAAGTCCATCTATAAATATGAAGGTGAGCCTTTGGCGGAGTAGCCGTTCCAACGGCGTGTTGAAAATCCATTTGGATTTTATCTTCGGTTTTACCGAAGGCCGGTTCACCGGCGTTTCTGTCTTTGTAGACAGTTTAAGCAAGATGCTCACCTGGAAGCGATGCCAGTCCAGTGATGGACAAGACGGAACGCGTTCATCGCGTGAAATCCATTAGTATGGATTTATCTTAGGGTTTTCCGAAGGGAAAGGCCGGTTTCACCGGCGTTTCAGTCTTTGTAGACCGTTTGAGCAAGATGCTCACCTGGCAGCGGTGCCATAGTCCATTGATGGACAAGAAGGAACGCGTTCGTCGCGTTGTTAAGGATTTTCTCCGGAGCTTATGTCCGGATTCTCCAAGAGTTGGAGTGAGATGCTTCCTATGACCGAATTTGCCATAAACAATTCGGTGCATGCATCTACGGGGTTTACCCCGTTTAATGTGAACGTATTCGTAAATCCGCGGGTTACGTTGACGCCACGAGTGTGTGGCCCAGAGCTTGAGGGGGGAGGAGTCCCCGATGTCAGCCCTGTATGCTCCTGTCCGTTTGTTTGGCCTACCCTGCAGGGCGGCCGGCAGGCCGCACGACCGGGTGCAGCTCGGGTCTGCGCCTGTAGCCGCCACGGCTCACGCACTGGGCGCCTTCAACGGCCCCAGCGACATAGAAGCATCTATTGTTTGTTTGTTGGTCCTACCCGACAGGGCGGCCGACAGGCTGCCCGACGGCAGGACGGGGCGGAGCGTCTGATGGCGCGACTCCATCATCGGGGTCAAAACCCGTATTGGGTGAAGTAGAAGGGTTATCCACATTCACAGAGTTCGTGGGAGTTCGAGACTCCCCTGCGGCAAGATTGCCGTGACGTCGTTGACGCTTTCGAGCGGGAGAATCCCGCTGTGAGTCAACGACCAAAAGGGCGGGGTAAGCCCCTTCACTCCCAGTAGTTGGGAGCCCTCCGGAGGCAGATGCGCAACCCGCACTGTTCTCCGGCACCGTAGTGAGGGCACGGGCGCTAGCATAGCGCATTAGATAAGGGGTACGTAACGGCCCCATGGGTTTGGCTCTGGCAAACGCCAAGCACAATGCCCTCTCTATCCGAACGTCACGTTCGGAATAGCTGTTGTACAGCTTTAAAAAACTCGGGGAGACGTTTCTCCCCTCCGCCTAAGCGCGGAACTTCTGCTCTGCCTCTTTGGCATATTCGCCTTGCAGGAGAATGAAGGGAACCTCGCGGAGGTTCCCAACAACGGCACCCTGTGCCTGTTTCTCGAGGCGCTCTCGATATGAGGTAACAGTGAACTGCTTCTGCGTGAGCAGTTTTTCCCGGAGTTGATTCCGGCGTGTGATGTGTTGTGGCTGTACATTCGCGAGGCCAGCAGTATAGACGCCTAAACCCTTCTGTACCTCCTTCCTGTCCCACTTTGGGAGGTCACGAGGACCTCCAAAACGATATACCGCCCGTGGAGGGCGCATGGGTGGCGTGCAAGGAAGCTTGTAACGCCTGTGCGGCATTTTGAGCCTCTTGAGCTGCGTCCAGCTCAATAGTGGTGATCGCCTTCGGCGATTCGGATATGTCATCCGAGGTTGGTAATAGTTGCGAACGAGTTAGTGCATTTTCCCCACGTGTGGGGAACGGATTAGGCTGCCGACAACGCCGTTCGGCGCTGTCGGAGCGGTAAACCGTTGGGGAGGTATCCCCAAGGGCATCCACCTCCGAGTTCTCGGAGTAGTATACCTCTTCTAGAGGAGACGCCATAGCACCACTGAAGGTGTACATATGGAGGGCCAGAGGAACTGGCGTTGGATTTCTCCAACAAAACTTTGTTTATTGCGTAAGCAATAGGCTTGATGGGGGAGGATGTAACGGGGTTACATTTGAGTTACATTTAGTGTTGGTGTACATGAGTACACTACGGTTGGGGTCAGTATTGACCGGTTTGAAAGGTTTCGAACCATTGGTTATTTTAACCAATGAGGGCATGAGCCCTTGGTTTGGTGGTGTGTCAGCCATCCACGTGTTGGTACGCCGGTGTGTACACTACATTTTAGCTAGGTATGAATTTGGAATATTCTACTTAGTATTACATATAGTTTATATTAGTTTAAATTAATTTAGGCTAATTATATATTAAATATACATTCAGTTTACAAAAATACTTAAGACTGCCAGGCGCGCGACCACGCCCGGTCGCGCGCGCAGTGAGTGCAGTAGCTAAAGGGAGACCTCCCTTTAGCTACACCCTTAGTAAGGGAACCTTGCCGTTAAGGCATTAGCGGAGCTAGGCGCGCGACCACGCCCGGTCGCGCGCGCAGTGAGTATTGTAGCCTAAGGGAGTTCTCCCTTACTCTACCTCCCTTTATAAGGGAAGTCTTGTTACAAGGGGTTAGCGAAAGCTATCTGTAAACCACCCCGGGAATCTTGGCCCCGAGTAGGACAGCTCTCTCCTACTAAGCCCTTTTATAAGGGCGTATCGGTTAAGTAGCGGCGAACGCCGCTTAAAGGAAAGTCTTCCTCTGTGCGCTAGCCGCAGCGTGCGTGTACGCACCCGGCTACAACTTCCAACACGTTCATAACATGAATCAACGACGGTGACTCCACCCATCATATCCACATGTATATTATCGTATCTCTCAGGTGTACCACTTAAACAGTGGCCAGGAGATCGACTTAATTGTCTTCGCTCCAGCAATATCCACACGCGGATTTGGCAATGGCAATTTGCCTAATAAATTGCCATTGCCGAATCCGCATGTGGATATTGTTGGTTCCCCACTCCTTGGAAGGTGCTACAAGACTTCGGTAGACATCGGTACTGTCTAACACCCAAATGGACAACTTACAGTCTTTTGTCGTCGGTGTCCTGAACAGGAGTTGTAGATTTCGCATTTGCGATTTCAATGCCAAACTTTCCCATTACGAAACTGGTCTTGCGCTCTTGTTTTTTTTCGGCGTGCTTCATCGACGCCGACCTCATCCAGGTGCCAAGTATCATTGTTTACTAAAGCCAAATTTGTTGCCATCAGGGATCCTGCGCAAACTCTCGAGTTTATCAAGTCTATCATAAACGTTTTAGACATATCAAGAATTTTGGCTCGTTCGGCTCCGATACCTACCGACTTCTCTTGTCGATTGAAACATCATAACCCTTTGGTCTCCTAACTTGTTAAATGTTTTTCCTTGTCCATTTTGTTTTGCGTAGATCTGAACAAACCTAGTCGTAGATGTCGATATTTACCCCGCATATACTGAATTTCTCTGACTTGAATTTTAATGCAACCAAGTATCCGCCACGAAAACAGCACTTAAGACAGTTCGTTGAGAATACATGAAGATAATCAAGTCAGGAACTTGCTCTATTGAATGTGCATTAAGAAGTGATTATCTTTCCTAACAATATGAATGGGAGCTAATTGCGATACTATATCTGTTGTTTAACTCATATGAATATATGTACTTAAGTTTAGTACCTACAAGGGTAAAAAGTAGCATTGCTAATAATGGAGATTACGTTGGTACCTTGTGCCATCAAAAGAAAAAACCAGTACAATCAATACACATTTTCAACACTTTCAAAGAGCCGAGCTTGAAAAATTGCACTTCGGCAACATAGCGAGTGTACTTTCGGTCGAGTGAGTGTCCACCTCCGCTGGTCGTGAACGGCTTAGTGTGTGACCAGCTCGTGTTCAACAAGTTGTACCCAGCGCATGTCAAAGATTCGCCATTCGCGTCAGAGCGTCTCCCGTTCGGCTTCCGCTCGCACTACAACATGGACTTGAAGTCGCCTGACTTGTCGAATGCAGGGTTTTCTCGATCAGCGCCAAGGCAGGCTGTGGAGCCTGCTTCCCAACCGAAGCCATCGAAGACCCAGTCTAAGTCATCTCATTCTCCACCGAAGACGTAGGCGCAAGCTGATCAAGCCGGTCTAGTCTTCTCCTCGCTCGGCAATTTGATCGAAAACAAAGAGACGAAAGAGGATGGATGGCCAGCTCCATCTCGGAGCTCAGCATGGCTAGCAATCTGCGGCCACTCAACTCGAAAAAAGAGTCATCACCATTGACGACGCGCTCGTGATCTCGACGTTCACTGGATCCGGAGGTCGTCTCTCGCCGCCAGCGAGTCCAAAGGCTCCACCTAAGCTTGTCCTAATACTGACGAACGGTACGGACGGCACCACTTCACCACTGTGACGAACAAGAAGAAGCGCTCGCGTGGAGGTATGGACTTAAGCAACATGCTGTCGAAACAGATGCCGAAACTGCCGGATGAGGTCTCGACCGCCAACTACTTTCAGTCGCTCCAGACGATGGAATTCAAGCTCGAGTTGATTGACGCGAACGTGGACAGCAAGTACGGCGTCCGTGAACACGTGCGACCGACCGGTCGACGTGAAGCGTCCCGAGGCGCTCAAGTTATCCACCGAGTCTGCGTTCTTCGTCGAGAAGCACCACAAGAAGATCCGCAAGGCGTCGCAGCCGTCGCCTGTTATCGAGTTTACAGAGTCGATGATCAGCGGCTAGAATACGGCGCTGCTAAATACACTCAATGACCGTCTCGAAGAAGCGGACAGGAAAGTTGAGGACATCTCGAAGACTTTTAGGAACGCAACAAATCCGGACCATATCCTGAAGAAGGCGGTCAAGTCTCCGCTCGCGTTCAACAACGTGCTATCGCTCAAGATGGCAGCCAGCGGTGACGAAATCGAGGAACTTGTGCAGCTGCACATGATCAACCAAGTACTGAGTGCGAATCAGCCGGATAAGGACACGACGTTCGCGACAAAATGGAAGAAGCTTACGGGGACATCGGTTCCGTCCAAGCGCTAAGACATCTTCGTCGTGTGCGGCAAATGGTGGAAGGTAACGCCGAAAATCGTTGAGCTAGCGCGTTTCACCAGGGCACCGAGCGCTTTCGAGCTATCGCTCATGTCTATATGCCTAGTCTGTTTGCGAAAGACCACTGGATCCAATACGTCACGGGTCATCCGGTCGAGAGGATCCCCGCCCACCACACTTGACTGCTGCACCCGAACACGCTGCTGGATCTCCTGCGGTCGGAACATTGCCAGCTGTGCATGGCGCATTGGCGTGAGATTCAATGACAAGGTCACGTGTTCGACGAAATCGAAGAACTACGGCGACTTGACGGTCACTATCCAGCGGACGAGTCGGTTCTTTAGCTCCAAATCGCAGAACGCTCCGTATCGCCAGAAGCGGGTGGCGTAGCCACTCGTTGCTAAAGTGGCCCCGGCGTTGCAACCAACGCCGGCATGTTGACCGTAAGCACCAACGGCGTCAAGAAGAACGGAAACCTCCTGATCGACAACCTACTATCGAAATACGAGCTGTCGTGTGTCCAAGAGACCAAATTTGCGGACCGTTCGCACCTCGCAAACTTCAAGTTTCACCTCGAGTCCTCCTTCAAGCTGTTCCTAGGTGACGTGAACGCGCTCCTGGATCGGTCGACGTGCGGTCGGAGCAACGGAGTGCTGACAGTGCTCAGATCCGACTTACCAGGCTTTGCCTCGGCAGTGGATCTCACCCGCATGACCGTCCCTGGCCGGTACCTCGTCGTGTGAGTGATGGTCGAGCTTTCTCCCGTCTACATCCACAACGTGTACGCGCCAGTGTAAAAAAAAAACAAGCGTTCTTTTCCAGCTTGGAGACGTAGGAGTTCGAAGATGAAGCGACGCACTTAGTTCTTGGCGACCTCAAAACTCCGCTAGACCAGAGCCTGGAATGTTCGACGACGGATCTGTGCTATGACCCAAGTCGCTCGTGCTGCCTCGAGTGGTTGGCCCGCCTTGTAATCGTCGACGCCTGGCGTATCAGTCACGATGTGCACGCATGCTCACGGTGCCGATGCCTCACAAGAACCGCCTTGATTACATCTCATCTCGGACGCGTTTTGCAACAATCTTTACAGCGACGCCATGTACTTCCTGCCGCCACATGCTGGAGACCACCTGGTGCATAGCGTGACGTTCAAGTAGAGATCCCAGCTGGACGGTCGAGGGTACTGGAAGTTCCCGAACTATCTGCTTGAGTACACGCTAGTGGTGTAGGCGATCCGGCGTGAGGCTGAGGGTATCCTGTCAAAGCTCCGCACTGAATCGAATTCAGGGAAGACGTGGGCGCGGTGGTAGTCGAACATCAAAATGCATCTGCAGAAGAACTTCGAGCACAAGATATCCACGCTGTAGAAGACGATAATGTCACGCTGGATCAAGCCGCCGCGCGACACAGAGTTGCTGTCGACGACGCCAACGGTAAAGTATACGATAAAGCCATGGGAGACTACAAAGAGACGGTGGCCCGGTTGAGTCAGTATCGTCAAGACACTGCGTTCGATTTCCAAGCTGAAAAGTCGGAGAAGTCGACGACACACTTCTTTCGACCGCTGCACACAAGCTTGCAGCGGGTCTCGATTGAGGAGGTCTTGCTACGGAATGGGAGTGTCTCGACGAACCCGCGCGAGATCAGCCTCGCTTCCTCGAACACCGGTGGTCCGAGGTGGGAGACCCCGACAGTCTAACCGGAACAGATCCCCCGCCAAACAACACGGTGCTGCGAAAGCTTCTCGACTCCGTCGTCCGCGTCCTGTCAGAGCTCGACAGGCAGGCTCTCGACACAGACGAGACCGCGCTCGACTTGATGGAAGCCATCAAGCACATGAAGGCGACGTCATCTCCAGGCATAGATAGCTTAACAGCAGGATTATACCAAGTCGCGCCAGACATGTTCGGGCAGTGCCTCGAGCTGGTTTTAACGATCTGCTGAGGGCGGCAAACTGCTTGAGTCGCAGCACAAGTCGGCGGTAGTACTACTGCACAAGAAGGGTTCGCGTGCAGATCCAGGGACCTACCGACCGAACGCACTCATCCCAGTTGACGTGAAGATACTGTCGAAGGCTATGACGTATCGACTGTAGTCTGTCATCCTGAAGCAGATCCACCCGAACCAGAAAGGATTTGTCCGCGGTCGCTCGATCCACCGCCACGTGCGCTTCCTGGCCGATCTCCAGTACCTAGTCACAACTCGGGACGACGAGGCGTACGCGCTGTTCCAGAAGGCGTTCGATCGAGTCAACTGGGACTACATTTTCCGGCTGCTTGAGTGTATGTGGATCGGCGAAGGCTTCACGCGCTGGGTCAAGCTACTGTACACGGACCCGCAGGCTTACCTGCTGATCAACGGTGTCATATCCAGCCGGCGTTACATCTAAGTCGCGGAGTGAAGCAAGGCGATCGGGTATCCGCGCTACTATTCATCCTGACGATCGAGCCACTCGAGAACATGCTGCGGCCGCACGATGAGTACGGTGTGTGTCTGAACGATGACCACACTGCGACGAGCATCTTCTCTGCAGACGACTCAACGCTGCTCGGAAGTTCCAACATGAACATGCGGGCATAGCTTGAGACTGTGGAGGAGTACTGTCAAGACTCAGGCGCGCATCAAAACCTATCGAAGTCAGTGCTGCTGGCGCTGAACCGGATTCAAGACTGCCCGCAGATGCCCGGTGTCTAAGTTCTTAGACGCTCGGAGTTGGTCCAGTATCTTGGCATTCCATTTATCCAGGCGCCCGTAGACGATCGAATCCTTGGGTCGCTTGTCCATCGCTTCTATGACGGCTTCAAGAAGTGGTACCGTTGCGCTTGGAAGCTTCGTGGCGTCTCCTGGTCGCGCAGACATGGTGCTATTGCGCTTGTGGCACTACGCGCAACACTTCTCGGTTCCGTCGGCTGTCTTCAGGAGATGGCAGTCGATGCTGAACCGATTCGTGCAGAGTCGCAAGCGAACGTGATGCGGCACATCCAGCTGCTCCCGAGCGAATTTCTGTATCTTCGACGCGCAGACGTTGGCCTTGGTGCTCCGAGTCTTGACGCACAGCTGAAGCGGCAGCGTCGTGCTCATGATGCAGTTCGTAGCACAGGCTTGAGAGACGGATGGACGCTGGTGGACGACTGGTGAGCACAGAGATACTGCGGTCGATCCTTCCTCTGTCCAACGAACGCCACGCGCTCGACTTGATCATGGTATCCCCGCAGCGCCACGGCGAGATGATCAAGTGTAGACACTCATCGATGTGGTGGAAGAAGACCTGGATGTGGTGGCATCCGGACAAACTGGGAGAAGACGTGGTGCGACTTGCCTCTGACGAGCGCGCCGAGTATGTGCTTCGCCAGCTGCTCTGTTTTCACTCGGACGACGATCTTCACTACCAACAGCGGAACTGTTGGCACAACTTCTGCGCATCGACGGTGCATAGGCATTGTGCCAGAGCCGCAACGAACCTTCCGTCTGCAGATCTCACGCGTCTTTGTTCTCCGATTGCTTGCTGACTTGATGCGCGTTGGGAGTGCGTGGCCAACGCAAGTCGACTTCGTGAATCGGTACATCAACTTCACGCTGATGGACGTCGCGCCAGGACAGCAAGCCAAGTGGCTGCGGGGCTGTATGGTGAGGTGACGTAGATTGTGGATCGGCTTGAAGCACATGATGTTGTTCTTTCGACACCTGACGGTGGTAGCCTGAGGTTGGTACCGTACGTCGGAGTCTTGAGCAACGAGAAAAAGTTATGCTTGTTCCCTGCGGTCCCACACTAGGTTGTCCTGTGCATCGTATGGACGCCAAAGCTACCGACGAAGCCGCACCCGACGAAGGTCCACTGGGATCGCATTGATGACAACCGCAACAAGGCACACGTGAAGCTCGGTAAGCGTTTGCGCAAGGTGCTGATCTTGATCTTTGCGGACCCTCAGTTTCGACTGGCGTTCCGCCTGCTGCCAGTTCGGTCACGTTGCTGGTTCCTAGAACACATGAACCCCAGCATCCGCTACTGCGTGTGTGACAGCTGTAACGCAATCGATTCTGAGCAGCATCTGTTCTTCGACTGCGCACGCTCGCGTCGGGCTTGTGGCGACATGTGCTCGGAATCGCGTGGACGCTCTTCGAACACAAGCCCACGAACTGCGCGTGTGCGATGAGTGTACGAACCACGAAGTAATCGTAGCCGACGTGTGGCATGTCCTCCGCTCGGAGACGCTTCATTTCGTGTGGTCGGATCGCAATCGGTTTTTGTTCGACGGAAGACAGCCGAGACCAACGCTCGCCGCGCTCCAGGTAATCCTGACGACGTTTGCTGCGCACATCCGGTTTTCCAGCGGCGCCTGTATTCAGCAGAGCCAGCTGAACCTGCTACAGGACGTGCTCACGCGGTTAGACACGCAGTCCGGTTTTGGGGATTTTGTTGACCGCCCGCCACCCTGATATTACTAGTGTTCACACAACTACTGCCTAACACGAATGGCTGGTGGACGGACGTATCTTGATAAAATTTACTCTGAATTTATAAATCAACTTTCTTCAAAAAATGGTATAATTTTACATATAAAAAAGGGCAGTGATAGGTGTACCTCACCCCCTTCTAACATGATGTACCTCACTTTACATATATCTATTTTTACCAGTACTATATTTTAAGCACGACTGTCACGGTGTTGCTGCTTAAGGCAGCGGATGATAAGGACGTGGCGGCTTTTGAGCAGAAAGCTGAATCTCGATCGTCCTCCGATCAAAGTCATAAAATTTATTTTACCGACGTCTTGACGTTTGAATACCTTAATGATGCACAGCTTCTTGATGTGCTGACACACTTGGAGCGCTACAGTGGCATCTGGGTCACAAGTCCACGTAGTGCAATTGCTGTGAGCAGCGCGGTCAATAAATTAGAGTTGTAGTTGAAACAGCAGCTATTCAAAAAGCTACAATCGATGCCCGTTTTCTCTGTGGGTGCAGCCACGTCACGAGGGCTACTGCCCCTCGGAGTGATCTGCAAAGGCGACGATGCTGGCTCAGCGTACATGCTGTCCGAATATCTGCATCATAATGGTGGGTTGCCAGCGGATTGCAAAGAGAAGCCTATGATGTTTCTCTGTGGTGACAAGCGCCGTGATGTTCTCCCAGACAGTTTTCGATCGAGAGGTCTCCCTCTTGAAGAATTAGTTGTCTACCAGACTTGTGCTCTACAAAATATCGCGATACCCGACGAGTGCCGAGTGTCTGACTGGGTTGTGTTCTTTAGCCCAAACGGGTTGGAACCGGTGAAACACCTGCCTTTGCCTTGGTAGTCTATTCGAAAGGCAGCGATTGTAGGCACTCAACTTTGTCCAACTTGATTGCGAAGCAAAACAACGTGACACTTGCTCCTGTTCCTATTAATGACCAGGAAAGACAACTGCCACTGCTGCTCTTCACAAGCACGTTGTGGCTACATAGAAACCATTTTGGGAAGCAGATGTGACGGCACCTAAGCCCAGGCCAGAATCTCTCGCAGACGCTATCTTTGCCTTTCAAGCCGAGCACAAGCTAGAAAAGTTCAGTTTTAGAGATACGTCGTCAAAATATGCGGCAACACTGTATGACTTTCGTGCTGAGTTTATTCCGAGTGTTTTCGACACTTAAACCCTCCTCTGAGACAAATCTTTATTCCTCGTCTTCTGACTTGCGCGGTTGTAAGGCGAGCTTCAGGGCCTGCAGAATCACAACACATAAAACGTTACTAACTCCAACGCCTACGTCCTCAGTGGAATTTGGATTCACCTCAACGCCTTCCCGTTTATCGTTACAGTCAGCAACTGGGCCCGAGATATATTGCATGGTTGCGAAAACAATGCCACCGGTGAGTAGATAGAGGCCAGTTCGGGTAGTGGCTTCTGCGGCTACGCTTATTACCGGTATATGTGAATTCTCTGAATTTTAGTTATGTATACTGTATACTATATACTGTATTCTCGAAAGGGGAGTGATAGGTGTAGATTATATCGGGGCCAGCGCACAACTGTAAAGTGAGGTACACGGATCAAAAGTGAGGTACATGTAACAAGGGGGTGAGGTACACCTATCAGTCCCCATAGAAAATAGACAAAGGTTTATTTGAAATGTGCGGTCTTATGGTTTAATAAACATTTTTTATTATTTAATTAAAAAAGGGACCGACTAGGTGCCCCTATTTGCTACGTGCCCCCCCCCATTTTAAATATTGGAATGTTTCAGTACGTGGATTTACCAAAAATGTACGTGGATTTACCAATTCCGTACACTTTATCTGTTGGAAGAGTGTGTACCCATTTTGGAGTTTACACTCTTCCGTATAGTGGAAGCCCATTGGCTGATGCAGGTAAGACATACATTTTTTCATATGAAAGCAGTTACGAGATTTAAGTTGCATTAGGACCGAATAGTGACTTAAGTAACCATACATAATATATATCAGTTTACATTTTGCATTACGAAACAGACTCTGGACTGAATATCTGCTGGTCCTGACGCGACGTGCACGCAGTTCGCTACCTTCCACTGATCCTCCCGCGCTGAAACTTGGTCAGCTGGTGAGTCTTGATCGTGTGAAGTGATTGCAATATTATCTGTGCATTTCTAACAGGTTATGAGCCCAAGTTGCGCCAAGTAATCCAGTGGAGTTTCTTGGTCGTTTTTGGAGTATCTGTGATACATTTTTATACTGTTACGTTACGTTTGGAGTTTGGGGAAAGCCCTCTGTTGAAGGGGAGGCATTTGACGGACGTGACTGAAGTGTTTTGATCAAATTTGAAATGAATGATTTTGATGGAGATGATGTGACCTCCGTGGACGAGTTTCAAGACTTGGTGCGCGATTTGCGCAATGTTGCAGTGAATGCGGATGCGATTGATGCTGGTCGAGCGAGGACCGCAGTTCAAGACAGATCCCCTGAGCGTAAAAGGAAGGTACCAGTGCGCATTCCTCAAGATGAGTTCAGAGATAGCCTCCGGAATTACCGTCCGTTCGGCCAGCAGATGACAATGGATGATCTGGCCGGGGACGAAGAGGTGGAAGCTGGCGCAAAGCCACGCCCGAGAACATATGATGCACCTCGCAGGGCGCCCGCTGCGGCGCAAGGTACAGGCGGTGCCCAAGTGTCCGCCGCGCAGCCAAGTGTACCGGTGCAGTACACCGGGTACAAAATACCCAAGTTGTGTATAGATAATTTTCGGGACGCGAGCTGTATCCCGGTTTGGGTGCAGGCTACCGGCAATGGGCCTACCTGCTCATGGAGGCACTCTATATTGCCGAGATGAGCTCTGGTTTTCAATGGAGTGAACGGTTGAAGGTAAATAAATTTGGCGAGCATTTGGAGGGCACCGCTGCTGAATACTATCGAACGAATCTGGCATGGTGGTGGCGGGTGCGACCGACGTTGGTCCACGTAATGGACCAGATGTATTTGGGTTTTCGAACGACCATATCGCATCATCAAGCCGCCACAAGGTTCGCGATGGAGAAAGACCCAAAGCGCAGCTGGACGGAGCACTACTTATACTTAGTAGCTCTGGCTCGCGAAAGCGGGTCGAGTGAAAAGTTAATTGTTGAAAGTATTGTGAAGTATGCCGCACCACGCTTCAAGATAATGCTGATGGCTAGATATGACCCCAGACGGGGGGATTATCTTAGTCATGCTCAAGAGTTGATCGCATGGGCTCAATAGCTCGAGGATGATGCGATGAAGCCGAGGACCGCCCCTAAGTTGCACGTGCATGCAGCAACATCTGGTCAGGGGCGGCGCGTGTGCTACACCTGTGGTGGCAAGGGGCACATACAAAGGTATTGCCCCGAGAAGCGCCGTAAGAATGGGGGTGAACGCACCCAAAAGCAAATCCGTGGCGCAAACGAAGGGTCGTCAAAGCGTTTCGTGCTTTCGACCGTGGATAGAAATTTGAATACGTGTGGAATTGGAAATGAAGATGAAGACATCTGGATCATCGATAGTGGGGCTAGTAGACACTTGGTGTCGAACGCTAGTCTGTTGGAAGATGCCAGGGATTGCAGTCCCGACGATAATTTTACCTTGCCGGATGGTGGAACACTTCAGGCAACCAAGGTTGGGCGGCTTACGTTGCGAACGTGCAACAATAGTGAAACGGTTATTGTTTTAACTGAAGTATACTATGCGCCGCAACTAGCCAGAAACCTGATCTCGCTTGGCCGATTACGCGAAAAGGGTTGCGAAATTGTCGACGACGGCCACCTAAGGCGGACTCTGGTGCAAACGCACCGATTGATCGCATCGGGGGTGTGATATGCAGCGAACTTAAGGGTCCTATCAACCCCAGAGATAGGCGTGGAAATCGATACTTGGTCGTTTTCGTCGACCATTTTTCGAACTATGTACGCGTTTTTTCAGCGCGCACGAAAGACAAGGCCGCACGGATGTTCGGGCATTTCATTGCATGGTTCGAAAACGAGTTCTCCTGCAGGGTGCACGTGCTGCGTACCGACGGTGGCTGCGAGTACCAGAACGTTGATCTGTTCTGCAAAAAGACTGGTATCCGTCGTCAGGTTACCGAAGCCGGCACCCCTGCGTCGAATGGCAAAGCGGAGCGCATGAACCGGACCATTTTCAACATGGTCCGGTGCATGATATTAGGATCAGGCGTACCATTGACGTACTGGTCGGAGGCGGCTGAGTATGCAGCATATATACTCAACCGCACTCCGACAAGGTCAAACACCGGTCGAATTTCTCCTCTTGAAGTACTCACCGGCAAGCGACCGGCGGTGAATGCCATTGTGGTTTTCGGGTCCCCGTGCATGGTTTGGAGGGACCCGAAGAAGAATGCGTTGTCGAAGCACGCCGAACGCGCACTTATCCTAGGAAAGAGTGACGAAACCAAGGGATATAAAGTACTGCTACTTAAGGATAGGGTGGTCGTGGTGACCAGGAACGTCACAGCGATTGAAACGCTGAGTGCCGAGGCTAGCAACAAGATCACCAAGGTATTAGAAGGTGAATGCAGCCAAGAGCTTGAAGAGTTAGCAGAATCTCGTGCCAGGGTCACCGATTCAAATACACAGATTTTAGGACATTCAAATGATGCAATACCGGAGTCTGAAGCGACGCCCAAACACGCGGAAACCACTGGGCAGGGTGCGAGAAAATCACGCAAGAAGAAAAAAAAGACACCCAAGGGACGCGACTATGAAGCGTCGAAGTCTAGAAGGGCGTTTGCAAGCGACGTCGTTCTGGAAACGGTTGACAAAAATGGTTAAAATGGTGGAAACGCCCTATGCATTTATGCAGTCTGTGAAACGAATGCTGGTACGGCAAGTGCACTACCGATGCAGCCGTATCCAAGGAATTACAGGGAGGCGCATGGTGGCCATCATTCGATGATGTGGAAACGCGCCGAAATGGAGGAGATCAAGTCGCTCCAATAACTAGGCACATGGGACATCGTGCGCCGTCCAGCCGGCAAGGTACCTCTTCCGACCAAGTGGGTGTACAAGACGAAAGTATAGGCAGATGGTTCGGTTGAGAGGTACAAGGCCAGGTTAGTTTCCAGAGGCTACAAGCAAGTTTTTGGAGATGATTACTTATTCACGTTTTCAACCGTTATGGAGTTGAACAACGTAAAGTTGCTCCTGGTGCTGGCTCAAGTATGGGGGGTAGCGGCACGTCACGGCGATGTGCCAAGTGCCTACCCCAAATCAAAATCTGAAGACAATGTGGAAATATACCTGCAAGTGCCGCAAGGTATGGAAATTACAGACGAAAAATTGCGTGATTATGGTGTGCAATCACCAAAGGAGCTTGCGCTCAAGCTAAGGCGAAACCTATATGGTTTGAAGCAGGCTGGACGCCTGTGGCATCAGTGTCTGTGCGAGACATTGATGAAGTTTGATTTTGTGCAGTGTGTCACGGACACATGCATTTTTGTAAAGCATGTGGGAAATGAAACAGCTGTAGTCGGAGCGTACGTTGACGATCTCCTGGTCACCGGTACCAGCGATCAAATAGTTGGTGAATTTTTCGACGACATTCAAGTGCTCGAGTTAAAGGATTTGGGTTGTGTTACCAAGTTTCTCGGTATTCGAGTCGCAGGGGATCCGAGAAATGGATATACTTTGGATCAAGAGGCGACGATTAAGGAAATCCTGGTTTCACACAAACTGGAAAAGATAAACCCAGCACGCACTCCGGTGCTGGTACTTGATGAAAGCGAAGAGTTTCAAGAGCAATTGCCGTTGCAACCACGGGGAAACATGCCCAGTATCAAGCACTTCCAATCGCTGGTGGGCAGCCTGCTGTGGGTCGCGAGGTGCACACGTCCTGACATTTCGTTCGCTGTGCACCGCGCCACCAGAAAGACCCATGCACCCACCGTAGGCGATTACAAGATTGCTAAAAGGATCCTCAAGTACCTTAAGGGAACGAGTGACCTGAAACTGGTTTTGAAGCATGACGAAGATCTGCCGATGACGCTGCGCATAATGGTATACAGTGATGCAGATTTTGCGGCCGATAAGGCGGATCGAAAGAGTGTTTCGGCGATGGTGCTCTTTGTAAATGGTATGCTTGTGAGTTGGGCCTGCAAGAAGCAGACAGCGGTGGCATTATCGACCGCCGAAGCGGAATTTGTTGCTGCTGCTGTAGCTGGCAATGAGGCGCTTGGCTTGCGGGAGCTACTTGCGGAAATTGGCATGCATTCGAAGACACCGTTAGTGTTCAAGATGGACAACCAAGCTGCCATTAAACAATTGGAAGATGAGTCGAGCGCTGCTAGCACGAAGCACGTCGACATCAAGCTTAAATTCTTGAAAGACTTTACGAGGAAGGGCATTGTTTCAGCTAGTCACGTGCCAAGTGTGGATATGCTGGCCGATCTACTGACCAAGGACCTCAATGCGTCAAGGATTCAAGTGCTGCGTGCAGTGCTAGGGCTACAGTGACGATGGTGCAGCCTCCGGTCTTCCAGGAGGAGTGTTGGAAGAGTGTGTACCCATTTTGGAGTTTACACTCTTCCGTATAGTGGAAGCCCATTGGCTGATGCAGGTAAGACATACATTTTTTCATATGAAAGCAGTTACGAGATTTAAGTTGCATTAGGACCGAATAGTGACTTAAGTAACCATACATAATATATATCAGTTTACATTTTGCATTACGAAACAGACTCTGGACTGAATATCTGCTGGTCCTGACGCGACGTGCACGCAGTTCGCTACCTTCCACTGATCCTCCCGCGCTGAAACTTGGTCATCTGGTGAGTCTTGATCGTGTGAAGTGATTGCAATATTTTCTGTGCATTTCTAACATTATCCATACAACGTTGAACAGGAACCGTACAACTATCTACGTCGAGGATTGACGGTCGAACTCAATACCTTCTCGTCTCCATCATCACCTCCACCTTTTTCTCATATCAGCCCGTGGTTGAATCGATACGTCATATATGAGCTTAGGATTCACTGGTACGCGCAAGTTGTGTAACATCAGTCAAATTTCTCTGATGGCTCTGTACGGCAGCGAGACGGACATGTTTTAGTACGTTGCTCTCTGCAACACCTGTCACAAATAATTTCGATGACGTTACAGTCGTGAAATTGTTGCAACGTGTACAATTCTGGGCCCTCTATAGTGCAGCGCTGCGTACACAATTAACAAGGAATGTGTTACATCGAAACATTTATGACGTCGCGCTTTTTATTGCGTTGAAACTCAACTGCTAGAACAGTAACTCGATGATCACGATGAAACTTATGCATAGAGGTCTTTGTATTCTACTACACGCTATTGCTGAGCAAGAAACTTGCAATTGCTTTTCGCAACATGTAAGAAATGCAATAATGTTGAGGATTGAGGATAAGAATGCAGACGATAAATCATCAAATAGACTCAACGAAGTCCCTTCTGTCTGCCTTAGGAACGCGCAGCAGGCCGGATCCTGACAGTAGACCTACTGAACGAGCAAACAGGAGGATCGGCTCCAAATCCAATTTGTTCAGCGGGGATTCCTCCGTTGAAGCGCGAGCAGATTGGATAGTTGGCGTTTGTCGTCGTAATAGTCGCTCGTGAGACGGTTTCTATGTCATTGTAGTTGCTATTTACACGAATCAACTCAGCCGTCGGATTCACACTCACTGCTCCGTCCACGATAATACCGCGTTTAACAGGGCCGCATGTACCACAAGACTCAAACAGCATACCGGAGTTTATCCTTAAAAAATCACCGCTAACAACAACCGTACCCGAGCCTTGACCGAAGATTATACGACGTGCGACGTATCTAGCCCCTCCACCTGTAATCGTGGTAATACCTGTGCCCGCATTCACGTGAATAGCCCCTTGAACTGAATCTCTAAACTAGACATTCACGAACGCACAATTCTGCAACTCACAAAACACTCCGCCTCCACCAGCAATAATCACATTGCTGAGTGTTCCGCCGGCTTGTACGACGAACACAGCGTTCGCTCGGGTCATTCGAGCACCAGATCGGAACACCACATTGCTGCGTTTGTAGGTTTTCATGCAACCGTCGAATGGCGTCGTTGGACCCACTATTACTGGACTATCGATCGGTACTGTTCCCATAGAAGAAGGCCACGCGCTAGTCGATCGCTCTTCATCCTCTGCCGATACCTCACCGGGGGTATAACTATTCGCAGAAACGTTCATCTCTTCTCCTCTTCTCCAGTTTACGAACATCTTGAGTGCTCGTCACCTCAGATAATGCTTTTACAGCGTCATAATTATAATATTAATGTCCATTCGTTACTTATCATAACGCTAAGATTCAGACATGGACCTGGAGTTACGAGCGCAAAGGCAAGGGGAAACACTGACGCATAATTATTAAAAATGAGATTAATTTCAGTTCTGTCTTGTAAACTGGAGTTTTCTTATCTCCGTATTTTTTCTTCACCACATGGCGGAATAGGACTGTCGCAAATTTATGTACAGCGTAAAGGGGGGGAATGGGGGGGGGGGTGCACGTAGCAAATGGGGTGTGTGAACCTAGTCGGTCCCTTAAATAAATAATTTTCATACGGTCACATGACGTGACAGGCAAGGACACGACTTCAAGCATTATTCAAGAAGCAACCAAGAAGGGGAACAAGCTGGGTATTGACTAACCTTACTGATATAAGTACTAGTGTACAGTACCTAGCAATAATGTACACTAGTATTTATATCAGTAAGGTTAGTCATTACCCGGTGGATGGAGATCACTTGAAAAGTTTGTCTATTACAACAGACTGAGTAGCTTCTCAAAGTATTTTAGCTAATTAAAGTTAACTAAACGAGATCACCTACTTTGTCCTACTGAAATTTGTAGCGTCTTTACAAAACGATTGAGTCACTGACTTCGTTCATCAATATTCACTCTTCACACATGGGACCAGTGTTCAACGGCAAGAAAGTTTTATTGCATACAATACCAAAGACTGTCCAGTTACTCGCCATTAAAATCCAGTGCGGGGAATGGGTTGTCTTTTCCGGCACCGAAGTCAATCGTAGCCGGTGGACTCCCGAATAAAGAAGATTCCCATAAACCCAAACGACGTTTTCCTATTTTGCTTGGTGTATCTGTCGGCGGGACCTTGCGAATTATCGGCGCACTTGGAGTGTTCAGATCGGTTTGAGTAGCTGAAATCACGCTGAAGAGGGTGAGTGTTCCAAACGTGAGAGGTGTAGTAGCGCGCATGGTTTAATGGTTGGCAAGTCGGAGCGAGGACTAAAAAGGGAGAATGACTGTAGCTTTTGAATGAATTTCGCTTGTGCATTCTTTACGATTGGGCGCGGCTATTTCCACACACGCTTTTGCTATTCCACACACACAATTGCTATTTCCACACGCACCCGGCATCCCCCATAGCTTTCAGCCCCTCACTTCCCAGGCCAATCTTGACAACCCGGCAGCGTGTGTGGAAATAGCCGCGCCCTAACTTTAAATAGGCAGTAGAAATGTTACTTGAAAAAACATGAGTCATGACTCCAGGTAAACCATATTTGATCATTTTCCATCGACGAACATTTAACAGAAGGACAAAAACGTGCTTGACAATCTATGAGATTCTTACGAGCAGGGTGCAGGGACGTCACTTTTTACATCGCCATCGCGTTGTAGAACTCTGAATACCATTCCCACGTCTTCGCCAGACCCTGCTCCAGTGAAGTTGTAGGTTTATATCCAAGCAGCTTCTCAGCTTTTGAAATGTCAGCATTCGTACGTGGTACGTCACCCGGCTGGTTTGGCATGATATTAATCTTGGCCTTCTTTCCCACGAGGCGCTCGATGATCGAAATGAAGTCCGTTAACAACGTGGGTGAGCCTCGTCCAAGATTGAATACCTCACAGCCACGGCCATGGTCTAGGCTCAGCACAACGCCCTGTACAATGTCGTCAATGAACGTATAGTCGCGTGACGAAGAGCCATCTCCGTACTGGTCGATGGCCACACCACGGGCAATGCGATCCATAAACTTGAAAGGCGCCATGTCAGGACGACCCCGCGGTCCGTAAACTGTAAAAAAGCGCAGTCCAATGGTATCCATGCCATGCAGGTGGTGATAAGTGTGTGCCAGCAACTCGCAGCTCTTCTTGGTTGCAGCATACGGACTCACGGGGAAATCTACAATGTCCTCTTCGCTGAAGCGGTCCTTCAAGCTACCACCGTATACTGAGCTGCTGCTTGCATATACGAACTTTTTAACGCCAAACTCGCGGCACGCATCTAGAAGCACCATTGTGGCCACTACATTCGCCTGGATGTACATGAGTGGACTGTCGATACTTGGACGCACGCCGGCGCGAGCCGCCAAGTGTACAATCGATTCAGCCTTGGTCTCCTTAAGCACGCAGCGCACAAGCTGCTGGTCGCATATGTCACCAATATACACGGTCACTCGGCTGCCGTACGTGCTACTGAGCCAGTCGAGGTTGTTCTGCTTAAGCTTCACATCGTAGTAGTCATTAAGCTCGTCAATAATAACGACGTCGTCTCCACGAGCCAGCAGCGCCTTAGCAGTGTGAAAGCCAATGAACCCGGCAGCGCCCGTCACGAGCACACGTCGACGAACTGTTGGGATGCTGGATATATTGATTGCATCCAGCTCGTCAGACACTTCAAATGGGGCGGGTGGCATTGCGTGTGGAAGGAGGAATTGACCAGAAGATTGAAAAACTTAAAATGGACATTGTGGTCTTGCTTCTCAGTAGACGACGTGTGTGGAAATAGCCGCGCCCTTTACGATTCGTGTATATATTGGGAGATGATTACATACATATACAAACTCAACAGCTGGATTTTAGGCTTTTCGTAGAAGAATCGAATTATTGG
>CM047591.1:13086319-13143755 GCA_026184515.1 Peronosclerospora sorghi | reverse complement strand
GCAGGATTAGTTGGTAACAACTAATCCTATAATAAAAGTAAATATATTAATATTCACTTATCTGTTAGAACGCAAAATTAAGAGTGTTTATTTAATGGGTGGTTTAGAGGCTAATAGTATAGTAACTAACTAATTAATATAATAATATCAAGTCTTTAACTAACTGTACTATTAGTTAACATGCATGATTCGGTATTTATACCGAATCGACTTTTCCTTCTTAGATTATAATAACTTATAATCTCTTATTTAAATTTCAGACAACGCGTCTGAAATTAAACTGTGATATTCTAACTTGAATATCAATTATGTAATGGCACCCCATTACAAGAAGTGTGCCAAATTTTGGGCACGCTTCTCCACAGCCGCCCCTGAGTCAGACCGTGTCGCACAACGACAACGGTCTGACCTCGTCCATCAAATTCAGTTGAACCTTGGTCATTCAAACTTTTCCGACATGGAGCAACCATCTTCTTCATCCGTTCCAGGTACTTGCACTGCTGGTCTTGACCTTCTTGTATTTCCTTAACGACCGTTCTTGTAGGCACCTCGCATACCACGTCATCGCCTGTCACTTCGCCCGTCCGGTCGGTCCGGTCTGGCAGCTCCCATCGTTCTACTGCACCTCAGACATCGGCAGGGCATCAGACCTGGACCGACGCGCAGTTGCAAGACGCACTTGAATAGATGCACGTCTCCAGGAGCAGATTTCTCAACAGGCGGCACAACGTAAGCATGCATGTCCGGTCTTCACCTTGGACCTGTTCTAACCTTCGTTTGTCTTCAGCCCGTATACCTCCAGCCCGTATACCACCTGGAATCAGCAAGGCGATCAACGCCCTGCTTGCAGCCGATCGGCAGTCGAACACGCATGACCTCCAGATGCGTCAGATTTTGACCGGACTAATAAACGGGCGCAATAGGTTGACCCGCTTGGAGGCTCATCAGCCTCATCTTCGGGAGCAGCTTGTGCTGGTCCAACAGCAGCAAGCAGAAGACCTGCTTGACCAGACCACGTTGAGCATTCAAAGCGACGACCTCGAGAGGCGTCTCACTGAGCTCCGAATTTCGATTCAAGACCAGACCGAGGAGGTCCAGTCTTGTGAACGCAAGTCGAACGATTGGACGCAGGCAGCGAATGGTCGTCGGGCGGTATTAAAAGAATGTCATCAGCGCTTGGTTGACCTGTTGCGTCCTCGTCGGCATCCGGTTGCTGCCTCCAGCGTAGACCGGTCTGCGTCGGCCGCCTTGGTGGACCTACACCGGGACCAAGACCAAGGCCGTTCATTGGCCAAAATTCCACAGTCCAATATTTTACAAAAGTCCAAGAAGCGCGCAAGCGCGCCGGGTGGCTCAAGGGCGCGGGGCATGGCGCGCGACCCCGAACTAGGGGGGAAGCGTGCGGTGCCCCATAAGCGAGCCAAGACGCAGGCGCTTCTCGTGAACCCAAGATTGGACGTGAGTGATGTCTGCAACCCTGCCAAAACTCAAGCGCCCTCGCGCCCTCGTGCTGACCATGCCAAGTATTCAGAGGTCTCGTCCTGGGATGACTCCGGTGAAGACTCCGGTGATTCGGAGTTTGATGTCCCCATCCCAACCAAGTCGCGAACAAGTCCACATGAAAGTTTTGTTCAAGTTGCATCGACTTCGGAGCAGACCAAGAAGACCGGTCCGCATGGTGGCGTTCCACCACCTCATGCGTCGACAAAGTCAACACCTACGGTCTTGCCTGGGACGTCCAAGCTCCACAAAGATGCTTTGTTGGCCAACGTGGCAATCGACAGTTCTTCCCTTCCGCCACGAACGCGTGAGGATACTTTGCCGTGGTCGCCAGGGCAGATCGGTTGTTTACGCCGGTCCACCCTGACCAAGCAGCTCCTGTCCCGGTCTTTCTCTCGTCCAGACCATTGGCTTTTCCCGCCGGCGAAGAAAGTTCCTGCCGCGTCGGAATGGCGGCCGGACTTGATCACGTCGGCACAGATCTCCTGCTTGTACGCTGACGAGCCGTGGAAGATTTTCGAGCATCCCAAGCTGGGGTTCATCTTCCACTCGACTCCGTGGGCCAATGCTTTCATGATTCGGGTGAAATATTTTAACAAGACTCACGCTCAAGCCATATGGGAGGCATCCCACTATCTGGCGCTTCCCCCGGAACGAGTTCGGCAAGACCCTGGCTTGGCGACCATCCAGAACAAGCGCAAGCGGCGTCGGATCAGAGCGGGTGAGGCCTGGCAGTCCCTGTGCCAATATGTTTTGGACGGGATGCTGGCCGACGAGTGCGACGTCGATGTGTTCTTATATCCAGTTGTACTTCATATGCCGCGGCGTCGCGTCGAGAGGACCCGGCTGCTGGCTGACGGTGGCACATGGTACCCCGGTCTTGGGTGCATTACACCGGTCTTGGACCTCAAGGATGCTTTGGTCCAACTAGACCAACAAGAACCTTGGCGTAACCAGTACCAGGACCAAGTTGAAAAGCATCCGTCGTTGACCGTCGGCCGTCTGTGGGGTGATGGCGAGTGAGGTCGTAAGTAGTCGACCAGATAACACTTAATATATATCATCGTTCTTTTTCACATGTTCGGTAATCAAATCACTTGAGCTAATTCCACCACTTTCTCCAGATTTGCACTAGACACGTTATCACCAACCGTTGCACTTACATCGCGAAAAAACAATCCACGTTCGTCACTCCACTATTCCAATTCGTCACATATTCACAATACACAATACACAATACACAATACACAAGACACAAGACCTTTAACCTCTTCACACCGGTCGGGAAGACCGATGCTACTGCATGTCTTTGTCTTGGTCTTCATGGGTCTGCATCACTGCGAAACGGTTCCGACTGACTCGGTCCCGTTCGAATTCTCGTAGTAGTGCTCCACAGTTCAGGTCGGACTCATCGATCCAAGTTGTTTCATCATGTCCCTTCCATCGGACCATATATTCTCGGTGGGTCCGGCCGAACCTGGTCTTCTTGACCGATCGGACATCTAAGACCTTTTCCACTTCAAATTCGTCCTTCTCCAGCGATCGTTCCCAACTGTCCTCCGGCAGTAATGCTTCATCGAAATCAAACCGTTCTGCCTCGTCTACTAGACAGGGCATTTTGGGACGATCAGGAAATTCTCGGACCAGTTTTAACTTGGACACATGTACGATCGGGAAGACCTTGTAGTCCGTGCCGGTTGTTACTAGACGGGCAGCGTGTTCACCAATCATCTCGGCAACACGGAAAGGACCGTGCCACATGTGAGCCAGCTTCTTCGCATAGCCCTCCTTCACTCGGTCTAGGTACAACCATACCCTCGCCCCTGGTTCTATACCGTGGGGTTGGACCTGTTCGTTGTTCCGGTCTGCCCGGTCTTGTGTAGCTTGACGTAACTTTTCGTTGACAATTTCTCTTGCATGCTGGTAATGTTTCTGGACCTGCATGCGCCAACGTCGAGCATCACGATCGCGGGTCCGAGTGCAGCCAATAGGTATCGCGGCTTCAAGAGTGGACCGGGGGTCCCATCCATACGCAAGATAAAAAGGCGTTTCTCCTCGGACCCGATCGGTCGACGAGTTGAGTGAAAACACCAGCCTTTCTGCGTATTCGTCCCAATCGCGCTGGTCTGGATCGGCAACGTACATCTTGATTGCTCTTGGAATAGTTTGTACCATACGTTCTGCCGATCCATTCGCTTGCGGACGATATGCCATCGTCGCGCTCTGTTTCTGGACCAGCATATTGTTAAACGACCGGAACACCTCGGCCATGAAACCGGGTTCTCGGTCGTGTCTGATGACCTCGCAGCGCCGAACCTTCGGAACACGCGTTCTTCGTAACTTTTGGCGATCTTCTCGGCAGACCGGGACGCACTTGCCTTCGCAATAACTAGACCGGTGAACAGGTCTACCCAGATCAACAACTCAGTATTGCCATATGTCGATTTAGGCAGCGACGGTATATGGTACATCGCTATGACCTGGAAAGGGTAGGTAGCTTCGATATTTCCGGGCGATCGCCCCTTGATTACCGGTCTACCCTTTCCGGTCTCGCAATCCGTACAACAACCCACATATTTCTGTACACTTCAGAAAAGAACTCTCCAGTGAAAGTGGGAACTGATCTTGTGATACGTTCTGCCTATGCCCTGATGTCCCCCTTCTAGACTCACATGGTAGTGATGGAGGACATCCGGCTGCAGCAACTCAGGTATCACCAATTTCGCCAATCGGTCCCGGTCTGCACTGTCGTGGTCGGCATCGTGGCAGTAATATAGTAAACCATCCTCATCCACTTCGTAACTGTCTGCGATCTTGGCACATTCTTTCGCTTGACCATTCGTCAACTTAGACAATTCACCGCGCAGGTAGGTCTTCAAATTCACAATCCATTCTTCTTCGTCCTGCGCCTTGAGGATCCGTTCTGCCCTTAGTCGTTGCACAACAGATTCACTCAACCGTTCCTTTGGGAACGGTTGGTGGGACTTCCGAGCTTTCGGTCTAGTCGCGACCATCACATGCACCTGGTCCGGAGCGTTCTTGGGTACGATCACCTCGGGGAGCCTGTTTATATTCATCAATTCATCAAGAACGGCCTCCTCGGTGATCGTAGCCCCGATCTAGTCTCGCATGGCCTTGGTCGCGAGTTAGTCGTCGCTTCTGTTCCAGTCCCGTTTCACGTGCAACAGCTCGTGGCTGGGATGGTCTTTCAATGCCTTCATTACCCGATCATTTAACGACCTGAGCCGTGGAGCCTTGCAGTCGATCTCTTCGGTGATCTGCCTGGTCACTAGGTTGGAGTCACCACATATAATGACTCGCCCCTTCTCTTGCGACGACGGCAGGTTCAGACATAGAAGTAGACCTCGGTACTCCGCCTCGTTAACAGTAATATCCGTCGTGAAATCGGCAGCGGCTGCAACTATAGACCATTGTGGCAACTTCCACAATATGGCACTATAGGCGCCGACCTTCTTCTTCACGCTTGCTGATCCGTCAAAACTTAAGACCAAGAGCTCTTCATCATGGTCGACGGTCGGTGGCGGTCTCGAAACTGACTGCCGAGATTGCTTCCTCGGGGCAATCGCTATCAATGACTCATCCACTTCAGACCGAGGGGTGATACTGGCAGCTAATGTGCCCAATATCGCTTCCTCGCCCCTGGTGCACTTAACGACCTCGAGGGTCCACTGCGACAAGACCGCCGACCATCTGCCTAGACGTCCGTCCATCACATTGGCTGATAATAGCCAGGCCAAAGTAGACCGCCTTGACAGGACCTTTATAGGTCGGCCGACCATCAGGTTGTAACACACATCCAGAATTCGTAGCAACGCCAGAACTTCTTTCTCGACAATTCCATAGTTCACTTCATTTGGATTCAGCGTTCTGCTCGTGAACGTGACCGGATGGTACACACCATCATGATCTTGTACTAGAGTGGCCGAAATGGCCCACTGACTATCATATACAATAATGGTCGGGACCTTTTAGGGATCGAAATGCTTCAAAATCGGTGCCGTCGCCATCTTAGCCTTCAACATACCAAAAGCAAACTTTGCACGCTTCATATGGTCTTCGGCCTCCACTTGCGGACAATCTGCAGCAAGACCAGAGTCGGCGCCCCCATGTAAAGTTGCCCGGTCTTCTTCGCGCAATATATGGTAGTCGACTTTCCGGAGCTCGTACAGAACGGCCGCGAAATCGCGAAGTCTTCAATGAAGCGGCTGTAGTAGTTTAAACTTCCTAGGAAGGACTGCATTGCCTTCAGAGACTTGGGAAACGGGAGGTTGCTTAACGAATCCAGGTCCTTAGGATTAGCCTCTAGACCATTGTTCGAGACCATATGACCTAAATAGGCGACCTTGGACATACCCCAACAACTTTTTATGGCGCTGATAGGTAGGTTCCAGCGGTCGCATGTCTCCAACAATCGTTCAACCTTCTCGCACAGATCGTTCCATGACGAGGCAGGTATCAGAATGTCGTCGATGTACGACCGCCTCCCTAGAACGGACGGTCTTCTTTCCCGATCGGGTTCACCCTCTGTAAACACATCATAACTTTCGGCAGGGTCCCGATCGGTATTGATTTTGAAGTGTCCGTACAGTGCGTTGTCTATCAACCTTTGATAGATCTGGGGTGCGTTCTTCAGACCGAACGGCATACGGTTCCACTCGAAAAGACCAAACGGTGTCACAAATGCGAAAATATCACGGGCTCGATCAGTCATCGAGACCACCCAAAATCCACTTGCCATGTCCAGCGAACAATACCACAAGGTCTTGTCCAGGTCTTCCAACAAATCATTAATCAGCGGCATCGGGTACACCATAAGTTTAGTTAACCGATTTACCAGCTGATAGTCGATGCACAACCTAATGTCTACGCCGTTCTTCTTGATAACAATTACGATCGGCGAGGCCCATGGCGAGGTCGACGGTCTAATAATCTTGGTAGCCAACAGTCCTTTGATAAGATCAGAAATCTTTTCCCGGTACTGTGGCGCCACGCGTCGACATTGCTGAGCAATCGGCTTGGCATCTCCAACGTCAATATCGCAAATCGCACCACGGTCTGCAGGTGGTAATTCATTGCCCTTTCCGATCAGCAGATGTCTTTTCTTCCATATGATATTCTTCAACTGCTCGATCTGGTCTGGACTGTTAAGGTCTTGATCACCCACTTGTAAATCATCCATTGTAACTTCGGGAGAGTCAGCAGACACTTCAGGGAGGACTGCCATTTGGCTTTCCAACTCCTGAATGTACTGTTCCCCGCCTTCATTTATACAGACTTGTTCATCATCTGGGGTGATATCACATAGACCATCTGGACCGGCTGAACGCCCCGGGTCTTGATCGACGGGCTGTCCTTCACTGATATCGGTCTGATTAGGAATAACGTCATGGTCCGACCTAGCAACTTCATGTTCCCCTTCTTCCGTTTCTTGCTCCGCTGTCGCCTGGTCTTGTGCTGACACCACGTTGACTAGCCTCGGCTCGTCTACTTGATGGTCCACCGTTCCTGGTGACTGCGGCGCCTTTCTTCAGACCAACATCTTTTTAGGGGTGACATAACTCGGTCTTTCCACTAAAGGTGAGTTATCCTCTTCCACCGACCCATAATCGCTGATAAGATCGGTGGTCGATTGGTACGCCAGGTTTTGCCACTCGACATACCGCCTCGACCCAATCGAGACGAACCCCATCTTCCTTGGTACCTTCCCTTCTGCTAACCACATGCCGAAAATAGTTTTATTGTCCAGTGTCAGCGGCTTGTCACCGATATTGGTAACACGGACAAAATCACGTCGACCAGCACTCTTTACGAAGGTCGAGACCCACCGATCGCCCCTGGTCAACCACAACTTCCTCTAGCGAAAACCTTTCTCAACCGGGGTATCGGAAGACCGACCAACTGGGATAGTGAGGTCTTGATCCCACCGGACCAGATCGGTATACGAACCATACAGAGGTCTTCGACCAGCCAACTGGACCTGGACCTCATCCGGGAGCGTAAGCACTTCATGTGACAGGTCTAGGCGAATACCAGCTGGGACCATGAAATCCATTCCTAGTAAAGCGTCTTGACCAGCCAACTTGACAACCCAAGCGCTGAAAAAGTAGACCAGCGATCCCGACAAAGTAATTTTCACACGCGTTCTTCCTTCGGTCATATAAGAGTTTTCGCCGATCCCGACGCATTCTTGTCTCTGGGTATCGTCTTTACGACATCCGACCTACGAGCAAAGGCGGAGTCGATAATTGAGACTTCGTCCCCATAGTCGAACAACATCGTTGCCTTCTGGTTGTTTTTCTTACCACAGGCTTTCGCCTGCTTGAACCATTTGTCGGGAGCATGATACTTCCAGTATCCGCGATACTCCCCAGGAAGCAGACCGAACTGCATGACCACCTTCGATCGGGAATATTCATCAGTCGTGAGATTGTAGACCGGATGATCCCGATCGACGCAATTGAGAACAGAACATGTATTGTCGGTTTTATTCTCCATGCCGACATATGCATAGATGCCAAACGTAGATCGCTCGGCTCGATCCAGATTTTAACCTGGCGAGCGTTCTAGTTTAACATCTTTTCTGCGTCCGGCGGCAGCATCCCCGCGTGCTTGTCCGGCACGTACCACTTGCGCATCATGTTAAAAAATTCTTCAATCTTGCAGTGGCCGGCCTCGTGGATCTCTCCACATGACTTGCATACGAAGAGGCAGTGGTCCGTCGGGTGGCCGCTTCTCTCGCACTTCTTTCACACCATCTTCTTCCAGCAGTTTGGACCATCATGTTTGCTCGACCCACAGTGGGAGCACTTCTGACGAGGTCGTTCTGGATCGGACTTGCTTCCGTTCCTTCCCTTCCGGTCCACCTGGTCGGACTTCGACTTGGTCTTCGGGGCAGGTCCCGCAACATAGACGTAACGATACTGGTCTTCATCCGATGACTCCTGGCTGAATGGACTTCCACTTTCCCCTTCTGACCCCGTGCTGTCATCAGCTACAATTGCCTTGACCGCTCGGGTAGGTCTGGTCCAAGGTCTCTTGACCGGATCGGTCTCGGTCTTGGAACGATAGCGACCTGATCCACCAGCGGTCTTCGCTCTCATACTACGCGACTGTTGTAACGTCCGAAGGGTCTGTTCGACTTCGCCCGCATCCTTAAGACGCAGTAGAGTAAGCTGGTCCGCCAGTTCTTGATCGTCAAGGGTACTAATATAGTGACCCACATGTTCTAAGGCGGCACCGTTCGGCGGGTTATTCTCTTTGATTGTTATACCGGCGCGAAGTGCAGCCACGTTCAACCGATGCAAATACTCGATCGGTGTTTCGTCGGCCCGCTTCTGCATATGGTGGTACTTACGGGCGCTTGAAAATCCGGAGTTACAATATTGACCTTCAAACTCCGCACATAACAGGTCCCAGTCAGACCGGACGCCCCGACCCAACTGTTGAATCCAGTTCGCAGCCGGTCCTTTTAACAAATCCCGGAAGATTAAACAACGTTCGCTTTTTGGGGTCTGGTCTCGCAGGAACGCAGACTTGACCCGACTGAACCAAGACCGGGCCTGGTCTTCATCAGCATCCTTGCCGGTGAAGTCCTTGAGGTCGGTCGTCGCGGCCATACGGATGCGCGGAATCGAAGCAGATCCAAAGTCGTAGGCATTAGTGGAGGCTAGGTTAGCCTTGTGCACGTTGCCTGCGCCTGTACCATCTGACCCACCATGGTCGTCAAGACCGCCTACCGACTCCATATCACAGTCACTTGTCTTGCTTGGTCTACGCGGTCTTGCCGGTTGCGGCTTGCGTCTTCCCTTGCCGGTTGTTTTATCACTTCTAATAGGCTTATCCATAGATTTTACCGATTCCATATCCACATCTTTGCAAACATTGACACCTTGACAGGTAGACCGGTCTTGGACATGTGGGCGCATAGGTGGTGTAACCTGTTCTTCCATGAAACGTTGCATCATCGTCTCAAACATGGCTTGGACGTTGGCTGGCGTCATGGGCAACGTGTTGATACCCTACTTTTGCGGAACTGAGGCCTGTGGGGCTTGCTGGAGCCCTGACTGGAAAGCATCCCCTTGCTGCCGCATGTACCTTTTTTGTTCAGATCGGGCATGGTCCACCCTCATGGTCATCCGCTCGACACCGGTCTCCAACTCTGATGAGCTGTTAGAAGCCGGTGGAGACTGGTAGATCGATCCATCATCAGAACCAATGTCAACAAGCTCTGTGGAGGCTTCGGCGACCTTCATTGCCGTGGTGAGAGTTGGGCGGCGAACCGCCCCCACCAGTGGCACCAAACGGTCGTGGAGGTCCGACATCGACGCCTCCAGTCTCCAAGCATCAAATTCAAACAATTTATTGACACCGGCGGGGTTCTGCATTTAATGACAACCTCCGCCAACATCGCCACCAAATTATTGACGAGCAGTAATGGTCGATCACTCTGGATCGGCTCGGTAGTGGGACCCAGAAGACGGTCGGGAATATGGAGGTCCAACACCCGAAAGACCTGGTTTTGGAGAACAAATTGCTTCAATTCAAAAACATAATACATCTTGTCCAGGTCTTGTTCGGTGATAGCCTCATCCACGACCTTCGACTTTTCTTCGAAGTCGTCTTCGTCGGGTGGCATTCCCAGCCCTTTTCTGGGAACCTTGGGTACTTTAGGGAGGTAGAACGGATCGTTCCAGTCAGCCTCCAAGTAATTTTCATCTTTTAGTTTTCCATCAATTTTTTCATTCATACACATAGGATCAGGACCAAGGTCCTTATCCTTTCCGGTACTATAGCAAGACCTGCTATAGTCCCGATCGGCTCCGGTGGGAGCCTTTTGGGGAGGAAAAACTTAGTAATCCCGATCTGTTCCTCCGCCAGGCCAGATCGGACATCTCCATCTTTATCAACAACGAGAACGTAAGGCGATAGCCTTTCCTTACGTCCTCTCCAGAACGACTCCATATTCAAATCATTCAAATCTTCGAATCCATTTTTTGATGGAATATCAGCACGGTGATATCCACTATCACCAAGTGATCCGGGTACGCGCACCATTGTGGTTGAGTCAAGTTCGAAATCGAAAACATTAGCATCGATAACCTGACTAACACCATCGCGCCCAGCCTTCCAACTTTCGGAGGGGGACCTCCTCGGACCACCACTCGAGATCTGGTCCGATCGTCCGCTGCAAGCAGACAACCGGTCGTCATAAGAACCCACTTGGCCCGATTGTTTAGTGTCCATATCACCTTGTGTACCCGATGGAATGGGCTAGTTACACACTCGGTGGATCGGGATCGCAGATTGGATCGAACCGGTCTTGAATATAGAAGACCGATCTGGGTAGGTATCTCTGGGACGGAACTCTTCACCCCAGACACAAACAGACCAAAAACACTTCCAAGAGATAACTTCCAATAAGTCGATCGTCCAAACGATCAAGACCTGACCAATACGAAATAATAGGGGTAGACTGACCGTTCCGGTCTATCCCCTGACCAATACGAAATAAGACCAAAACCGGTCTAGTTTCCAACCAATATTAAAACAATCCAATATGTCCGCGTAAAGACCCAATATGCTCGTGAAACTCCACAAACGATATCTCCACGCCAAGACCAATCCGTGAAAAGCACGTTCCAAACGTACTTGAGTTGAGGTGTTGAGATCGCCAAATCGTACTCCCGTCGAGGGACTTCCGGTGGGCCAAAGTGCGCGTGCGGCGCGTCCAGACCGGGTATAATGGGCGAGAGGGGATAATTCGACCCTCTGCCCCCAAAACACTCCGCGGCGGGCGGAGGCGACTAGTGTACGAAAAGGGAAGAACGGCGACCCCTAGCTGTGGTGTGAACCAAGACCAGAAAAAGTTTCAGCCACTTATCCGAAAGCTAAAAGATTTCCTTACTTAAAGGTATAACCTCTGTCCTAAAAGGTAAAACCACAACTAAAATACTACTACCCTATAGTCCCTAAATGTACCCCCACAAAAATATGTTAAATACCCAAAGTCCGGTGACTCACGAAAACTTGCGTTCTTGACACTTCTTGAGTCTGATAGGCTGAAAAGCCCCCCTTGTTTAAACCAATCCGAAATTAGACCAAATGCCTTGACAAAACTTGACCAGAAGTGTGCCAAATTTTGGGCACGCTTCTCCACATCGCTACTCGTGATCTTCCCGACGCATCTCTGACTCTTGTAGCCTTGCAGCACTGGAATCAAGCAAACAGAATCAGTCACGTATCCTACTTCACCCATTTTCAATACTTTACATACATTCGTTTTTGACAAATACTCAAAGCAACTGCGGAGCTCTTTTTCGTGCACTCTGCAGCGAGCTCCACTGAACCTTTTGAGCATCTAGCGTCGGAAACATTACTGTCTTTGGTTCACTTGGGGCTGCATCAGCTCCCACCGCAGCATGACGGAACGTGTTCTCGCCCAGGTCACTAAATAAAATTCCTTCCGAACCGAAGCTTCTCGCCGCATAAAACGCTATACCAAAAGAACGACAGAGTGCATCGAGCCTCAGCTCGACACTACGCGGATATCCTACGAGACACAAGACGGTAAATTGCTTGAAAATTCGTCTGGAAGATCCGTCCTCGTCCTCGCATCACATGCCACTTGCACCAAAGGATTCAGCTCCTGCACACGCGGGAGACACGCCTTGGCACGCTATTCTCATCACATACAATCATCAAGTTGAAAGGAACGTTTGTACATTTCGGGGCTGTGTCTATTGCTTGAAAACCCACGTTTGACCTACATTTTTGCCCACGTTTTCCTGGGAAAGAAAAAATTGGGACGCCACGGCTAGTGGCGTCACGGATTGCGTATCGTGTAATGTGACGCTCACACCAGCGAGCACCAAGTTTTTCACAAGTTCTGATCCGAGCGTGGATAGACCGCTGACGAGAACGCGTGAATTTTGAAGACGTTTCTGGGCTTCCACGTCCCACAGGCGGATCTGCCGGTCGTACACGGCTGCTTCCGCAGCGCTGAACGTTGCCATGAAATACGAACTAGTCTATTACAAGTAATATATTTGACTATAACTAAATTATAGTCTGATACAAATACACAAACATTGAGTATACCTTTTTTGGTCTTCTACGAATCTGTCCAACTTTAAATGCCTTGATCCGCGCAAAAAAGTCCCAAAAGGGTAAATAAGTATATCCTTTTTCGTACTTTTTTGTTTTTCGTAGTCGCTGCCTCACTTGCTGCTAGTTAGTCTTTCACTTGCTGCCGTTTAGCCCGTCCCTTAAAAAAGCGCTTACATCTATCTACCTTTATAATAGTTTTCCGTGTGACACAGGTACCTACCTACCCTCTCGCGTAGCTTTGTCAACTCGGCGATCCCATTGGAACCAAAAACAGAGGGCGTTACCGCAGAGCACGTAGACGACTCCGACGATCCACTCACCCACTTAGAAGCGAGACACACCCAGCACCGGAAGTTTTGGGTTACGACGCATTTGCATTGCAAGGCGCCAGATTAGCGTCGACGTCAAGCGTCTAGCCGTGCTGATGTGTCGTAAGTATTCATTAAGGAGTACGCTGACAACGAAGGTAACGATGCAAAAGATGAAGAGGAACGTGGGGTGGATCATTTCAGTATGACCAGTTTCGGTGATGTTGCGACCAATACCAGTGTCCAGAAGCAGATGGTTTTGGCCACCGCTTGTGGCTATCATGTTCGGATAGCCTTTCCACCACTTCATCATGGTATTAACAAGCTGGAGCTCGTACATTGGCGCCCAAGTCGCAATATTGCCAAAAATGAACAAGGCAACGCCCAGCGTAATGGAAACGCAAGACATGGACGGTGGTCGACGGCGTGACTGGAAGAACCAATGATTGATTCGATTCTTTGGGTGGTTTTCATCGAATTCTGGAGTCTTGAGGGCGGTACAGTCCGCCATGGTAAATATTGACTGATTGGTGTTGACAAGTTCAGGGATGATATTGTGGCTACCACACGTGGTGCGAATCAACAATAGCAAGACTCGATCGAATTTTATGCGTCGACGCCTTGATTTTGCAACTGTTCAGTTTAAATCCCTGTCCGTTTGATGTGCTATCGCTAGTAGTTAATCGAAGTGTAGAAGTACGATGCCTTGTCTATCTGTAGTCCTTTCAGGAAACCGAACATGTAAATAAAAATACAACTATGTTCATATATTTCTTTGAGTTTATTGCTCACAGACGCTCTTTCACTACATGCTCAATTACGGCTAAAGGTAATATATGTTAGTCTCAGTATGTCGGATCCCCGATTCTTACAGATGAAAGCTGGTAGCGTAATATCGTCCCACCAATTCCGTAATGAAAGAAAATAAACAAAGAGTTTCGCCAAAAATTTCCAACAGTTGAGCTATTGCAAAAATAGACATGCGTCTTCATTGGTTGAAGACTGGGGTGCTAATATAATGGTAGCTTCATTAATGACCAGTCCTATGTATATTAATATTTCTATTGGTCGAAAGTCACGTGGGGGGTGCGGGTAGGGCGATACTTCTGTTATTATATAGACTAGTATGGTGCCCGTCGTACCGACGAACTGTTTCATTGGAATTTCACTAAAACTACAGTATATGTACATTTACTTTGAAGGAAAAAGGAAAGATAGATTTTGCGGGTGATTTTCTACCGTAGTAGGGGATTGTACCCGTCGTACCGACAAACTGTCATTGAAATTTCATTGAAACTACAGTATATCTACATTTACTTTGAAACCACAAAGAAAGACAGTTTTTTGCTGGTGCGTTTTTACCGTAGTCGTATAAGTAGTGTTGTGTAACACATGATCGATAGATAAACCGTGGCATGTACATATAATGATCTAAATTCACTCCAAGTACAAATAATGGTCTAATTCCTCCAAGTACAAATAATGGTCTAATTCACAAATATTCATCCGGCTGCTGCCTGCGCAAATAATTGTACTGTTTTTCTCTGGGTCCAAAGAATGTTCTAAGATTAAGTTGTCTAGTGTAGTATTTAATCAAATCGAGACGCGCTCGTTTCGTCCTTATCTATTCCGCCGATGTCATCCATCTCGTCACTACCACTGCTACAATCACGTACCCATGATTCGTACGTATGTTCAACATCTTCAAGTTGATGCTCTTCTCCTATCGGACTCAAGTACGCGTATTTTCCAACGACACCCACGCCAAGAATTTTTTCTGGGATAAAGTCACCACAGACCGAGTAGTTCTGCATCAGTAATCTCGTGCATGTCTTCCCATTGTTTTCTGTAACACGCGCACGGCATCGGCAAACTCGATCGCGTCGACGCGAATATCATCTACTGCAACAATGTGTTATCCGGGTGGATCGCAACCCAGTCGATATCCTCACCAACGACAATACCAATACGTTTGAGCACAATCAACGGTTGATCCACAAACTCAAACTCTGAAACGCTCTCCACCTCCACTACACGCTCATAAAAAACATCTCGTACTGGAAAATTTCGCCTACCGGAGGCTGTACTACAGCGTTGCAACCACTGGATACTACCTCTCTAGACATCGTATTGATACCGCATTTCACGTACACGTAGCGAGCTATACTTGCAGGCGGGATGCCCTTCGTACTAATTGTCAGTTGGCCATGTCCACCTGCCGGAACGTAATGATATCATCCCGTCTTGATCTCTTGCGAGCCTTCTTCAGAAATAAGCATTTGTACGTAATTTTTCACGGAATGTGTCTCCGGCACGTTATATTCCACTACATTAGGTATAAACAAAACGCACATTCGTGACTTTACTTAGACGCTTAAGATATAATCAAGTGAAAATTCCATACACGTCACAAAAGACCCCTTTTCAACCTGTCCATCCATATCCAACTGAACAATTCCGCTAGGTCTGAAGGCCAATAGTTTTATCGCGGAATTACTTTTGGGCGTAATTTGATCGAGTGAGTCTTTTTTAAAATTTTGAGCTTGAGCCACCCATTCTGACTTGTGCCCTCTTCGCAATAGATCCTGCGGTAGCAATCCGTAACTCTCTCTCATTGGTCGTACTCCGGCATGAATCAACATCTTTATGGCCATTTCGCTCTGTACGAAGCACGCATGGTGGAGCGCTGTCCATCCATTCTCGTCTTGGTGATCCACATTTACTTGACGTATCAATAGCTGATGCAGTATCTCTGCCTTTCTTGTCATAAGAACCGAGCCCGCGTCATCTGTCACTCATTTACAGTATACTCGGCCTCACTACCGCTTCTTTATGCATTTTCATTGACCAAAAACTTCAGCTCTTCTTCCTGTTCTTTCAGTTCCGGGGTTACGATCGTTTCTCCCTCGTCACTACTTTCGAATTCGTATGATGCATTGCTCTCTCGCTTCTTCTGCACACACACACACACGATTGCCCTGAGTAGTAACACGATCCGGACACGATAGAATGATAATCGTTTCTTACGTAGAACGCATTTGGAGCCGAAGGTGAAGCGTTAAGCCGAGCTGTGGGTTCTTTAAGTCACGCTTCAGTACATGGATCGCGTACTTAATTGAATTCATACTTAGATCAAGACTATTTTCGCTTAGGTAACGGGATTGCATACTTATTCAAATTCATACATAGATCAAGATAATTCGCTTAGGTACGGGATCATTGACGACATGAATTCTGTTATATATATATAGACTAGCATAGTGCCCCCGTTGTACCAACGGGGCAATAAATTTAATATTTGAACTTACATATATGAATCTCAGAACGGCCCCTAATCTCATCAACAATTTCATAAGCTCCTAAGCTTGTTTTTGCTTGAAAATATCGAGTAAGGCAGCATAAGATAGAGTGTCTGCTTCGTTATTCTTTCGCCCACAGCTGATTCTATCCTTGTGTAACGTAATTAATTGAGGCCGATACAGATCAGTCCGTGAATTAATTTCGTTGAGCGCCAAACTATCTCCTGAAGTCGTTAGCGGCACTGTGTCAGGACCTACTGTGTCCAATGTTATCTTGGTAGCTGAACTCTTGCTAATTTTATTAGCATGGCGACGTGGCTCACATGCTGACCCTGTTGAATTTGTTGCTGCATAAGTTTTTTCATGAAGACGCAGCTGTTGCGTCTACTGTTGCTGATCGAGCTGTTGCACTGCTTCAGCGTTGTGCGCCCGCAGCTGTTGTTGCTGCTGTAAAAGATGCAGCTGGCGCTGACGTATTAAAGTCGAGTTGCTGTAGCCCATCGCAACTCGTTGCGCCGCAGCAGCCACACACACACACTCCCTGGCGGAGATAGGACACCTCAGTCTTGATGCATTGCTCTCTCGCTGCTTCTGCACACATACACACACACACTGGCCAGTTAGGAACCTGATCGTTTGGGTAAGTATCAAAGATGCCCTGAGTAGTAACACGATCCGGACACGATAGAATGATAATCGTTTCTTACGTAGAACGCATTTGGAGCCGAAGGTGAAGCGTTAATCCGAGCCGTGAGTTCTTTGAGTCACGCTTCAGTACATGGGATCGCATACTTAATCGAATTCATACTTAGATCAAGACTATTTTCGCTTAGGTAACGGGATCGCATACTTATTAAAATTCATACATAGATCAAGATAATTCGCTTAGGTACGGGATCATTGACGACATGAATTCTGTTATATATATAGACTAGCATAGTGCCCCCTTTGTACCAACGGGGCAATAAATTAAATATTTGTAACACTGCAGAATGTAAATTGGGGTTGACCTAAGAAAAATGCGAAGTCAAGGCAAATAGATATACACTATATTCTATATTTTATCTAATTGAGCCAGTAAGTAAGTCAGGCTATATGCTATTCTAAGTAAGTCACTTTATACCCCGCTCTTTCCTACCGAATGGACAAATGTCAATTTAAGCCAATCAAAATGAGTGAGAGCTGTCAATTTCATCCAATCAAAATGAGAGCTACGTACACCAAACATATAGTTTTTTGTATGTATCGAGCTACACGAAAAGACGGATCAAATTTTATTATATATATAAATAATGTACCCGTTGTACCAACGGGTCAGGGGAGGAAAAAGAAAAACAAAAAAAATTTAGAATGACAATAAAAGAAATTATTGATGAGACCGTTAAACGTGATCGAAAGCGAACGGATTCATTTTCTTGGTCTTCGTATACATAGAAAGAAACTCCGCCACCTTCACGTATCAACGTGCCTTTCCCGGCACGAAAGCGTTGCGATGTGTCACCGCTTTCAACCTCTTGACCATCAGATTGTTTCGACTTAAGTACTTCATGAAAGGGAAGGTAAATGTCAACTGGACGGTCGAAACACTTGATGAACCCACCTCCATTTTTGACACGATTGACCACACCGTTTTCACGCGTCATGGTCGCGAGCTTGGCTTCAATCTCTTTCTCTAGCTTCTCTCGTGCTGATAATGTTATTGACAAATCTGTCGCACGCTTAACGCCTTCTTTACGATGTTTTGCAACCCTAAATCGCACTTCATACCCAAGTTGCGGAAACAGCTTTGTACTACTTCGATCGCTGTCGTGTTTTTTGTCCTCTCGGTTCTCTACGTCGTTATTTGCCATACTGTCGAATAAAAAACGAATTACATCGCATCGAAAGTGCGAATTGTTCTCGACCTTTTCCTGCTCTGTTAGTTCCACTGTTTTCTCACTTTTTTTCCTTTTTTCACTCCAATGAGTCCATATTCTTCACGATATCCGTACCGTTCATCCTGAAAACTTCCTTGACCAGCTAGCCTCCACGTGGTAAGCTCTTCGTCACGACCCCGTCGAGTACTTGGTCTGTGACTACTTCCATTTGAATTGTTCCTTTTGGTAATACCACTAAAAGACACGCCATCTCTTTGTCCGATCGCTGATTATATTTGACTCGAAAAAAATTCCACTTCATCCTGGAGTTGAATGTCCACGGGAGCTTCCGACATGTGGAAAAATAAGTCGCCTTCACGTTCCATGCTTCGCGCAAACCCAAAATTCTCCTTACTATGCACGACAAACCCTTCTTCTAGGGGCAGGTCTCGCGTGCCACGTCGGTCGGCATTGTGTCCCCATTTGTTAGGCATGGGGCGTCGTGTGTCCCGTTCAAAACGTCTCTCGTCTCGATTTTCCCCTCTCTCCCGATCAAAACGTCTCTCGTCTCGATCTGCCTCTCGGTCCCGATCAAAATGTATGTCGTCTCGATCCGGCTCTCTGTCCCGATCCGAGTGTCGCTCTCCTTGATCATACTCTCTGTGGTGAAACGGACTCAAGAATTTTGGTCGCTTTGCGTCAGCAGCACACCGATCGGCTTGTCGGCAATCGTATTGGTGGAAATCAAGGAGGCGTTTGGGCCAATCGTGTGCGAGAGATGTCAAGAACACGGATTTTGGTGAGTCACATGATATGGCGTGCACTTACATATTTTTATGTTTTGTACATATTGGGGACCATAGGGGATAGTTTTTACTTAGTCGTTAAATTTCTTGGTTTTTGACACCCGATGAGTGTCGTTAAATTTCAGCCTTTAACATTCAACGAGAAGTCGTTTCGTCGCTTGTACATCAGTCGCCTCTGCACGCTGCAGAGTGTCTGGAAGCAGAGGGTCGAGCAATCCCCTCCATCTTATTATACCCGGCAGGGACGCGTTACAGGCGCACTTGTCCCGCCGGAAGTCCCTCGACGGGAGTACACATTGGTCGTCTTTTCAAGCGCAAGTTGCACACGTTTGGAACGTGTTATCAAGTTATTGGATTACTTCGTGGAGATATCGTTCGTGGAGTATATCACGTTCTTATTGGATCTCTATATTGGAGTATAGTACTTTATTCTCGTATTGGTTGGGCTCTACGATCGATTGAGCGATCTGCCCTTTTAAGTATATTTACTTGGAGTATAACTGGTCTGTCCGTACCCATTGTGAAGAGTTCCACCCAGGGTACACTACACAGCACGGTCTCCCACATTTGGACCACAAGTCGATTTACAGCACCGATCCACCGAGTGTGTTACCAGCCCATTCCATCGGGTACACAAAGTGAGATGAAGAGCAAATCAGACCAGGCGTCCTGTGTTGATGATCGGTCGTCTGATAGCAGCGGACGATCGGATCGGATCGTAGGTGAAGGTTCGCGGGGTACCCCCCCCTGTAGCCGGTGCGTATACGCACGGTGCGGCTAGCGCACAGAGGATGACTTTCCTTAAAGCGGCGTTCGCCGCTACTTAGCCGATACGCCCTTATTAAGGGCTTAGTAGGAGAGAGCTCTCCTACTCGGGGCCAAGATTCCCGGGTTAGTTTACTATAGCCTTTGCTAGTGCCTTAACGGCAAGGCTCCCTTACAAAGGGTGTAGCTAAGGGGAGGGCTCCCCTTACGCTACGGCACTAACTACACGCACGACCGGTCGAGGTCGTGCGTCTGTATGAAAGAGTGAAATGTAAACTGAATATATTTAATATGTAATTATTTAAACTAATATAAACTATATGTAACACTAAGTAGAATATTCCTAATTCGTACCTAGCTAAAATGTAGTGTACACACCTGTGTACTGACACGTGGATGGCTGACACACCACCACACCAAGGGCCCATGCCCTGATTGGTTAAAATAACCAAATGTTCGAAACCTTTCAACCCGGTCAATACTGACCTCAACCGTGGTGTACTAATGTACACCAACTCTCAGTTACCCGAATTTAACCCCGTTACATCCTCCCCCATCATGACTATTGCTTACGCAATAATCAAAATTTTTGTTGGAGAACTCCAACGCCAGCTCCCCTGGCCATCCATATGTACACCTCCAGTGGTGCTATGGCGTCTCCTCTAGAAGAGGTAGACTACTCCGAAAACTTGGAAGTGGATTCCTTTGGGGATACCTCCCCAATGGTGAGCCGCTCCGACAGCGCCGAACGGCGTTGTCGGCAGCCTAATCCCTTCCCCACACGTGAGAAAAATGCACTAACCAGTGCGGCACCCCTGCCCGTATCGGATGATACATCCGAATCGCCAAAGGCGATCATCACTAATGATCTGGACGCAGATCAAGACTCTCAACTTGCCGCACAGGCACTAAGGGCTGCGTTACGCGCCCCCAAACGTCCTTCAAGGGCGGATTATAATTTCGATGGTCCTCGTGACCTTCCAAGGTGGGCCAGGCGTTTCGTAAGGACTAGTCTAGCGTCCTATACCCCTGGCCCCGCGGCTGAACAGCCGTACCAACGCGAACGCCGTGAGAAACTCCGGCAACAATTGCTTACACAAAATCAGTTCACTAGCGTCTCGTACCGAGAGCGCTTAAACAGGTAGGCACAAGGTGCCCCTGTTGAGAACCTCCGCGAGGTTCCTTTCGTTCTTTCTCCGGGAGAAAGTGCCGATGATGCAGAGAAGAAGTTCCGCGCTTGGGCCGAAGGGGAGAAACTTCTCCCCAGCTTCGATGAGCTGCATGACAGCTATTCCCGTCGAGACATTTGGGTGGAGAGGGTGTTGCGCCTTACATTTGCCAAAGCTAAGGCGATGGAGCAATTACGTGCTCCGTATCGCACGCGCTACGCCAGCTCCCTTGTCTCCACCATGGTGTCCGGAGACAGTGTGGTCGCCACATCTGCCTCCGGCCAACTCCCACTTATTGGGAGTGAAGAGGCTTCTCATGCCCCTCTGGTCGTTGACCTACAGCGGGATTCTCCCGCTCAAAAGCGTCAACGACGTCGCGGCAATCCTGCCGTAGGGGAGTCTCGAACTCCCACGAATTCTGTGAGTGCGGATAACCTTTCCACTTCACCAGATACTGGGTTTGACCCCGATGATGGCGCCGCGCCATCAGCCGCTCCCCATGAACGTGTGGAGTACTCTCCTCATCGAGCATTGGAGAAGGAGGTCGCACAATTGCGACGTGAGATTCGCGCGCGCTGTGATCGACACAGCCTTCGCATCCATGATCTCCACGAGGGGATCCGAAATGAGCGGGATACCACTGATCGCTTCGAGAGGCGGCTTGCCTCTCTCGAGACGACCGATGCGGAGCTTCGTGGTCGCATTTTAGCCCTTTCGGGCTTCCTTCGACCTGCGGTGCCTTACGGCTATCCGCCTTTCCACCCTCCTCCAGGAGGGGCCCCGCCTCCGGGTCCTGGTATGGCTTAAGCATACTGACATGAAAGGTTGGATGCGTACGCATCGCCTTCGGGATGTCTAAGGTTTACGACAAGCCCTTTCTGGCTAACACCTTAAAGGGGCCCACAAACCTGGGGCGCAGTTTATTGCGCAACACATTTGAAACAGCATGTGTAGGATGATTTTTAGCGTTTAATAAAACACTTTCTCCTACTCTGTATACGTTTTTGTTACGCCGTCCCTTTCTGTCAGCTTGCTCCTTCTACTTGTCTTGTCTTTCCGCCATGGCATCGCAGACGTGTCGTAAGACACTGAGGCGCGTCGATAAAAACTTATCGATGTGCTTTCGCACACATACAGGGCTGACATCGGGAATCCTCCCCCCTCAAGACCTGGTCCACACACACGTGGCGTTAACGGAACCCTCGAATTCACCAATATGTTCACGTAAAACGGGGTAAGCCCCGTAGATGCATGTACCGAATTGTTGATAGCAAATTCAACCATCGGGAGCATCTCACTCCAACTCTTTGGAGAATCCGGACATAAACTCCGGAGAATATCCTCCACAACGCGATTAACGCGTTACTTCTGACCTTCCGTCTGCGGATGATCCGCAGTGGAAATGAGGAGCTTGATGCCTAGCACCTTAAACAACGCTCCCCAGAATTGTCCCGTAAAACGGGGATCCCGATCCGACACTACGGAATAGGGTAGACCATGCTATCGAAAGACACGGTATAGGAACACTTTTGCTGTTCCTTGTCCATCTATGGACTCTGGCACCGCCGCCAGATGAGCCATCTTGCTCAAACGGTCTACAAAGACCAATATGCCGGTGTTCCCGGCCTTATCCTTCGGAAAACCGAAGATGAAATCCATGCTAATGGATTTCCAACACTCCGTTGGAACCGATAAGCTCGCCAAAGGCGCAGCTGAACTTGCAGAGGGTTTAACCCTCTGACACGTCTCACAGGTGCGTATATACGCACCGACCCTTTTATACATATTGGTCCACCAATACAAAGCGCTTAAAGCGCTGTAGGTCTTATCCCGACCTAAATGACCCCCGGTAGGGGCGTCATTTGCCTCAAAGAGGACTCTATACTTCAGCTCCTTATTATGAGGAACTACAACCCGCGAAGTGTCCTCCGAGCTCGTGCTATAGTATAGCAGAACGTCACAGTACGTGTAACGGTGTAAACGAGCTCTAGCTCGACTTGACAGGGTTGGCTCAGACGAGCCAAGACCCTTTTCACCTAACGCGCGGATAAGCGCCGTACATTGTGGGTCTTTCTCATACGCCTGGCGTATGAGATCCACCACAGACGTGGTGACGAATGTCGCGTGCGCGAGCTCGTAATCGGGGCGACGCGACAACGAGTCTGCAAGCACGTTCTGCTTGCCAGGTTTGTACTTAAACTCAAAGTTGTACTCCGCAAAGAAGGAGATCCAACGGGCCATCCGTTGCGAGAGATGAGGCGACTTTGTAGCTGTCCGTAAGGACGCGTGGTCAGTATAAACCACGAACGGCTTTGAGCCGAGTAGGTGAACCCTAAATTTGACAAGAGCATACTCCATAGCGAGTAGCTCCTTGTCATGAACGGGATAATTCCGTTCCTCAGCTTTAAGATGCCTCGACTCAAACGCGATCACGCGTTCTCTTCCCGCATCGTCTGCTTGTAGCAAAGCACATCCGATTGCGAAATCGGAGGCGTCGCAGACGACACTAAATGGTTTCCCAGAGTCTAGAAGAGCAAGAAAGGGAGCTTTAACAAGCTCCCCTTAACCGTTTCAAAAGCGTTTTGGTGTTCAGTTTCCCAACACCAATCAACATCCTTCCTATGAAGGTCGGTCAATGGCTTCGCCATTTCAGCGTAGTTCTCGCTGTACTTGTGGAGATAATTGGCTAATCCAAGCCACTTCCGTAAATCTCTAAGATTTACAGGCGAAGGCCACTCCACAATGGCTTTCACCTTCGCGGGATCCGCCCGCACTCCATCCTTACCGATGAAGCATCCGAGAAATGAATTTCCTCAGCACCAAATATACATTTGGATGCGTTCGCATATAACTTATGCTCTCGCATACATTCGAGCACGGCTAGAAGGTGTATCTGATGCGTCTGAACATCAGAAGAGTCGCCTTCCGCATGACTATGAACGAATATATCGTCGAAGTACGTCTGAGCGTACTTTCTATGAGGGCGGAAGAGTTGAGTCACCAAGCGATTAAAAGTCGCCGGTGCATTCTAAAGACCCTGTGGCATAACAAGCCACTCCCACAGCATGCCACTAGGCGTGCTGACCGCTGTAAGCGGAATATCGGATGCTCGCATGAGCACCTGATAATACCCGTCCACCAGATCTAAGGCACTGTATACAGTACAGCCAGCCATATTGTTCTGGAGGACATCCTTCCGAGGAATCGGAGTCTGCATGGGTACAGTAGCTTCATTCAGCTTGTTGTACGAATGAACAATGCGCCACTTTCCGTTCGGTTTACGAACACAAAAAGTGGGAGATGCGTGGGGAGACTTACTCTCCCGTACCATCCCTGCCTCTTCTTTCCCCTTGAAGAATGCGTCGATGACGTCGCATTGTTCCTTAGAGAGAGGCCACTGCTTAGTGACGCAGTATTTGGTTCCGGGAACCAAATTAATTTCGTGTCGGACTCCCAGATCCGGTGGTAACCCCATCGGCGGGTTGTCACCAATGACATCTCCAAATTCCTTAATTAAGGAATGGTAAGGGTCCTCAGGATCCGCGAGGATCTTGAGGCCGCTTCGTGCATTCAATGCCTGTTTGGTTTGCACCAAAACTGACTCGTCCATCGTGGATGAGGAGTTCAACTCCTCTTCCGGACGCAACACGACGACCTCGTCGATTTCATCTGCTTTCAAAGCAGTCTCAAACTCGTTGAAGGACATCTCCTCCAACGACAACAGTTCGCCTACCCCAGGCAACCGTTCCAGGCTTACGCCTTCTGTGACAACACCTGTCACACTATTCAGCATCCTGTAGGAATGCTGACTACTGCCCTCGGGACTCATCCCGACACCCAGATGGGGGGAGTCAATTGCCCCATCTATTGGAAGCGCCACGCGCCTATCCACAGAGGTCTCTACCTCTACCATCGGTGACTCGCCGGTATCACCTATAACGGCGTAGTCGGAATCATTTCCGACGTGCGAAAGAGACGAACTTCGGGTCTCTTCGCTTGGAAGCGCCTCGCGCTTAACCACAGGGGTGTCTACCCCTACCATAGAGTCGCAACTTGTTCGCCGGACAAAGCGTGGTCGGAATCAATTCCGACCTGTAGAAGAGACGAACTTCGGGTCTCTTCTCTAAGCGCCTCGCGCTTACCCTCAGAGGATTCCACCTCTATCACTGGCGACTCACCAGTCTCGCCTACATTGGCGCGGGGATTAACCGCCGAATCCCCCTCGTTAAGGAACTCTTCCTTAACGCCATTGGGAATGATCGTTTCTGACATCCCAATCTCTGGCATCTCACGCCAGAATCGCTTTTGCGATCGAGCAAAGGTGGGTTCATGACTCGCCAATGCTTCACCCGACCGCGGGTGCGTTGGGCCAATGGACTTAGACTTCCAGTCTATCCATGGCTCGTGGCGTTCCAGCCACTTCATGCCCAGAATGAGGTCATACCCCGAGTCCAAATCAAGGACTAGGCAACGTTCTAAGCTGTCGAAGTCTTCAAACTTCAGCTTAAGGTCAATCGAGACCTTGGGTACAGAAACCTGTACGCCCGTCACAAGACGGACCGTGACAACGTCACAAGAACGTGCCTCTAGGGCCTCGGCATACAGCCGACTCTTCACAACAGAAGCCCTTCTGACATAATTGTCAGACGCTCCAGAGTCTATCAAGACTCTCCAAGGCTTATCAAAGCCTTGCACGTCCGCAAGGACTACCAGCAAACCTGGCTGGTACACCAACTCGGTGCTAGAAAGCACCGCTTCCCTCGGGGCTTTGTGCTGTCGTCCCCTACCCTGAGGCTTACATCACTGAGGGGTCCCCCAGTAGGGCGCCCCGCACCTATTGGGAGCCGTCGTTTCCCGACGGCTTGGACAAGGGCTTTTTCCCCATCCTTGGTCCCTTGTATCGAGTGTCTCGCTGGGGATTTTTCGGACATCTGTTCTTCAGATGTTCCATGCTCCCACACAGGAAGCATCTCAGCGGCCCACGCCGCTGCAACATAGCCAAGAGCTCCGTCTCGAAGCTCTGTGAAAAAGAGTCAGAATGAATCTTAGCGGGAGGTTTCTCCTCCGCTTCGACCTGAATCAGGTCCATGGGTTCTGGACCCACCTTAGAGGAACGGAAGTTACTCTCGGCGTTGAACGCCATCTTGAATTCCTCTTCCAGGGATTCGGGTCGGCATCGGAACAATTCCGAACGTGCTGGACCTTCTATTAGGCTTCCCATGAAGACGGGGATGGACACATCGTCCGAATACGCTTTCGCGTACATCCCTGCCAGCAGGGTCTTAAGCTCCTGGATATAAACCTCCAGGTCCTTAGTGCATTGATGGCACCTCAGGAACGCCAGTTGATTCAGGAAAACCAGATCAGGCGTTGCTTACATGTCGATGAGCTTCTGCTTAAGGACCTTCCATGTTGGAAACACGTCCTTGACTGATTCCGAGCATGTAAACGCCCATGTACGGGCTTTGACCGTAAGATGGGTCAATGCAAGTCCCACTTGCAAGTGATCAGCGGTCATGTTCGCTGTGGCGAAGGCCGTTTCGACCTCTCGCAACCAAACATAAAGGCTGTCACCCTTCTATCCGGTGAACTCCTTTATCTTAAACGATAATGGAGGGCGCACCCCCGTGGAATGACCTCCACCGCAACTCGCCTCATGAGCGATGAGGGCATTCACCCTTGCCTTTACGGCCTCAAGGCCCTGCTCCACTAGGAGCTTCATACCTTCTTCCCCCGTTAAGGGTAACAGCCTTTTAAAGGCTTCCTGCTGGACGAGGGTCAAACTATCCCAATCGTACTGATTCATCCTTTGCAGAGGATGCCTAGTCTACCAACACAGGTGTTGGATTGACTACAAGTGCTAGCAGATGTAGCCGATGCGTATACGCATGGTGCGGCTAGCGCACAGAGGATGACTTTCCTTAAAGCGGCGTTCGCCGCTACTTAGCCGATACGCCCTTATTAAGGGCTTAGTAGGAGAGAGCTCTCCTACTCGGGGCCAAGATTCCCGGGTTAGTTTACTATAGCCTTTGCTAGTGCCTTAACGGCAAGGCTCCCTTACAAAGGGTGTAGCTAAGGGGAGGGCTCCCCTTACGCTACGGCACTCACTACACGCACGACCGGTCGAGGTCGTGCGTCTGTATGAAAGAGTGAAATGTAAACTGAATATATTTAATATGTAATTATTTAAACTAATATAAACTATATGTAACACTAAGTAGAATATTCCTAATTCGTACCTAGCTAAAATGTAGTGTACACACCTGTGTACTGACACGTGGATGACTGACACACCACCACACCAAGGGCCCATTCCCTGATTGGTTAAAATAACCAAAGGTTCGAAGCCTTTCAACCCGGTCAATACTGACCTCAACCGTGGTGTACTCATGTACACCAACACTCAGTGTTACCCGAATGTAACCCCGTTACACCCCCCGTAAGTTGAACGGCCGGGCACGATGGTGGTCAGGTTCTCGACACTACGTTGCTCATTTTTGAACTTGATTCCCCCACAATGGTGCGCGTGCCCGGATCACTTGGTGATAGTGGATATAACCGAAATGATATCTCGCGAAGAATAGACTATAATGAATTAAATGTGGAATAGTTCAGGAGAGGACATAAGGAACGGCTATCGCCTTATGTTCTCGTTTTCGACAAAGATGGCGAGGTCCGATCTGGCCGGGTGGAGGACCAGATCGGGATTAATAAGTTTTTTCCTCCCCACAAGGCTCCCACCGGAGCCGATCGGGACTATAGCAAGCCTTGCTATAGTTCCGGAAAGGATCAGGACTTTTGTCCTGATCCTATGCATTTAAATGGATGTTTTGATGAAAAGAAAATTAAAGATGAAAACGACTTGGAGGCTGATCGGAACGATCCGATCCATTTTCCCAAGGTCCCCAAGCAGAGGATCAAAATGCCGTCCGAGGAAGACGACTTGGAAGAAAAGTCGCAGGTCGGGGATGGGGTTATCAAGGAAGAAGACCTGACCAGGATGTATTACATCCACGAGTTAAATATTTACTCGCGAAGACCAGGTCATGCGGATTTCAAACCTCCAGATCCACGATCGCCTTCTCGGACCCAACACCGAGCCGATTCAGAGCGATCGGTCTTTGCTATTGGTGAAGAACCTGCTGGCGATGTTGGCTGAGGTCGGCATAAAAGTGCAGAACCTCGCCAACGTGCAGAAACTGTTCGATCTGGACACTTGGAAAGCTGGAGATGTCGATGTCGACCCTCAATGATCATTTGGTGCCGTTGGTGGGGGCGGTTCGCCGCCCAACTCCCATCGTGGCAGTGAAGGCCGCCGAAGTCACGGCATCATACGATGATATGTGCTCCGACGTAAGTCGTTGTATTAGTCTCCACCTGCCTCTAATAGCTCATCGGAGTTGGAGGTCGGTGTTGAGTGGATGACCATGGGGCCGGACCATACCCCCATGGGAGCATAAAAAGGACGTGCGGCAGCAAGGGCCTGCATGCCATTCGGGGGCCCAGGAGCCCCCACAGGCCTCAGTACCTTCAAAGGAGGATATTAACACGTTGCCCATGACCCAAGCTAACGTCCAAGCCATGTTTGAGGCAATGATGGAGCGTTCCATGGGAGACCGATGCCGATCGCCTCCGCGGCCGCATGCCCAGGACCGATCTGCCCGGCAAAATGTCAATACTTGCCGGGATGTCGATATGGAGTCAGTGGCATCAACGGACAAGGCTATTCGAGGTGGCAAACCAGTTGGCAGAGGAAGACTCAAGCAGCAGCCAGCCCGAACACGCCGATCAAGTAAGAATAGTAATTTCAACATGGAGTCGATCGGCGATCCGGATGACCACTATGGGTCAGATGGTGCAGGGGCGGGAAGAACGCGCAGGGCTAACCTAGCCTACAACCGCTTTTGATTGTGAATCTACTGCGATCCCGCGCATTCGCATTGCTGCGACCACGGTTCTCAAGGACTTTACTGGCAAGGACACCGACGAGGAGCAAGCCAGATCGTGGTTTGGTCGGGTCAAGTCTGCTTTCTTGCGGGACCAGACACCAAAAAAAGAACGGTGTTTGATCTTCATAGATCTGCTAATAAGACCGGCTGCGAACTAGATCCAACAGTTAAGTCGGGATGTCCGATCTGACTGGGATCTGCTATTCAGAATTGGAGGGGCAGTACTGCAACTCCGGGTTCTCTACCGCCCGCAAATACCTCCATATGCAGAAGCGGGGCAACGAGACGCCGATCGAGTACTCGCACCGCTTGAACGTAGCTGCAATTCGCGCCGGGATAGTGATCAAGGAAGGCAACCCGCCGACCGGTGCCGCTATGGAGCAAGTGGGTCACTACATCAGTACCCTTGATGACCAAGAGCTGGCAGATCAGCTCACTCTGCTGAGCCTAAAAGATGTGGTAGAAGTGGAGCAGACGTTGCGGACGTTACAGCACTCACGCAGCATGAGGGCGAAGGTCGCCGTTGGATCAGGTAGCTACAGATCGAAGACCCAGACCGACCCTGTGAAGAGACCCCTGACCAGATCGGCTCGTACTGTTAAGGCGATCGTGACTGAAGACAGCACTGGATCGGAAGAAGAAAGTAGCGGCCTGTCCAGTCGGGAGACAGACGAAGACCAGTATCGCCACGTTTTCGTCACGGAACCTGCCCCAAGAACCAGATCGACGCCTAACCAGGCAGATCGGAAGGGCAGGAGTGGGAACAAGTCCGACCCGGACCGACCTCGCAAGAAGTGTTCTCACTGCGGGTCGAGCAAGCATGATGGTGGGGACTGCTGGAAGAAATTGATATGCAAGAAGTGCGAAAGACGCGGTCACCCCACCTATCACTGCCTTTTCGTGTGCAAGTCATGTGGAGAGATCCACGAGTCTGGCCAGTGCAAGATCGAAGAGTTTTTCAATCTGATGCGCAAGTGGTATGTGCCGGGCAAGCACGCGGGGATTCTCCCACCGGACGTGAAAAGATGTTAAACTAGAACGCTCGCCAGGTTGGAATCTGGATCGAGTCGAGCGATATACGTTTGGCGTCTATGCATATGTCGGCATGGAGAATAAAACCGACAATACATGTTCTGTTCTCAATTGCGTCGATCGGGATCATCCGGTCTACAATCTCACGACCGATGAATATTCCCGATCGAAGGTGGTCATGCAGTTCGGTCTGCTGCCTGGGGAGTATCGCGGATACTGGAAGTATCATGCGCCCGACAAATGGTTCAAGCAGGCGAAAGCCTGTGGTAAGAAAAACAACCAGAAGGCAACGATGTTGTTCGACTATGGGGACGAAGTCTCAATTATCGACTCCGCCTTTGCTCGTAGGTCGGATGTCGTATAGACGATACCCAGAGACAAGAATGCGTCGGGATCGGCGAAAACTCTTATATGACCGAAGGAAGAACGCGTGTGAAAATTACTTTGTCGGGATCGCTGGTCTACTTTTTCAGCGCTTGGGTTGGCAAGTTGGCTGGTCAAGACGCTTTACTAGGAATGGATTTCATGGTGCCGGCGGGTATTCGCCTAGATCTGTCTCATGGAGTGCTTACACTCCCGGATGAGGTCCAGATCCACTTAGCTGGTCGGCGGCTCCTATACGGATCGCACACCCATCTGGTCAGGCGGGACAAAGATGTCACCATTCCAGTTGGCCAATCCGCTGATACCCCGGTCGACAAAGGTTTTCGATCAAGAAAGTTATGGGTGACCAGGGGCGATCGGTGGGTGTCGACCTTTGTGAAGAGCGCCGGCCGATATGATTTTGTTCGAGTCACTAATATCGGTCACAAGCCGCTTACACTCGACAACAATACTATTGTTGGCATGTGTCTGGCGGAAGGGAAAGTACCAAGAAAGATGGGGTTCGTCTCGATCGGATCAAGACGGTATGTTGAGTGGCAGAACATGGCATACCAAGCGAACACCGATCTGATCAGCGATGATGGACCGGTGGAAGAAGATACCTCACCTATGGTGGAAAGACCCAGCTATGTAACCCCAAAGAAGATGTTAATTTGAAGAAAGGCACAGCAGTCGCCGGACACGGTGGACCATCAAGCAGATGAGCCAAGGTTCGTCAACATGGTGGCGTCACAAGAATAGGCGACAGCGGAGCCGGAAATAGAAAAAGGGGAACATGGGATTGCTGGGGCGGACCACGATGGCGCGCCTAAGCAGATCTACGTCTTTGAAAAGCAGCCCGCCGATCGGGAACAGCAGTGTGCAACCGATCATGACGGTTTGGGTGATATTGCACCGGAAGACGATCAAGTTTGTATACATGAGGGCGCGGATAAATATATTCAGGAGCTGGAGAGCCAGATGGCAGTACTCCCTGAAGTGTCTGACGATCCGCCCGAAGTTACCTTGGACGATCTGCAAGTGGGTGATCGGGATGTCAACAGTCCCGACCAGATCGATCAGCTTAAGAAGATCATCTGGAAGAAGAAAAACATCTGCTGATCGGGAAAGGCAATGCTTTACCCCCTGCTGCTCGCGGAGCGATCTGTGACATCGACGTGGGTGATGCCAAGCCGATCGCCCAACGATGCCGACGTGTGGCGCCACAGTACCGCGAAAAACTGTCTGATCTTATTAAAGGACTGTTGGATACCAAGATAATTAAGCCGTCGACCTCGCCGTGGGCCTCACCGATCGTGATTGTGATCAAGAAGATCGGCGTCGACATCAGGTTGTGTATCGACTATCGGTTGGTAAATCGGTTGACCAAGCTTATGGTGTACCCGATGCCACTGATCAGCGATCTGCTGGAAGATCTTGATAAGACCCTATGGTATTGTTCGCTGGACATGGCAAGTGGATTTTGGGTGGTCTCGATGACTGATCGAGCCCGTGAGATTTCCGCATTTGTGACACCGTTTGGTCTTTTCGAGTGGAACCGTATGCCGTTCGGTCTGAAGAACGCACCCCAGATCTATCAAAGGTTGATAGACAACGCACTGTACGGACACTTCAAAATCAATACCGATCGGGACCCTGCCGAAAGTTATGATGTGTTTACAGAGGGTGAACCCGATCGGGAAAGGAGACCGTCCGTTCTGGGGAGTCGATCGTACATCAACGGCATACTGATCCCTGCCTCGTCATGGAGCGATCTGTGCGAGAAGGTCGAACGGTTGTTGGAGAAATGTGATCGCTGGAACCTGTCGATCAGAGCTGTGAAGAGTTTTCGGGGCATGTCCAAGGTCGCCTATTTGGGTCATATGGTGTCTATCAGTGGGCTGGAGGCTAATCCTAAAGATCTGGAGTCACTGAGCAGCCTCCCGTTTCCCAGATCACTGAAGGCAATGCAGTCCTTCCTAGGGAGCCTAAATTACTACAGCCGCTTCATTGAAGACTTCGCGATTTCGCGGCCGTTCTGTACGAGCTCCGGGAAGTCGACTACCATATGTTGCGCGAAGGAGATCGGGCAACTTTACGAGAAGACTGCGACTCTGATCTGCCCGCATATTTTCCGCAGGTGGAGGCAGACGATCACATGAAGAGTGCACAGATTGCTTTCGGTATGCTGAAGGCCAAGATGGCGACGGCACCGATTCTCAGACACTTCGATCCGGAAAAAATGCCGATCGCCATTGTGTATGCTAGTAAGTGGGTCATTTTTGCCACTCTAGTGCAAGAACATGATGGTGTGTACGACCTGGTCACTTTTACGAGCCTGACGTTGAAGCCGAACGAAGTCAACTATGGGATCGTCGAAAAGGAAGTTCTGGCTTTATTACGGATTTTGGATGTGTGCTACAACCTACTGGTCGGCCGATCTGTAAAGGTCCTTTAGAGAAAGTCGACATTGGCCTGGATACTATCGGCCAATGGGATGTACGGTCGGCTCGGCAGATGGTCAATGATCTTGTCAAAGTGTTCCCTCGAGGTCGTCAAGTGCACCAAGAAAGAGGAAGAGATATTGGGCACATTGGCTGCCAGCATCACCCCTCGGTATGAAGTGGATGAAGCACTGATGGCGGTTGCCCCAAGGAAGCAACCTCGACAGTCAATCTCACGGCCGCCACCGATCGTCGATGGGGGTGAGGAACGCCTGGTCTTGAGTTTCGACGGATCGGCTAGCATGAAGAAAAAGGTCGGCTCCTATAGTGCCATACTGTGGAAGTTACCACAATAGTCTATAGTAGCAGCCGCCGCCGACTTCACGCCTGACATAACGGTCAACGAGTGGAATATCGGGGGATCCTTCTGTGTCTTGATCTGCTGTCATCACAAAAGAAAGGGCGGATCATCGTATGTGGTGACTCCAACCTAGTGATAAGGCAGGTCACCGGGGAGATCGACTGTAAGGCACCACGGCTGAAGTTGTTGAATGATCGGGTGATGAAGGCACTGAAATACTACCACAACCAAGAGCTATTGCACGTGAAACGGGATTGGAAAAGAAGCTACGATCAACTCGCGAAGCAAGCCATGCGGGACCAGATCGGGGCGACGATCACCGAGGAGGCCGTTCTACACGAACTTATGGACATAAACAGGCTCCCGGAGTTGAGTAAGCCCAAGGACAGCTCCAATCAGGTGCATGTGATGGCGGCGACTAGATCGCGAACTCATAAGTCTCGCCGATCGTTCCCAAAGGAAAGGCTGAGTGAGTGCGTTGTACAATAGCTAAGGGCGGAACGGATCCTGAAGGCGCATGACGAAGAAGAGTGGATCGTCAATTTGAAAGCATATCTGCGCGGTGAACTGTCCAAGTTAACGAATGATCAAGCGAAAGAGTGTACCAAGATCGCGGACAGTTACGATGTGGATGACAATGGATTGCTGTATTACTGCCGTGACGTTGATCAAGACAGTGGCGATCGAGATCGACTAGCGAAACTGGTGGTCCCTGAGTTGCTACAGCCGGATGTCCTTCATCACTACCATGTGAGTCTAGAAGGGAGACATCAAGGCATAGGCAGGACATACCACAAGATCAGGGCCCACTTTCATTGGAGAGGACTTTTTCGGAGCGTGCAAAAATATGTGGGATGTTGCACAGATTGCGAGACCGGAAAGGGCAGACCGATAATCAAGGGATGATCGCCCGGAAATATCGAGGTTACTTACCCTTTCCAGGTGATAGCAATGGATCACATACCGTCGCTGCCCAGATCGACACGCGGCAACACTGAACTGATGATCTGGATCGACCTGTTCACTGGTCTGGTGATCGCAAAGGCTAGTGCATCCCGATCTGCGGAGCAGATCGCCCAGAGTTACGAGGAATGGGTGCTCAGAAGGTTTGGCGCCAGGGAAGTTTTTTTTATCAGACACGATCGGAAACCCGGTTTTATGGCTGAGGTGTTCCGATCGTTCAATAACACTGGGCCAGAAGCAGAGCGCGACGATGGCATATCGTCCGCAAGCGAACGGATCGGCTGAACGCATGATGTAGACAATAACAAGGGCGATCAAGATTTATGTGGCCGATCCGGACCAACGTGACTGAGCCGAGTATGCAGAGAGACTGGTATTCGCACTCAACTATTCAACCGATCGGGTCCGAGGAGAAACGACTTTTTATCTGGCGTATGGATGGGACCCTCGATCGACACTTGAAACGGCGATACCGATCGGCTGCACTCGGACCCGCGAGCGCGATGCCCGTCGTTGGCGCATGCAGGTCCAGAAGCATTATCAGCATGCGAAAGAAGTCGTCAATGAAAAGTTGCGTCAGGCCACGCAAGATCGAGCAGATCGGAATAACGATCAGGTCCGCCCTCATGCTATTGAGACAGGGGCGAGGGTATGGCTATACCTCGATCGGGTCAAGGAGGGCTATGCGAAGAAGTTGGCTCATATGTGGCACGGTCCTTTCCGTGTAGCAGAGCTGATCGGTTAGCATGCGTCCCGTCTGATCAAGATCGGCACAGACTACAAAGTTTTTTTCCGATCGTGCACGTGTCCAAGCTGAAACTGGTCAGAGAATTCCCCGATCGGCCTAAAATGCCCTGTCTGGTGGACGAAGCGGATAGGGTTGATTTTGATGAGGCTCTGCTTCCGGAGGACAGTTGGGAAAGGCCATTGGAAGAGGACGAATTCGAGGTGGAAAAGGTGCTGGATGTCCGATCGGTCAAGAAGACACGTTTTGGTCGCATCCACCGAGAATATCTCGTCCGCTGGAAGGATCATGACGAAGCAACTTGGATCGACGAACTCGATCTAAATTGTGGAGCACTGCTACGAGAGCTCGAGCGAGAACGAGTCGGTCGGAATCGCTTTGCAGTGATGCCGACTCATGAGGATGAAGATCAAGACACACAGTAGCACTGTGGCGGAGTCAAGTTCAAAATCGAAAACCGTAGTGTCGATAACCTGGTCACCATCGTGCACGGCCGTCCAACTTACTGGGGGGTACCCCGCGAACCTTCACCTACGATCCGATCCGATCGTCCGCTGCTGGCAGACGACCGATCATCAACACAGGACGCCTGGTCCGATTTGTTCTTTATCTCACCTTGTGTACCCGATGGAATGGGCTGGTAACACACTCGGTGGATCGGCGTTGGGAATTGACTTGTGGGCTAAATGTGGGAGACCGTGCTGGGTGGTGTACCCTGGGAGGAACTCTTCACCCTCGGTACGGGCAGACCAGTTATACTTGGAGTGAGTATACTCCAAAGGGCAGATTGCTCAACCTATCGTAGGGCCCAATCAATACGAGAATAAAACTCCAATAATCCAATAGGGAGATCCAAATGAGAACGTGATACACTCCACGAACGATATATCCACGTAACAATCCAAAAGAAACTTAACAACACGTTCCAAACCTGCCTAACATGATCTTGAGAGCCGACCAAAGTGTACTTCCGTCGAGGGACTTCCGGCGGGCCAAGTTCGTCTGTAACGCGTCCCGGCCGGGTATAATGAGCTGGAGGAGATTACTCGACCCTCCGCTCCCAAACACTCTGCGTCTTGCAGAGGCGACTGATGTACAAGGCGAAACGACCTCCGGTTGAGTTAAAGGCCCAACAATTAAGACGTAAGACCAAAAACGCTCTTAGCAGGCAAAACCAAAACCAACACTAAGCTCCCTACCCCATATGATCCCTAATATGTACAAACATGAAAATTTGTAGGTACACGCAATCTCATGTGACTTACCAAAATCCGTGTTCTTGACACCTCTTGCACATAATAGGCTTAAAAACCTCCTGGATTTCCACCAATCCGATCGCCGATAAGCCGATCGGTGTGCTGCTGACGCAAAACGACCAAAATTCTTGGGTCCGCTTCGCCACAGCCGCCCCTGAGTCTGGTCGCAGCGGCGCAACGGTAGCGGCCCGATCTCATCATATCCAGATCTTCACAGAAGCGGACTTCACCAATGGACGGATCTCTGAGTCCACCTTCGCCAGGTACTTGCCTTGTACACCTGATCGCCTTGTAACCTCTCTTGACATTCTTTGCTACAGGTGCCCTGCGTTCCTCATCGCCCCATATCGGTTTGCCGACCAGATCGGCCCGATATGACAGCCATCACAGCACTTCAGGGTCCGACATACCGGACAGGCATCAGATCGAGGCCGACCAGCTCCGGAAAACAGTCAAGGAGCTCCAGATCCAGTTAGACGTCAGGGATTCTTCACTCCTGCAACTGCGGAAGGAGGTGTACACGTTGATTCTCATGTCCACGAAGTTGTAGTAGATGACCGGTGAAAACGCACGTCTCCGGGCCCAGATCGTCCAACAAGCAACGCAAGGTAGGCCGATCGGTCTGTTTCCATCTTGGGTCTGCTCTGACCCTCCTTTGCATGTAGATCGGTTGCCCGCCGACATCGCCAAAACGTTCGACGCCTTATTTACAGCTGATCGGCAGTCGCATGATCACTGCAATCAGCTCCGGCCGATCTTGGATGGGCTGATCGGCGCACGGCACGATATGTCCCGGTTGGAGACCTATAGGTCCCACCTTCTGGAACAACTCGCGGTGGTCAACCGGCAGAGGTTGGAGGATGAGTCCGATCGGACTTTACTCCACACCCAACATGGTGACCTGGAGAGGCAGATCGGCGAGTTGCAGATCGTGTTCCGGGAGCATATCGGTAAGGTCGAGTCCTTCCAGGACCGATCGGACGCCTGGACCCAGGAATCAGATCGTCACTGGGCGGCCGTAAATCGGTGCTACCAACAGTTGACTGACTTGTTGCACCGTCGTCCGGCTGCATGTTCTAGCGCTGACCGGTCTGCATCGGCCGTTCTGGTCGATCTGCATCAATATCGGACCCGACGCCACTCATTGGCCAAAAGTAAGCACCCCGAAATTCCGAAAACTTCCAAGAAGCGTAAGGACGTGTCGAAGGGCTCAAGGGCGCGGGGCATAGCGCGAGACTCCGAACTCGAAGAGAAGCGAGCGGTGCCCCAGAAAAAGCCAAGACGCTGGCTCATCTCCCAAGCCCAAGATCGGATGCAGGTGACAAGTCTAGAAACACCAAATCTCGTGCGCCCTCGCGCCGCTCACACCAAGCGTATAGAGGTCTCCTCCGGAGAGGACTCTGGGGCCGGATCGAGCGATTCCGAGTTCTTGATCACTGCGTTATCCAAGTCCCGATCCGATCGACGCCGATGTTCCGTTCCTGCGAAGCCTGCATCGGGGGATAATAAGGCGATCAGCTCCCAGGGTGATGGTGCTGCACCGACACGCGAGTCGAACGGACCGTTGCCTTCGTTCCAGCCCGGCACATCTGGGCTGCGCCGTCACGCCCGATTGAAAAGGTTGTTGACCGGGAATTGGCCTCTCCCATCGCTGACTTCAGATGCCACCTTGCCGTGTCACCGGGGAATATCAGTAGCTTGCACCGATCAGCCCTGACCAAGCAAGATCTAGCCCGGTCGATGTCCCGACCAGATTTCTGGCTTTTCCCTCCATCTCTGAAAGCCCCTGACCCGTCTGAGTGGTGAGCGGATCTGGTCCCAGGACCGCAAGTTGCCCCTATGTATACAGATCGACCATGGGAAGTGCTTCTCAGCGCCAAGTTCGACTCCATGTTCGCGTCGACTCCTTGGATCGATTTGATTCTGGGTAGACTTCGGGTTTTTAACACATCTCACTGCAAAGCGATCTGGGAGTCTACCCATTATCTCCTCCTTCCCGCGGGTCGGAAGTTACGTGATCCAGACCTAATCCTGTACCAGAAGCGCCGGAAGCAGCGCCGGAGTCGGGTGGGAGAAGCTTGGCTGGTCCTATTCCAGTTTATTCTGGAAGGGATGGTGGCCCACGAGTGCGACATCGACATCTTTTTGTATCCGGTGTTTCTTCACATGGCCAAGCGTCGCGTTGAGAGCCCCGGGCGTTGACTGAGGACGGCATCTGGTATCCCGGTGTTAGGTGCGACAGGCCATTCGTAGACCTGAAGGACGCCTTGATCCAGATCGATCTACAGGAGCCCTGGCGTATTCAACATCAGTACCAGATCGAAGACCATCCGGCATTTACTATCGGTCATTTTTGCGGTGATTGCGGTCTTGATGGGTCAGATAGCTGACCCGATAATCCATAATACACGTCATCATTCTTTTCAAATTCATGATCATCCAATCACTTGACCAAATTTCATCACTTTCTCCAAACTCGCACCAACATGTTATCATACACAGTTTCCATCCACATTGCAAAATCATCACCACGTTCGTCATTCCACTACTCCAGTTCATCACAGTTCATCACAAAATTCACAATAATTCAGACCTTACACATATTCACACCGATCGATATACTGATCGGTGCTACTGTGTGTCTTGATCTTCATCTTCATGAGTCTGCATCACTTCAAAGCGATTCCGACCGACTCGTTCTCGCTCGAACTCTCGTAGCAGTGCTCCACAATTTAGTTCAAGTATGTCGATCCAAGTTGCTTCGTCATGATCCTCCAGTGGACCAGATATTCTCGGTGGGTGCGACCAAAACGTGTCTTCTTGACCGATCGGCAGGCCACTTTAAATATGGTCAAGGCCATAACTACCATAAATAAACTGTTTATGGCCTGGTAGGAAATTAGTTTATGGCCTATTTACGACCTTACAGAAAACTTAGGGTTTATTGAGTATTAACGTTTAGTAACTGCCGGAATTGCTTGGCATGTAGAATTCCCTCCAAAGAGAAGTCAGTGAGCGAACTCAGGAAGTTGTTTTTGACATACATCACGATGGAAAAGTCACTTTCGACACTAGGTGTGCCTGTAAATACGGAGGCTAAACCGCCACAGAACTCTTGTAGCACTGAAAAACTACCCCCCGTTGGAGACCAGCCGTCCTCAAAGCTCCTTTCCTCATTGCATCCTCTCAGGGCGTTCTTAAATGCCTCCTTCGATTCAAACGCTGCGAGAAGAGAAATGAACTCCTGCTCGATCAAATCAACTCTTGAGGTAGACCATCGAGTAAGAAGTCGTTCGCGATAAGTGTGGACAACAGAATTAAAATCTCGACCGCGTAGTTGCACGAGCTGGTGAGGAAGCACGGCAGGAAGAGCTGTACCATCTTCATTTGTCGAGCTTCTCTCAGCCGAGAGGGACCCAATACCGGAAATTAGCTTTAAAACAGCATGATCAAGGTCGAGCAGAAGTGACCGAAGGTCTTCCACTGTCAGCATTTCAGCGCAATCAACAACAAAGGCTCCAAGGTCCTACCATATCCAGATTGCCAGATATATACATACTAACAGCATACCACTAAAGTATAATGAACTTACCTCCAAAAACCCACTAATATCGTCCGTATTGAGGCTAAACCGACCGTCGGTAGACAAAATCGAGTTTTCGTCAGCTCCAAGTGTCTCACGCTCTGAAACATTGATATATAGGGCGTTGAAGAGCTTAATCAACGTAGCAACTAGCTTCTCCAAAGCTTCACGTTGCTAAGAAACCAGCGTTGTGTGACCCTGGAGAGTCTTGGCAGCGATCGAAGCAGCACTTGATATTTTCTCAACAGCCATGAGAACAATCCACCACGACCTTGATGGGGAACAGCTCGGTTGTTTCTGCTGTACATACTAGCAGACTGGTATGCGATGGATATTGAACCAGAAGATCGTGCGATGCATATACTCCCAGCGAGTATCCTGTAGCTTCTTTCCTGCGACTTGATCTCCGCGATGAGCGGCGAAGGTATCCAACGAACGTCGTTAATGTCAAATAAAACTGCTCGTCCAAAAGTGCTTCGAAGAACTCCTGCATGAGAAAATCCAGCTGGTGACATCCGCACCAAATCCGAATAAGTCCCGGAAGTGCCACTTGCTCAAATCGAGTTGCGAGACCTATAGAGACGGATATGAGTGCAATGAACACTACCATCCAACGAATTAATTTAATGTCAGACATCAAACCTTGAATGCGGCCTGTCATACTGCGGGCTTCATCAGTCGCAACGCCGACAAGCGTTCTTCGCCATTCTCGGCAGATACAGTCGATGAACTTTACAGATATGTTGAACATATTCTCACTAGTGTGCCTCTCAAACACATAAACAGATCCAAGATGAAGATTGAGGATCGTTCCTTGCCAACAGAGACGAATTCGGATGTCAAGGTACGACACGCCTTGATGAGTAGACATATCGAGAGCAATCGAGAAGGCCCATACATTGGGCGCCATCAACATCTCTGCAATCTTCTGCAGGCATAGCGCACTAATGAAGCGCGCGTATCGACACACAGAGGCCTCGTTGATGCAGCCGATCGATGCGAGTCCCGTTTGTTCTTTCGTAGCAGTAATTATGTACACGATTTGTAGAAAGGTGACACCAAGAGCAAGATACACAACAGTCAAGTTGAACTGAACAGGATTGTCAATCTAGAACATGCATGTTAATAGTATATACAGCACACTCTAAATCACGAGACAACATGCCTTAATACCGTAGCGGTGAGTCTTATCCTCGCCGTTTGAGTCCTCCATCTCGTCAGCAGCAGCAAGGTCCACGAAGGCAGCAAGCTCGCGTTCACGGGAAGACGAAACCTCCTCATCTGCATTGGGATCAAACAGCATTTCCCCGATAAGAACATCAACTACGTCCTTGTTCACCAAGAAGTGCAACGCCGTCTGCGTTCCAGCGAAATGGGCATGTATAGTAGACTTGAAGGGACGCCCATTAAATAACAACCCCCTCTCCTTTTTGCTGCTCTGATTGTACTCTTCCCATTTATTCGGGTGTTGGTTCTCCAAGTGAGCCTTGATTTGGTCTGCTCGAAACGACGTGAAGAAGTGGACATTGCACGTAGCCTTGCGCTTGGCACCGATATTGCATTCACGTCCAAACTCAGCACAGAAGCGACATTCAACCGAAACAACCTTCTGTGTTTGAGGGTGTCGCGCCGCGATGCGGAGACCATACTTTTCGACACATGAAGGGTTGAATGAAGATGTCTTTTTAGGAGGCATCGATAACAGAGAATAAATGAGTTGAGAGCTTAGAAGCCAATGCAGTCCCCACGCACTGCGAAACAAAAAAGAAAGTATAATTTATTTATGACCCGCAGCAAAACTTATTCATGGCCCATTCCCATAAATAAGTCCCTAGGGCCACAAATAAAGTGGACTGCCGATCGGACACCCAGAACCTTTTCCACCTCGAATTCGTCCTCTTCCAATGGCCTTTACCAACTGTCCTCCGTCAGCAGAGCCTCATCAAAATCGAACCTCTCCGCTTCGTCCACCAGACAGGGTATTTTAGGCCGATCGGGGAATTCTCTGACCAGTTTCAGCTTGGACACGTGCACGATCGGAAAAAAACTTTGTAGTCTGTGCCGATCTTGATCAGACGGGACGCATGCTAACCGATCAGCTCTGCTACACGGAAAGGACCGTGCCACATATGGGCCAACTTCTTCTCATAGCCTTCCTTGACCCGATCGAGGTATAACCATACCCTCGCCCCTGTCTCAATAGCATGAGGGCGGACCTGATCGTTATTCTGATCTGCTCGATCTTGCGTGGCCTGACGCAACTTTTCATTGACGACTTCTTTCGCATGCTGATAATGCTTCTGGACCTGCATACGCCAACGACGGGCATTACGATCGTGGGTCCGAGTGCATCCGATCGGTATCGCCGCTTCAAGTGTCGATCTAGGGTCCCATCCATACGCCAGATAGAAAGGCGTTTCTCCTCGTACCCGATTGGTTGAAGAGTTGAGTGCGAATACCAGTCTCTCTGCATACTCGTCCCAGTCACGTTGGTCCGGATCGGCCACATACATCTTGATCGACCATGTGATTGTCTGCACCATGCGTTCAGCCGATCCGTTCGCTTGCGGACGATATGCCATCGTTGCGCTCTGCTTCTGGACTAGCATGTTATTGAACGATCGGAACACCTCAGCCATAAAACCGGGTTCCCGGTCGTGTCTGATAACTTCGCTGGCGCCGAACCTTCTGAACACGCATTCCTCGTAGCTCTGGGCGATCTGCTCCGCAGATCGGGATGCACTAGCCTTTGCGATCACCAGACCAGTGAACAGGTCGATCCAGATCATCAGTTCAGTGTTGCCGCGTGTCGATCTGGGCAGCGACGGTATGTGATCCATTGCTATCACCTGGAAAGGGTAAGTAACCTCGATATTTCCGGGCGATCATCCCTTGATTATCGGTCTGCCCTTTCCGGTCTCGCAATCTGTGCAACATCCCACATATTTTTGCACGCTCCGAAAAAGTCCTCTCCAGTGAAAGTGGGCCCTGATCTTGTGGTATGTCCTGCCTATGCCTTGATGTCTCCCTTCTAGACTCACATGGTAGTGATGAAGGACATCCGGCTGTAGCAACTCAGGGATCACCAGTTTCGCTAGTCGATCTCGATCGCCACTGTCCTGATCAACGTCACGGCAGTAATACAGCAATCCATTGTCATCCACATCGTAACTGTCCGCGATCTTGGTACACTCTTTCGCTTGATCATTCGTTAACTTGGACAGTTCACCGCGCAGATAGGCTTTCAAATTGACGATCCACTCTTCTTCGTCATGCGCCTTGAGGATCCGTTCCGCCCTTAGCTATTGTACAACGCACTCACTCAGCCTTTCCTTTGGGAACGATCGGCGAGACTTATGAGTTCGCGATCTAGTCGCCGCCATCACATGCACCTGATTGGAGCTGTCCTTGGGATTACTCAACTCCGGGAGCCTGTTTATGTCCATAAGTTCGTGTAGAACGGCCTCCTCGGTGATCGTCGCCCCGATCTGGTCCCGCATGGCTTGCTTCGCGAGTTGATCGTAGCTTCTATTCCAATCCCGTTTCACGTGCAATAGCTCTTGGTTGTGGTAGTATTTCAGTGCCTTCATCGCCCGATCATTCAACAACTTCAGCCGTGGTGCCTTACAGTCGATCTCCCCGGTGACCTGCCTTATCACTAGGTTGGAGTCACCACATATGATGATCCGAACTTTCTTTTGTGATGACAGCAGATCGAGACATAGAAGGAGCCCCCGATATTCCTCCTCGTCGACCGTTATGTCGGGCGTGAAATCAGCGTCGGCTGCTACTATAGACCACTATGGTAACTTCCACAGTATGGCACAATAGGAGCCGACCTTCTTCTTCACGCTAGCCAATCCGTCGAAACCCAAGTCCAGGAGTCCCTCATCCCAATCAACGATCTGTGGCGGCATCGAGATTAACTGTCGAGGTTGCTTCCTCGGGGCAATCGCCATCAGAGCTTCATCCAGGGGTGATACTGGCAGCCAATGTGCCCAATATCTCTTCCTCTCCCTTGGTGCACTTGACGATCTCGAGGGACCACTGTGACAAAATCGCTGACCATATGCCGAGACGACCGTCCATCCCATTGGCCGATAATAGCCAGGCCAATGTCGACTTTCTCGAAAGGACCTTTACAGGTCGGCCGACCAGCAGGTTATAGCACACATACAAAATCCGTAATAAAGCCAGAACTTCCTTTTCGACGATCCCATGGTTGACTTCGTTCGGCTTCAACGTACGGATCGTAAAAGTGACCGGGTGGTACACTCCATCATGTTCTTGCACTAGAGTGGCAAAAATGGTCCACTTACTAGCATACACAATGACGATCGGCATTTTTTCCGGATAGAAGTGTCTTAGAATCGGTGCCGTCTCCATCTTGGCCTTAAGCGTACCGAAAGCAACCTGTGTACGCTTCATGTGATCGTCTGCCTCCACCTGCGGAAAATCTGCGGGCAGATCAGAGTCGCAGCCTTTCGTAAAGTTGCCCGATCTCCTTCGCGCAACATATGTTAGTCGACTTCCCGGAGCTCGTACAGAACGGCCGCGAAATCGCGAAGTCTTCAATGAAGCGGATGTAGTAATTTAGGCTCCCTATGAAGGACTGCATTGCCTTCAGTGATCTGGGAAACGGGAGGCTGCTCAGTGACTCCAGATCTTTAGGATTAGCCTCCAGCCCACTGATAGACACCATATGACCCAAATAGGCGACCTTGGACATGCCCCGAAAACTCTTCACAGCACTGATCGACAGGTTCCAGCGAACACATGTCTCCAACAACCGTTCGACCTTCTCGCACAGATCGCTCCATGACGAGGCAGGGATCAGTATGTCGTTGATGTACGATCGCCTCCCCAGAACGGACGGTCTCCTTTCCCGATCGGGTTCACCCTCTGTAAATACATCATGGTTTTCGGTGGGGTCCCGATCGGTACTGATCTTGAAGTGTCCATACAGTGCGTTGTCGATCAGCCTCTGGTAGATCTGGGCCGCGTTCTTCAAACAGAACGGCATACGGTTCCACTCGAACAGACCGAACGGCGTAACAAATGCGGAAATCTCGCGAGCCCGATCGGTCATCGAAACCACCCAAAATCCACTTGCCATATCCAGCGAGCAATACCATAGGGTCTTGTCAAGATCTTCCAGCAGATCACTGATCAGTGGCATCGGGTACACCATAAGCTTGGTCAACCGATTTACCAACCGATAGTCGATACACAACCTGATGTTGACGCCGTTCTTCTTGATAACAATCACGATCTGCGAGGCACACGGCGAGGTCGACGGCCTAATGATCTTGGTGGCCAACAGTCCTTTAATAAGATCAGACAATTTTTCACGGTACTGTGGCGCCACACGTCGGAATCGCTGGGCGATCGGCTTGGCATAACCAATATCGATGTTACAGATCGCTCCGCGAGCACCAGGGGGTAAGGAATTGCATTTCCCGATCAGCAGATGATTCTTCTTCCAGATGATCTTCTTAATCTGATCGATCTGGTCGGGACTGTTGACATCCCGATCAACCACTTGTAGATCTTCCAAGGTGACTTCTGGAGGATCGGCAGACACTTCGGGGAGGACTGAAATCTGTCTCTACAGCTCCTTAATGTACTGATCCCCGCCCTCATGTATACAAACTTGATCGTCTTCTGGGGCAACATCACCTAAAACGCCCTGATCAGTTGCGCACTGCTGTTCCCGATCGGCGGGCTGCTCTTCAACGACATCGATCTGCTTAGGCGCGCCATCGTGGTCCGCCCCAGCAATCCCATGTTCCCCTTTTTCTATTTCCGGCTCCTCTGTCGCCTGTTCATGTGACGCCACCATGTTGACGAACCTTGGCTCATCTGCTCGATGGTCCACCGTGTCCGGCGACTGCGGCGCCTTTCTTCGGACCAGCATATTCTTCGGGGTTACATAGCTGGGTCTTTCCACCATAGGTGAGGTATCTTCTTCCACCGGTCCATCATCGCTGATCAGATCGGTGGTCGCTTGGTATGCCATGTTCTGCCACTCAACATACCGTCTCGATCCGATCGAGACGGACCCCGCCTTTCTTGGCACCTTCCCTTCCTCCAGCCTCATGCCAACGATAGTATTGTTGTCGAGCGTAAGAGGCTTGTCACCGATATTAGTGACTCGGACAAAACCAAATCGGCCGGCGCTCTTCGCAAAGGTCGACACCCACCGATCGCCCCTGGTCACCCATAACTTCCTTGACCGAAAACCTTTGTCGACCGGGGTATCAGCGGATTGGCCGACTGGAATGGTGACATCTTGTTCCCACCTATAGCCGGTGCGTACACGCACGGTGCGGCTAGCGCACAGAGGAAGACTTTCCTTTAAGCGGCGTTCGCCGCTACTTAGCCGATACGCCCTTATAAAAAGGCTTAGTAAGAGAGAGCTCTCTTACTCGGGGCCAAGATTCCCACTTTGGTTTAATATTAGCGTTCGCTAATGCCTTAACACAAGGCTCCCTTACTAAGGGGGTAGCTAAAGGGAGGACTCCCTTTACGCTACTGCACTCACTACACGCGCGACCGGTCGAGGTCATGCGTCTGGTAGTCGGTTGAGTGAAATGTAAACTGAATGTATAATTATCCTAAATTAATTTAAACTAATGTAAACTATATGTAATACTAAGTAGAACTTACTAAATTCGTACCTAGCTAAAATGTAGTGTACACCACCTGTGTACAAACACGTGGCCGGCTGCCACGCCTTCATCAAGGACTCCTGCCCTGATTGGTTAAAATAACCAATGGTCCAAACCCTTTCGGACCGGTCAATACTGACCCCAACCGTAGTGTACTCACGTACGCCACCTACTAAATGTGACCCGAATGTAACCCTGTTACATCCTCCCCCATCAAGACTATTGCTTACGCAATAAATCAATTTTAGTTGGAGAACTCCAACTTCCAGAACCTCTGGCTAACCATGAGCACCATTAGCGGTGTTATGGAGTCTCCTCAAGAAGAGGATGTAGGATATTCCGAGAACTCGGATGTGAATGCCCTTGGGGATATCTCCCCAACGGCTGACTGCTACGACATCGCCGAACGGCGGTGTCGGCAGCCTAATCCGTTCCCCACACGTGGGGAAAATGCACTAGCTAGTGCACCACCCCTGCCAATGTCGGATGATACATCTGGATCGCCGAAGGCGATCATCACCAATGAGCTGGACGCAGATCATGAAAGCCAACTTGCCGCACAGGCACTAAGGGCTGCGTTACGCGCCCCCAAACGCCTACCACGGGAGGCATATAATTTTGACGGTCCTCGTGAACTTCCAAAGTGGGCTACGCGTATGGTAAGGAATGGTTTAGCATCCTATACCCCTGACCCGCGGCCTAACAGCCGTATCAATGCGAACGCCGGGAGAAACTCCGGCAACAACTGCTCACACAAAAGCAGTTCACTATCGTCTCCTACCGAGAACGCCTCGACAGGCAGGCACAGGGTGCCCCTGTTGAGAACCTCCGCGAGGTTACTATCGTTCTTTCTCCGGGAGAAAATGCCTAAGATGCAGAGAAGAAGTTCCGCGCTTGGGCGGAAGGGTAGAAGCTCCTACCCAGCTTCAATGAGCTGCACAACAGCTATTCCCGTCGTGACTTTTGGGTGGAGAGGGAGTTGCGCCTGGCATGCACCAGATCCAAAGCGATGGAGCTATTACGTGCCTCATATCACACGCGCTACGCCAGCGCCCCTGTCCCTACCACGGTGCCAGAGGACAGTGTGATCGCCACACCTCTGCCTCCGGCGAACTCCCAATTACTGGGAGTGAAGGGGCTTCTCGCGCCCCTTTGGTCGTTGACCTGCAGCGGGATTCTCCCGCTCAAAAGCGTCAACGATGTCGCGGCAATCCTGCCGTAGAGGAGTATCGGACTCCGACGAACTCTGTGAGTGTGGACAACCCTTCCACTTCACCAGATACTGGGTTTGACCCCGATGATGGCGCCGCGCCATCAGACGCTCCACATGATAATGTGGAGTACCCTCCGCATCAAGCATTGGAGGGGGAAGTCGCGCAATTGCGACATGAGATTCGTGAGCGCTGTGATCGACACAGTCGTCACATCTATGAAGTCCACGAGAGACTTCACGATGAGTGGGATGCCACTGAACGCTTCGAGAGGCGGCTTGCCTCTCTCGAGACGACCGTTGCGGAGCTTCGTGGTCGCATTTTAGCCCTGTCGGGCTTCCTCCGCCCTGACGTGTATTACGGCTCTTACGGCTATACGCCTTTCCAACCCCCTCAAGGATGGGGGGGCACCTCCGGGTCCTGGTATGGCTTAAGCATACCCACATAGAAGGTAGGATGCGTACGCATCACCTTCGGGATGTCCAAGGTATACTACAAGCCCTTTCGTCTAGTACCTTAAAAGGCCCCACAAACCTGGGGCGCAGTTTGTTCCGAAACACTTTGGAAACTGCATGTGTAGGAAGATTATTAGCGTTTAATAAAACACTTTCTCCTACTTTTTACACCTTTTCTTTACGCCGCCCCTTGCGGTCAGCCTGCTCCTTTTGCTTGTCTTGGCTTTCCGCCATGGCATCACAGACGTGTCGTAAGACACTAAGGCGCGTCGATAGGAACTTATCGATGTGCTTTCGCACAGATACAGGGCTTACATCAGGGAATCCTCCCCCCTCAAGCCCTGGTTCACATACACGTGGCGTTAACGGAACCCTCGAATTCACCAATCCGTTCACGTAAAACGAGGTAAACCCCGTAGATGCATGGACCGAATTGTTAATAGCAAATTCGGCCATAGGAAGCATCTCACTCCAACTCTTTGGAGAATCCGGACATAAACTCCGGAGAATATCCTCAACAACGAGATTGATGCGTTTCGTTTGACAGTCCGTCTGCGGATGATCCGCAGTGGACATGAGGAGTTTGGTGCCCAGCACCTTAAACAACGCACCCCAAAACTTTCCCGTAAAACGGTGGTCCCGTAAAACGGTGGTCCCGATCCGACACAACAGAATCGGGTAGACCATGCTGTCAAAAGACATGGTCTAGGAACACTTTTTCTGTTCCTTGTCCATCAATGGACTCTGGCACCGCCGCCAGATTAGCCATCTTGCTCAAACGGTCTACAAAGACCAATATGCCGGTGTTCCCGGCCTTATCCTTCGGAAAACCGAAGATAAAATCCATACTAATGTATTTCCAACACTCCGTTGGAACGGATAAGATCGCCAAAGGCGCAGATGAACTTGCATAGGGTTTAACCCTCTGACACGTCTCACAGGTGCGAATATACGCACCGACCCACTTATACATCTTGGTCCACCTATAAAAAGCGCTTAAAGCGCTGTAGGTCTTATCCCGACCTAAATGACCCCCGGTAGGAGCGTCATGTGCCTCAAAGAGGACTATATACTTCATTTCCTCATCATGAGGAACAACCACCCGCGAAGTGTCCTCCAAGCTCTTGCTATAGTATAGCAAACCGTCACAGTACCTGTAACGGTGTAAACGAGCTTTAGCTCGACTTGACAGGGTAGGCTCAGACGAACCAAGTCCCTTTCCACCCAAAGCGCTGATAAGCGCCGTACACTGTGGGTATTTTTCATACGCCTGGCGTATGAGATCCACCACAGACGAGGTGACGAATGTCGCGTGAGCGAGCTCGTAATCGGGGCGACGCGACAACGCGTCTGCAAGAACGTTCTGCTTGTCAGGTCTATATTTGACCTCAAAGTTGTACTCCGCAAAGAAGGAGAGCCAACGGGCTATCCGTTGCGATATATGAGGCGACTTTGTCGCTGTCCGTAAGGACGCGTGGTCAGTATAAACCACGAACGGCTTTGAGCCGAGTAGGTGAACCCTAAATTTGACAAGAGCATACCTCATTGCAAGTAGCTCCTTTTATTGAACGGGATAATTCCGTTCCGCAGCTTTAAGCTGCCTCGACTCAAACGCAATCACGCGTTCCCTTCCTGCATCGTCTGCTTGTAACAAAGCACATCCGATTGCGAAATCGGAGGCGTCGCAGACGACACTAAATGGTTTTCCAGAATCTGGGAGAGCAAGAACAGGAGCTTTAAACAAGCTCCCCTTTACCGCTTCGAAAGCGTTTTGGTGTTTGGTTTCCCAACACCAATCCACATCCTTCTTAAGAAGGTCGGTTAATGGCTTCGCCATTTCAGCGTAGTTATCGCGGTACTTGTGGAGATAATTGGCTAACCCAAGCCACTTCCGTAAATCTCTAAGATTTACAGGCGAAGGCCACTCCACAATGGCTTTCAACTTCGCGGGATCCGCCCGCACTCCATCCTTACCGATGAAGCATCCGAGGAAAGGAATTTCCTCAGCACCAAATATACATTTGGATGCGTTCGCACATAACTTATGCTCTCGCATACATTCGATCACAGCTCGAATGTGTATAAGGTGCATCTGAACATCAGACGAGTCGCCTTCCGCACGACTATGAACGAATATATCGTCGAAGTACGTCTGAGCGTACTTTCTATGAGGGCGGAAGAGTTGAGTCACCAAGCGATTAAAAGTCGCCGGTGCATTCAAAAGCCCCTGTGGCATAACCAGCCACTCCCACAGCATGCCACTAGGCGTGCTGACCGCTGTAAGCGGAATATCGGATGCTCGCATAAGCACCTGATAATACCCGTCCACCAGATCTAAGGCACTGTATACAGTACAGCCAGCCATATTGTTCTGGAGGACATCCTTCCGAGGAATCAGAGTCTGCATGGGTACAGTAGCTTCATTCAGCTTGTTGTACGAATGAACAATGCGCCACTTTCCGTTCGGTTTACGAACACAAAAAGTGGGAGAAGAATGGGGAGACTTGCTCTCCCGTACCAGCCCTGCCTCTTCTTTCCCCTTGAAGAATGCGTCGATGACGTCGCACTGCTCCTTGGGGAGAGGCCACTGCCTAGTGATGCAGTATTTGGTTCCGGGAAACAAATCAATTTCATGTCGGACTCCCCGATCCGGTGGTAACACCATCGGTGGGTTGTCACTAATGACATCTCCAAATTGCTTTAGTAAGGAATGGTAAGGGTCCTCAGGATCCGCAAGGATCTTGAGGCCGCTTCGTGCATTCAATGCCTGTTTGGTTTGCACCAAAACTGACTCGTCCATCGTGGATGAGGAGTTCAACTCCTCTTCCGGACGCAACACGACGACCTCGTCGATTTCATCTGCTTTCAAAGCAGTCTCAAACTCGTTGAAGGACATCTCCTCCAACGACAACAGTTCGCCTACCCCAGGCAACCGTTCCAGGCTTACGCCTTCTGTGACAACACCTGTCACACTATTCAGCATCCTGTAGGAATGCTGACTACTGCCCTTGGGACTCATCCCGACACCCAGATGGGGGGAGTCAATTGCCCCATCTATTGGAAGCGCCACGCGCCTATCCACAGAGGTCTCTACCTCTACCACCGGTGACTCGCCGGTCTCACCTATAACGGCTTAGTCGGAATCATTTCCGACGTGCGAAAGAGACGAACTTCGGGTCTCTTTGCTTGGAAGCGCCTCGCGCTTAACCACAGGGGTCTCTACCCCTACCACTGGAGTTACATCAGAGGAATCCACCTCTACCACTGGCAACTCACCAGTCTCGCCGTTAACGGCGTGGGGATTAACCGCCGAATCCTCCTCGTTAAGGAACTCTTCCTTAACGTTATTGGAAATGATCATTTCAGACATCCCAATCTATGGCATATCACGCCAGAATCGTTTTTGCGATCGAGCAAAGGTGAGTTCGTGACTCGTCAATGCTTCACCCGACCGCGGGTGCGTTGAGCCAATGAACTCGGACTTCCAGTCTATCCATGGCTCGTGGCGTTCCAGCCACTTCATGCCCAGAATGAGGTCATAACTCGAGTCCAAATCCAGGACTAGGCAACGTTCTAAGATGTCGAAGTCTGCAAACTTCAGCTTAAGGTCAATCGAGACCTTGGGTACAGAAACCTGTACGCCCGTTGCTAGACGGACCGTGATAACTTCACGAGAACGTGCCTCTAGGGCCTCGGCATACGGCCGACTCTTCTCAACAGAAGCCCGTCTGAGATAATTGTCAGACGCTCCAGAGTCTATCAAGACTCTCCAAGGCTTATCATAGCCTTTCACGTCCGCAAGGACAACAAGAAAACCTGGCTGGTACACCAACTCGGTGCTAGAAAGCACCGTTTCCCTCGGGGCTTTGATCTGTCGTTCCCTACCCTGGGGCTTAACAGCACTGAGGGATCCCCCAGTAGGGGCCCCCGCACCTACTGAGAGCCGTCGTTTCCCGACGGCTTGGGAAAGGGCTTTTTCCCCATCCTTGGTCCCTTATAGCGAGTGTTTCGCTGGTTTTTTTTTCGGACATCTGTTCCGCAGATGATCCGTGATTCCACACAGGAAACATCTCAGCGGCCCATGCCGCTGTAACATAGCTAAGAGCTCCGCCTCGAAGCTCTGCGAAGAAGAGTCAGAGTGACTCTTAGCGGAAGGTTTCTCCTCCGCTTCGACCTGACTCAGGTCCATGGGTTCGGGACCCACATTAGAGGAACAAAAGTTCCTCTCGGCGTTGAACGCCATCTTAAACGCCTCCCCCAGTGATTGGGGTCGGCATCGGAAAAATTCCGAACGTGCTGGCCCTTCTTTCAGGACTCCCATGAAGACGGGGATGGACACATCGACCGAATACGCTTTCGCATACATCCCTGCCAACAGGGTCTTCAGTTCTTGGACATATGTCTCCAAGTCCCTAGTGCCCTGACGGAACCTCAAAAACTCCAACTGATTCTGGAAAACCAGATCAGGCGTGGCGTACATATCCATAAGCTTTTGCTTAAGGACTTCCCAGGTTGGGAACACGATCGTGACCGAATCCGGACACGTAAATTTTCATGTACGGGCTTCGCCCGTAAGATGGGTCAGTGCAAGTACCACTTGCAGGTGATCAGCGGTCACATTTGCTGTGGCGAAGGCCGTTTCGACCTCTCGCATCCATACATAAAGGTTGTCACCTTTCTCCCCGGTGAACTCCTTTATCTTAAAGGATAATGGGGGACGCACCCCCGTGGAACGACTTCCACCTAAAATCGCCTCATGGGCGATGAGGGCATTGACCCTTGCCTTCACGGACTCAAGGCCCTGCTCTACTAGGAGCTGCATGCCTTCGTCACCCAGTAAGGATAGCAGCCTGTTAAAGGCTTCCTGCTGGACGAGGGTTAACCTATCCCAATTGTCCTGATTCATCCCTTGCAGAGGATGCCGTAGTCTACCGACACAGGTGTTGGATTAACTACAAGTGCTACCAGATGTAGCTGGTGCGTACACGCACGGTGCGGCTAGCGCACAGAGGAAGACTTTCCTTTAAGTGGCGGTGTGCCGCTACTTAACCGATACGCCCTTATAAAAGGGCTTAGTAAGAGAGAGCTCTCTTACTCGGGGCCAAGATTCCCACTTTGGTTTACTATTAGCTTTCTCTAATTCCTTAACACAAGGCTCCCTTACTAAGGGGGTAGCTAAAGGGAGGACTCCCTTTACGCTACTGCACTCACTACACGCGCGACCGGTCGAGGTTATGCGTCTGGTAGTCGGTTGAGTGAAAGGTAAACTGAATGTATATTTAATATATAATAAGCCTAAATTAATTTAAACTAATGTAAACTATATGTAATACTAAGTAGAACTTACTAAATTCGTACCTAGCTAAAATGTAGTGTACACCACCTGTGTACAAACACGTGGCTGGTTGCCACGCCTTCACCAAGGACTCCTGCCCTGATTGGTTAAAATAACCAATGGTCCAAACCCTTTCGGACCGGTCAATACTGACCCCAACCGTAGTGTACTCACGTACATCACCTACTAAATGTGACCCGAATGTAACCCTGTTACAACACCTGACCAGATGGGTGTGCGATCCGTATAGGGGCCGCCGACCAGCTAAGTGGATCTGGACCTCATCCGGGAGTGTAAGCACTCCATGAGACAGATCAAGGCGAATACCCGCCGGCACCATGAAATCCATGCCTAACAGGGCATCCTGACCGGCCAGCTTGCCAACCCAAGCGCTGAAGAAGTAGACCAGCGAACCCGATAGGGTGATCTTCACGCGCGTCCTTTCTTCGGTCATGTAAAAGTTTTCACCAATTCCAACGCATTCTTGTCTCTGTATCGTCTATACGACATCCGACCTTACGAGCAAAGGCGGAGTCGATAATTGAAACTTCGGCCCCAGAGTCGAACAACATCGTTGCCTTCTGGTTGTTAATCTTACCACAGGCTTTCGCCTGCTTGAACCATTTGTCGGGCGCATGATACTTCCAGTATCCGAGAGACTCCCCAGGCAGCAGACCCAACTGCATGACCACCTTCGATCGGGAATATTCATCGGTCGTGAGATTTTAGACCGGATAATCCCGATCGACGCAATTGAGAACAGAACATGTATTGTCGGTTTTATTCTCCTTGCCGACATATGCATAGATGCCAAACGTAGATCGCTCGGATCGATCCAGATTCCAACCTGGCGAGCGTTCTAGTTTAACAACTTTTCCACGTCCGGTGGGATCATCCTCGCGTGCTTGCCCGGCACATACCACTTGCGCATCAGATTGAAAAACTCTTTGATCTTGCACTGGCCGGCCTTGTGGATCTCTCCACATGACTTGCACACGAAAAGGCAGTGATCGGTGGGGTGAGCGCGTCTTTCGCACTTCTTGCATATCAATTTCTTCCAGCAGTCCCCACCATCATGCTTGCTCGACCCGCAGTGAGAACACTTCTTGCGAGGTCGGTCCGGGTCGGACTTGTTCCCACTCCTGACCTTCCGATCTGCCTGGTTAGGCGTCGATCTGGTTCTTGGGGCAGGTTCTGTGACGAAAACGTGGCTATACTGGTCTTCGTCTGTCTCCCGACTGGACAGGCCGCTACTTTCTTCTTCCGATCCAGTGCTGTCTTCAGTCACGATCGCCTTAACAGTACGAGCCGATCTGGTCAGGGGTCTCTTCACAGGGTCGGTCTGGGTCTTCGATCTGTAGCTACCCGATCCAACGGCGACCTTCGCCCTCATGCTGCGTGAGTGCTGTAACGTCCGCAACGTCTGCTCCACTTCTACCACATCTTTTAGGCTCAGCAGAGTGAGCTGATCTGCCAGCTCTTGGTCATAAAGGGTACTGATGTAGTGACCCACTTGCTCCATAGCGGCACCGGTCGGCGGGTTGCCTTCCTTGATCACTATCCCGGCGCGAATTGCAGCTACGTTCAAGCGGTGCGAGTACTCGATCGGCGTCTCGTCGCCCCGCTTCTGCATATGGAGGTATTTGCGGGCGGTAGAGAACCCGGAGTTGCAGTACTGCCCCTCCAATTCTGAATAGCAGATCCCAGTCAGATCGGACATCCCGACTTAACTGTTGGATCCAGTTCGCAGCCGGTCTTATTAGCAGATCTATGAAGATCAAACACCGTTCTTTTTTTGGTGTCTGGTCCCGCAAGAAAGCAGACTTGACCCGACCAAACCACGATCTGGCTTGCTCCTCGTCGGTGTCCTTGCCAGTAAAGTCCTTGAGAACCGTGGTCGCAGCAATGCGAATGCGCGGGATCGCAGTAGATTCACAATCAAAAGCGGTTGTAGGCTAGGTTAGTCCTGCGCGTTCTTCCCGCCCCTGCACCATCTGACCCATAGTGGTCATCCGGATCGCCGATCGACTCCATGTTGAAATTACTATTCTTACTTGATCGGCGTGTTCGGGCTGGCTGCTGCTTGAGTCTTCCTCTGCCAACTGGTTTGCCACCTCGAATAGCCTTGTCCGTTGATGCCACTGACTCCATATCGACATCCCGGCAAGTATTGACATTTTGCCGGGCAGATCGGTCCTGGGCATGCGGCCGCGGAGGCGATCGGCATCGGTCTCCCATGGAACGCTCCATCATTGCCTCAAACATGGCTTGGACGTTAGCTTGGGTCATGGGCAACGTGTTAATATCCTCCTTTGAAGGTACTGAGGCCTGTGGGGGCTCCTGGGCCCCCGAATGGCATGCAGGCCCTTGCTGCCGCACGTCCTTTTTATGCTCCCATGGGGGTATGGTCCGGCCCCATGGTCATCCGCTCAACACCGACCTCCAACTCCGATGAGCTATTAGAGGCAGGTGGAGACTAATACAACGACTTACGTCGGAGCACATATCATCGTATGATGCCGTGACTTCGGCGGCCTTCACTGCCACGATGGGAGTTGGGCGGCGAACCGCCCCCACCAACGGCACCAAATGATCATTGAGGGTCGACATCGACATCTCCAGCTTTCCAAGTGTCCAGATCGAACAGTTTCTGCACGTTGGCGAGGTTCTGCACTTTTATGCCGACCTCAGCCAACATCGCCAGCAGGTTCTTCACCAATAGCAAAGACCGATCGCTCTGAATCGGCTCGGTGGTGGGTCCGAGAAGGCGATCGTGGATCTGGAGGTTTGAAATCCGCATGACCTGGTCTTCGCGAGTAAATCTTTAACTCGTGGATGTAATACATCCTGGTCAGGTCTTCTTCCTTGATAACCCCATCCCCGACCTGCGACTTTTCTTCCAAGTCGTCTTCCTCGGACGGCATTTTGATCCTCTGCTTGGGGACCTTGGGAGGGTGGATTGGATCGTCCCGATCAGCCACCAAGTCGTTTTCACTTTTTATCTTTCCATCAAAAACATTCATTCAAATACATAGGATCAGGACTTTTGTCCTGATCCTTTCCCAAACTATAGCAAGACTTGCTATAGTCCCGATCGGCTCCGGTGGGAGCCTTATGGGGAGGAAAAAACTTATTAATCCCGATCTGGTCCTCCACCCGGACAGATAGGACATCGCCATCCTTATCGACAGTGAGAACATAAGGCGATAGCCGTTCCTTATGTCCTCTTCAGAACGATTCCACATTTCATTCATTGTAATCAATTCTTCGCGAGATATCATCTCGGTTATATCCACGATCACCAAGTGATCCGGGCACGCGCACCATTGTGGTGGAGTCAAGTTCAAAATCGAACACCGTAGTGTCGAGAACCTGACCACCATCGTGCCCGGCCGTTCAACTTACGGGGGGGGGACCCCGCGAACCTTCACCTACTATCCGATCTGATCGTCCGCTGCTATCAGACGACCGATCATCAACACAGGACGCCTGGTCTGATTTGCTCTTCATCTCACCTTGTGTACCCGATGGAATGGGCTGGTAACACACTCGGTGGATCGGGGCTCGGAATTGACTTGTGGTCTAAATGTGGGAGACCGTGCTGGGTGGTGTACCCTGGGAGGAACTCTTCACCTTGGGTACGGGCAGACCAGTTATACTTGGAGTGAGTATACTCCAAAGGGCAGATCGCTCAACCGATCGTAGGGCCCAACCAATATGAGAATAAAACTCCAATAATCCAATAGGGAGATCCAAAGGAGAACGTGATACACTCCACGAACGATATCTCCATGTAACAATCCAAAAACTTATTTACACGTTCCAAACGTGTGTAACTTGAGTTTGTGAAGCCGACCAATGCGTACTCCCGTCGAGGGACTTCCGGCGGGCCAAGTGCGTCTGTAACGCGTCCCGGCCGGGTATAATGAGCTGGAGGAGATTACTCGACCCTCCGCTCCCAAACACTCTGCGGCGTGCAGATGTGACTGATGTACAAGGCGAAACGACCTCCGGTTGAGTTAAAGGCCCAACAATTAAGACGTAAAACCAAAAACGCTCTTAGCAGGCAAAACCAAAACCAACACTAAACTCCCTATCCCATATGATCCCTAATATGTACAAACATGAAAATTTGTAGGTACACGCAATCTCATGTGACTTACCAAAATCCGTGTTCTTGACACCTCTTGTACATAATAGGCTTAAAAACCTCCTGGATTTCCACCAATCCGATCGCC
>CM047591.1:13055832-13076457 GCA_026184515.1 Peronosclerospora sorghi | reverse complement strand
TCAGTACCCTTGATGACCAAGAGCTGGCAGATCAGCTCACTCTGCTGCGCCTCAAAGATGTGGGGAAAGTGTAGCAGACGTTGCGGACGTTGCAGCACTCACGCAGCATGAGGGCAAAGGTCGCCGTTGGATCGGGTCGCTACAGATCGAAGACCCAGACCGACCCTGTGAAGAGGCCCCTAACCAGATCGGCCCGTGCTGTTAAGGCGATCGTGACTGAAGACAGCACTGGATCGGAAGGAGAAGTAGCGGCCTGTCCAGTCGGGAGTCAGACGAAGACCAGTATCGCCACGTTTTCGTCACGGAACCTGCCCCAAGAACCAGATCGACGCCTAACCAGGCAGATGGGAAGGTTAGGAGTGGGAACAAGTCCGACCCGGACCGACCTCGCAAGAAGTGTTCTCACTGCGGGTCGAGCAAGCATGATGGTGGGGACTGCTGGAAGAAATTGATATGCAAGAAGTGCGAAAGACGCGGTCACCCCACCGATCACTGCCTTTTCGTGTGCAAGTCATGTGGAGAGATCCACGAGGCCGGCCATTGCAGGATCAAAGAGTTTTTCAATCTGATGCGCAAGTGGTATGTTCCGGGCAAGCACGCGAGGATGCTCCCACCGTACGTGGAAAAGGTGTTAAACTAGAACGCTCGCCATGTTGGAATCTGGATCGAGCCGAGCGATCTACGTTTGGCATCTATGCATATGTCGGCAAGGAGAATAAAACCGACAATACATGTTGTGTTCTCAATTGCGTCGATCGGGATCATCCGGTCTACAATCTCACGACCGATGAATATTCCCGATCGAAGGTGGTCATGCAGTTGGGTCTGCTGCCTGGGGAGTCTCGCGGATACTGGAAGTATCATGCGCCCGACAAATGGTTCAAGCAGGCGAAAGCCTGTGGTAAGATTAACAACCAGAAGGCAACGATGTTGTTCGACTCTGGGGCCGATGTTTCAATTATCGACTCCGCCTTTGCTCGTAAGGTCGGATGTCGTATAGACGATACCCAGAGACAAGAATGCGTTGGAATTGGTGAAAACTCTTACATGACCGAAGGAAGGACGCGCGTGAAGATCACCCTATCGGGTTCGCTGGTCTACTTCTTCAGCGCTTGGGTTGGCACGCTGGCCGGTCAGGATGCCCTGTTAGGCATGGATTTCATGGTGCCGGCGGGTATTCGCCTTGATCTGTCTCATGGAGTGCTTACACTCCCGGATGAGGTCCGGATCCACTTAGCTGGTCGGCGACCCCTATATGGATCGCACACCCATCTGGTCAGGTGTTGTAACAGGGTTACATTCTGGTCACATTTAGTAGGTGATGTACGTGAGTACACTACGGTTGGGGTCAGTATTGACCGGTCCGAAAGGGTTTGGACCATTGGTTATTTTAACCAATCAGGGCAGGAGTCCTTGGTGAAGGCGTGGCAACCAGCCACGTGTTTGTACACAGGTGGTGTACACTACATTTTAGCTAGGTACGAATTTAGTAAGTTCTACATAGTATTACATATAGTTTACATTAGTTTAAATTAATTTAGGCTAATTATATATTAAATATACATTCAGTTTACATTTCACTCAACCAACTACCAGACGCATGACCTCGACCGGTCGCGCGTGTAGTGAGTGCAGTACCGTAAAGGGAGGCCTCCCTTTGGATACCCCCTTAGTAAGGGAGCCTTGTGTTAAGGAATTAGAGAAAGCTAATAGTAAACCAAAGTGGGAATCTTGGCCCCGAGTAAGAGAGCTCTCTCTTACTAAGCCCTTTCATAAGGGCGTATCGGCTAAGTAGCGGCGAACGCCACTTAAAGTAAAGTCTTCCTCTGTGCGCTAGCCACACCGTGCGTGTATGCACCAGCTACATCTGGTAGCACTTGTAGTCAATCCAACACCTGTGTCGGTAGACTACGGCATCCTCTGCAAGCGATGAATCAGGACGATTGGGATAGGTTAACCCTCGTCCAGCAGGAAGCCTTTAACATGCTGTTATCCTTACTGGGTGACGAAGGCATGCAGCTGCTAGTAGAGCAGGGCCTTGAGGCCGTGAAGGCAAGGGTGAATGCCCTCATCGCTCATGAGGCGAGTTGCGGTGGAGGTCGTTCCACGGGGGTGCGTCCCCCATTATCCTTTAAGATAAAGGAGTTCACCGGAGAGAAGGGGGTGACAACCTATATGTATGGCTGCGAGAGGTCGAAACGGCCTTCGCCACAGCAAATGTGACCGCTGATCACTTGAAAGTGGGACTTGCACTGACCCATCTTACGGGAAAAGCCCGTACATGGAAATTTACGTGTACGGATTCAGTCACAAGCGTGTTCCCAACCTGGGAAGTCCTTAAGCAAAAGCTTATGGATATGTACGCCACGTCTGATCTTGTTTTCCAGAATCAGTTGGAGTTTTTGACGTGCCGTCAGGGCACTAGGGACTTGGAGACATATGTCCAAGAACTGAAGACCCTGTTGGCAGGGATGTACGCGAAAGCGTATTCGGTCGATGTGTCCATCCCCGTCTTCATGGGAGTCCTGAAAGAAGGGCCAGCACGTTCGGAATTTTTCCGATGCCGACCCCAATCACTGGGGGAGGCGTTTAAGATGGCGTTCAACGCCGAGAGGAACTTTCGTTCCTCTAATGTGGGTCCCGAACCCATGGACCTGAGTCAGGTCGAAGCGGAGGAGAAACCTTCCGCTAAGAGTCACTCTGACTCTTCTTCGCAGAGCTTCGAGGCGGAGCTCTTAGCTATGTTACAGCGGCATGGGCCGCTGAGATGTTTCCTGTGTGGAATCACGGATCATCTGCGGAACAGATGTCCGAAAAAACCCCAGCGAAACACTCGCTATAAGGGACCAAGGATGGGGAAAAAGCCCTTTCCCAAGCCGTCGGGAAACGACGGCTCTCAGTAGGTGCAGGGGCCCCTACTGGGGGATCCCTCAGTGCTGTTAAGCCCCAGGGTAGGGAACGACAGCACAAAGCCCCGAGGGAAACGGTGCTTTCTAGCACCGAGTTGGTGTACCAGCCAGGTTTTCTTGTTGTCCTTGCGGACGTGAAAGGCTATGATAAGCCTTGGAGAGTCTTGATAGACTCTGGAGCGTCTGACAATTATCTCAGACGGGCTTCTGTTGAGAAGAGTCGGCCGTATGCCGAGGCCCTAGAGGCACGTTCTCGTGAAGTTATCACGGTCCGTCTAGCAACGGGCGTACAGGTTTCTGTACCCAAGGTCTCGATTGACCTTAAGCTGAAGTTTGCAGACTTCGACATCTTAGAACGTTGCCTAGTCCTGAATTTGGACTCGAGTTATGACCTCATTCTGGGCATGAAGTGGCTGGAACGCCACGAGCCATGGATAGACTGGAAGTCCGAGTTCATTGGCTCAACGCACCCGCGGTCGGGTGAAGCATTGACGAGTCACGAACTCACCTTTGCTCGATCGCAAAAACGATTCTGGCGTGATATGCCATAGATTGGGATGTCTGAAATGATCATTCCCAATGGCGTTAAGGAAGAGTTCCTTAACGAGGAGGATTCGGCGGTTAATCCCCACGCCGTTAACGGCGAGACTGGTGAGTTGCCAGTGGTAGAGATGGATTCCTCTGATGTAACTCCAGTGGTAGGGGTAGAGACCCCTGTGGTTAAGCGCGAGGCGCTTCCAAGCAAAGAGACCCGAAGTTCGTCTCTTTCGCACGTCGGAAATGATTCCGACTACGCCGTTATAGGTGAGACCGGCGAGTCACCGGTGGTAGAGGTAGAGACCTCTGTGGATAGGCGCGTGGCGCTTCCAATAGATGGGGCAATTGACTCCCCCCGTCTGGGTGTCGGGATAAGTCCCGAGGCCAGTAGTCAGCAGTCCTACAGGATGCTGAATAGTGTGACAGGTGTTGTCACAGAAGGCATAAGCCTGGAACAGTTGCCTGGGGTAGGCGAACTGTTGACGTTGGAGGAGATGTCCTTCAACGAATTGGAAACTGCTTTGAAAGCAGGTGAAATCGACGAGGTCGTCGTGTTGCGCCCGGAAGAGGAGTTGAACTCCTCATCCACGATGGACTAGTCAGTTTAGGTGCAAACCAAACAGGCATTAAATGCCCGAAGCGGCCTCAAGATCCTCGCGGATCCTGAGGACCCTTACCATTCCTTACTAAAGGAATTTGGAGATGTCATTAGTGACAACCCACCGATGGTGTTACCACCGGATCGGGGAGTCCGACATGAAATTGATTTGGTTCCAGGAACCAAATACTGCATCACTAGGCAGTGGCCTCTCCCCAAGGAGCAGTGCGACGTCATCGACGCATTCTTCAAGGGGAAAGAAGAGGCAGGGATGGTACGGGAGAGCAAGTCTACCCATTCTTCTCCCACTTTTTGTGTTCGTAAACCGAAGGGAAAGTGGCGCATTGTGCATGCGTACAACAAGCTGAATGAAGCTACAGTACCCATGCAGACTCCGATTCCTCGGAAGGATGTCCGCCAGAACAATATGGCGGGCTGTACTGTATACAGTGCCTTAGATCTGGTGGACGGGTATTATCAGGTGCTCATGCGAGCATCCGATATTCCGCTTACAGCCGTCAGAACGCCTAGTGGCATGCTGTGGGAGTGGCTATTTATTCCAGAGGGGCTTTCGAATGCACCGGCGACTTTTAATCGCTTGGTGACTCAACTCTTCCGCCCTCATAGAAAGTACGCTCGGACGTACTTCGACGATATATTCGTTCATGTCATGCGGAAGGCGACTCGTCTGATGTTAAGACGCATCTGATACATCTTCGAGCGGCGCTCGAATGTATGCGAGAGCATCAGTTATATGCAAACGCATCAAAATTTTTATTTGGTGCTGAGGAAATTCATTTCTCGGATGCTTCATCGGTAAGGATGGAGTGCGGGCGGATCCCGCGAAGGTGAAAGCCATTGTGGAGTGGCCTTCGCCTGTAAATCTTATAGATTTACGGAAGTGGCTTGGATTAGCCAATTATCTCCACAAGTACAGCGAGAACTACGCTGAAATGGCGAAGCCATTAACCGACCTTCTTAAGAAGGATGTGGATTGGTGTTGGGAAACCAAACACCAAAACACTTTCGAAGCGGTAAAGGGGAGCTTGTTGAAAGCTCCCGTTCTTGCTCTCCCAGATTCTGGGAAACCATTTAGTGTCGTCTGCGACGCCTCCGATTTTGCAATCGGATGTGCTTTGTTACAAGCAGACGATGCAGGAAGGGAACGCGTAATTGCGTTTGAGTCGAGGCAGCTTAAAGCTGCAGAACGGAATTTTCCCGTTCAAGACAAGGAGATACTTGCAATGAGGTATGCTCTTGTCAAATTTAGGGTTCACCTACTCGGCTCTAAACCGTTCGTGGTTTATACTGACCACGCGTCCTTACGGAAAGCGACAAAGTCGCCTCATCTCTCGCAACGGATGGCCCGTTGTATCCTTCTTCGCGGAGTACAAGTTTGAGGTTAAGTATAAACCTGGCAAGCAGAACGTGCTTGCAGACGCGTTGTCGCGTCATCTCGATTACGAGGTCGCTCACGCGACATTCGTCACCTCGTCTGTGGTGGATCTCATACGCCAGGCGTATGTGAAATACCAACAGTGTACGGCGCTTATCAGCGCTTTGGGTGGAAAGGGACTTGGTTCGTCTGAGCCTACCCTGTCAAGTCGAGCTAAAGCTCGTTTACACCGTTACAGATACTGTGACGGTTTGCTATACTATAGCAAGAGATCGGAGGATACTTCGCGGGTGGTTGTTCCTCATGATGAGGAACTGAAGTATAGAGTCCTCTTTGAGGCACATGACGCTCCTACCGGGGGTCATTTAGGTCGGGATAAGACCTACAGCGCTTTAAGCGCTTTTTATAGGTGGACCAAGATGTATAAGTGGGTCGGTGCGTATATTCGCACCTGTTAGACGTGTCAGAGGGTTAAACCCTCTGCAAGTTCAGATGCGCCTTTGGCGAGCTTGTCCGTTCCAACGGAGTGTTGGAAATACATTAGTATGGATTTTATCTTCGGTTTTCCGAAGGATAAGGCCGGGAACACCGGCATATTGGTCTTGTAGACCGTTTGAGCAAGATGGATCACCTGGCGGCGGTGCCAGAGTCCATTGATGGACAAGGAACAGCAAAAGTGTTCCTAGACCATGTCTTTTGACAGCATGGTCTACCCGATTCCGTTGTGTCGCATCGGGATCCCCGTTTTACGGGACAGTTTTGGGGTGCGTTGTTTAAGGTGCTGGGCACCAAGCTCCTCATGTCCACTGCGGATCATCCGCAGACGGACGGTCAGACGGAACGTGTTAACCGCGTTGTGGAGGATATTCTCCGAAGTTTATGTCCGGATTCTCCAAAGAGTTGGAGTGAGATGCTTTCGATGGTTGAATTTGCTATCAACAATTCGGTACATGCATCTACTGGGTTTACCCCGTTTTACGTGAACGGATTAGTGAATCCGAGGGTTCCGTTGACGCCACGTGTGTGTGGTCTAGGGCTTAAAGGGGTCCGATTCCCTAATATCAGTCCTTTATCTGTGCGAAAGCACATCGATAAGTTTTTATCGACGCGCCTTAGTGTCTTACGACACGTCTGCGATGCCATGGCGGAAAGCCAAGACAAGCAGAAAGAGCAAGCTGACCGCAAGAGGCGGCGTAACGAAACGATATATAAAGTAAGAGAAAGTGTTTTATTAAGCGCTAAAAATCTTCCTACACATGCAGTTTCAAATGTGTTGCACAATAAACGGCGCCCCAGGTTTGTGGGACCCTTTAAGGTACTAGCCCGAAAGGGCTTATCGTATACCTTGGACATCCCGAAGGTGATGCGTACGCATCCAACCTTCTATGTCGATATGCTTAAGCCATACCAGGACCCGGAGGCGGGCCCCCTCCCTGGAGGGGGTGGAAAGGCGGATACCCGTAAGAGCCGTAAGGCACGGCAGGGCGAAGGAAGCCCGAAAGGGCTAAAATGCGACCACGAAGCTCCGCAACGGTCTTCTCGAGAGAGGCAAGCCGCCTCTTGAAGCGTTCAGTGGCATCCCACTCATCGCGAAGTCTCTCGTGGACTTCATAGATGTGACGGCTGTGTCGATCACAGCGCTCACGAATCTCATGTCGCAATTGCTCGACTTCCCCCTCCAATGCTTGATGCGGAGGGCACTCCACATTATCATGTGGGGCGTATGATGGGGCGGCGCCATCATCGGGGTCAAACCCAGTATCTGGTGAAGTGGAAGGGTTATCCACACTCACAGAGTTCGTCGGAGTCCGATACTACTCTACGGCAGGATTGCCGCGACATCGTTGACGCTTTTGAGCGGGAGAATCCCGCTGCAGGTCAACGACCAAAGGGGCGCGAGAATCCCCTTCACTCCCAGTAATTGGGAGTTCGCCGGAGGCAGAGGTGTGGCGCTCACACTGTCCTCTGGCACCGTGGTAGGGACAGGGGCGCTGGCGTAGCGCGTGTGATATGAGGCACGTAATAGCTCCATCGCTTTGGATCTGGTGAATGCCAGGCGCAACTCCCTCTCCACCCAAACGTCACGACGGGAATAGCTGTTGTGCAGCTCATTGAAGCTGGGTATGAGCTTCTACCCTTCCTCCCAAGAGCGGAACTTCTTCTCTGCATCTTAGGCATTTTCTCCCGGAGAAAGAACGATAGGAACCTCGCGGAGGTTCTCAACAGGGGCACCCTGTGCCTGCCTGTCGAGGCGTTCTAGGTAGGAGACGCTAGTGAACTGCTTTTTTGTGAGCAGTTGTTGCCGGAGTTTCTCCCGGCGTTCGCATTGATACGGCTGTTAGGCCACGGGTAAGGGGTATAGGATGCTAAACCATTCCTTACCATACGCCTAGCCCACTTTGGAAGTTCACGAGGACCGTCAAAATTATATGCCGCCCGTGGTAGGCGTTTGGGGGGCGCGTAACGCAGCCCTTAGTGCCTGTGCGGCAAGTTGGCTTTCATGAGCTGCGTCCAGCTCATTGGTGATGATCGCCGAAGGCGATCCGGATGTATCATCCGACATTGGCAGGGGTGGTTCACTAGCTAGTGCATTTTCCCTACGTGTGGGGAACGGATTAGGCTGCCGACACCGCCGTTCGGCGATGTCGTAGCAGTCAGCCGTTGGGAAGATATCCCCAAGGGCATCCACCTCCGAGTTCTCGGAATAGTGTACATCCTCTTCTTGAGGAGACTCTATAACACCGCTAATGGTGCTCATGGTTAGCCAGAGGTTCTGGAAGTTGGAGTTCTCCAACTAAAATTGATGTATTGCGTAAGCAATAGTCTTGATGGGGGAGGATGTAACAGGGTTACATTCGGGTCACATTTAGTAGGTGGTGTACGTGAGTACACTACGGTTGGGGTCAGTATTGACCGGTCCGAAAGGGTTTGGACCATTGGTTATTTTAACCAATCAGGGAAGGAGTCCTTGGTGAAGGCGTGGCAGCCAGCCACGTGTTTGTACACAGGTGGTGTACACTACATTTTAGCTAGGTACGAATTTAGTAAGTTCTACTTAGTATTACATATAGTTTACATTAGTTTAAATTAATTTAGGCTAATTATACATTCAGTTTACATTTCACTCAACCGACTACCAGACGCACGACCTCGACCGGTCGCGCGTGTAGTGAGTGCAGTAGCGTAAAGGGAGTCCTCCCTTTAGCTACCCCCTTAGTAAGTAAGCCTTGTGTTAAGGCATTAGCGAAAGCTAATATTAAACCAAAGTGTGAATCTTGGCCCCGATTAAGATAGCTCTCTCTTACTAAGCCCTTTTATAAGGGCGTATCGGCTAAGTAGCGGCGAACGCCGCTTAAAAGAAAGTCTTCCTCTGTGCGCTAGCCGCACCGTGCGTGTACGCAACGGCTACAGGTGGGACCAAGATGTCACCATTCCAGTCGGCCAATCCGCTGATACCCCGGTCGACAAAGTTTTTCGGTCAAGGAAGTTTTGGGTGACCAGGGGCGATCGGTGGGTGCCGACCTTTGTGAAGAGCGCCGGCCGATTTGGTTTTGTCCGAGTCACTAATATCGGTGACAAGCCTCTTACGCTCGACAACAATACTATTGTTGGCATGAGGCTGGAGGAAGGGAAGGTGCCAAGAAAGGCGGGGTTCGTCTCGATCGGATCGAGACGGTATGTTGAGTGGCAGAACTTGGCATACCAAGCGACCACCGATCTGATCAGCGATGATGGACCGGTGGAAGAAGATACCTCACCTATGCTTTAACGACACAGCTATTTAACCCCAAAGAAGATGTTAATTCGAAGAAAGGCACCGCAGTCGCCGGACACGGTGGACCATCAAGCAGATAAGCCAAGGTTCGTCAACATAGTGGCGTCACAAGAACAGGCGACAGCGGAGCCGGAAATAGAAAAAGGGGGACATGGGATTGCTGGGGCGGACCACGATGGCGCTCCTAAGCAGATCGATGTCGTTGAAGAGCAGCCCGCCGATCGGGAACAGCAGTGCGCAACTGATCAGGGCGTTTTAGGTGATGTTGCCCCAGAAGACGATCAAGTTTGTATACATGAGGGCGGGGATCAGTACATTCAGGAGCTGTAGAGACAGATTTCAGTCCTCCCCGAAGTGTCTGCCGATCCTCCAGAAGTCACCTTGGAAGATCTACAAGTGGTTGATCGGGATGTCAACAGTCCCGACCAGATCGATCAGATTAAGAAGATCATCTGGAAGAAGAATCATCTGCTGATCGGGAAATGCAATTCCTTACCCCCTGGTGCTCGCGGAGCGATCTGTAACATCGATATTGGTTATGCCAAGCCGATCGCCCAGCGATTCCGACGTGTGGCGCCACAGTACCGTGAAAAATTGTCTGATCTTATTAAAGGACTGTTGGCCACCAAGATCATTAGGCCGTCGACCTCGCCGTGTGCCTCGCAGATCGTGATTGTTATCAAGAAGAACGGCGTCAACATCAGGTTGTGTATCGACTATCGGTTGGTAAATCGGTTGACCAAGCTTATGGTGTACCCGATGCCACTGATCAGTGATCTGCTGGAAGATCTTGACAAGACCCTATGGTATTGCTCGCTGGATATGGCAAGTGGATTTTGGGTGGTTTCGATGACCGATCGGGCTCGCGATATTTCCGCATTTGTTACGCCGTTCGGTCTGTTCGAGTGGAACCGTATGCCGTTCTGTTTGAAGAACGCGGCCCAGATCTACCAGAGGCTGATCGACAACGCACTGTATGGACACTTCAAGATCAGTACCGATCGGGACCCCACCGAAAACCATGATGTATTTACAGAGGGTGAACCCGATCGGGAAAGGAGACCGTCCGTTCTGGGGAGGCGATCGTACATCAACGACATACTGATCCCTGCCTCGTCATGGAGCGATCTGTGCGAGAAGGTCGAACGGTTGTTGGAGACATGTGTTCGCTGGAACCTGTCGATCAGTGCTGTGAAGAGTTTTGGGGCATGTCCAAGGTCGCCTATTTGGGTCATATGGTGTCTATCATTGGGCTGGAGGCTAATCCTAAGGATCTGGAGTCACTGAGCAGTCTCCCGTTTCCCAGATCAATGAAGGCAATGCAGTCCTTCATAGGGAGCCTAAATTACTACATCCGCTTCATTGAAGACTTCGCGATTTACGCGGCCGTGCTGTACGAGCTCCGGGAAGCAGACTACCATATGTTGCGCGAAGGAGATCGGGCAACTTTACGAGAAGGATGCGACTCTGATCTGCCCGCAGATTTTCCGCAGGTGTAGGCAGACGATCACATGAAGCGTACACAGGTTGCTTTCGGTATTCTTAAGGCCAAGATGGCGACGGATCCGATTCTAAGACACTTCTATCCGGAAAAAAATGCCGATCGTCATTGTGTATGCTAGTAAGTGGGCCATTTTTGCCACTCTAGTGCAAGAACATGATGGAGTGTACCACCCGGTCACTTTTACGAGCCTGACGTTGAAGCCGAACGAAGTCAACTATGGGATCGTCGAAAAGGAAGTTCTGGCTTTATTACGGATTTTGGATGTGTGCTATAACCTGCTGGTCGGCCGACCTGTAAAGGTCCTTTCGAGAAAGTCGACATTGGCCTGGCTAATATCGGCCAATGGGATGGACGGTCGTCTCGGCAGATGGTCAGCGATTTTGTCACAGTGGTCCCTCGAGATCGTCAAGTGCACCAAGGGAGAGGAAGAGATATTGGGCACATTGGCTGCCAGTATCACCCCTGGATGGAGCTCTGATGGCGATTGCCCCGAGGAAGCAACCTCGACAGTTAATCTCGATGCCGCCACCGGTCGTTGATTGAGATGAGGAACTCCTGGTCTTGGGTTTCGACGGATCGGCTAGCGTGAAGAAAAAGGTCGGCTCCTATAGTGCCATACTATGGAAGTTACCACAATAGTCTATAGTAGCAGCCGCCGCCGACTTCACGCCTGACATAACGGTCAACGAGTGGAATATCGGTGGCTCCTTCTGTGTCTTGATCTGCTGTCATCACAAAAGAAAGGGCGGATCATCATATGTGGTGACTCCAACCTAGTGATAAGGCAGATCACCGGGGAGATCGACTGTAAGGCACCACGGCTGAAGTTGTTGAATGATCGGGTGATGAAGGCACTGAAAGAATATCCCAACCACGAGCTATTGCACGTGAAACGGGATTGGAAAAGAAGCGCCGACCACCTCGCGAAGAAAGTCATTCCGGACCAGATCGGGGCGACGATCACCAAGGAGGCCGTTCTACACGAACTTATGGACATAAACAGGCTCCCGGAGTTGATCAAGCCCAAGGACAGCTCCAATCAGGTGCATGTGATGGCGGCGACTAGATCGCGAACTCAGAATTCTCGCCGATCGTTCCCAAAGGAAAGGCTGAGTGAGTGCGTTGTACAATAGCTAAGGGCGGAACGGATCCTCAAGGCGCAGGACGAAGAAGAGTGGATCGTCAATTTGAAAGCCTATCTGCGCGGTGAACTGTCCAAGTTAACGAATGATCAAGCGAAACAGTGTACCAAGATCGCGGACAGTACGATGTGGATGACAATGGATTGCTATATTACTGCCGTGACATTGATCAGGACAGTGCCGATCGATATCGACCGGCGAAACTGGTGATCTCTGAGTTGCTACAGCCGGATGTCCTTCATCACTACCATGTGAGTCTAGAAGGGAGACATCAAGGCATAGGCAGGACATACCAAAAGATCAGGGCCCACTTTCACTGGAGAGGACTTTTTCGGAGCGTGCAGAAATATGTGTGCTGTTGCACATATTGCGAGACCGGAAAGGGAAGACCGATAATCAAGGGGCGATCGCCCGGAAATTTCGAGGCTACTTACCCTTTCCAGGTGATAGCAATGGATCACATACCGTCGCTGCCAAGATCGACACGCGGCAACACTGAACTGATGATATGGATCAACCTGTTCACTGGTCTGGTGATCGCAAAGGCTAGTGCATCCCGATCTGCGGAGAAGATCGCCCAGAGTTACGAGGAATGCGTGTTCAGAAGGTTCGGCGCCAGCGAAGTTATCAGACACGACCGGGAACCCGGTTTTATGGCTGAGGTGTTCCGATCGTTCAATAACATTCTGGGCCAGAAGCAGAGCGCGACGATGGCATATCGTCCGCAAGCGAACGGATCGGCTGAACGCATGGTGCAGACAATCACAAGGTCGATCAAGATGTATGTGGCCGATCCGGACCAACGTGACTGGGACGAGTAGGCAGAGATACTGGTATTCGCACTCAACTCTTCAACCAATCGGGTACGAGGAGAAACGCCATTCTATCTGGCGTATGGATGGGACCCTCGATCGACACTTGAAGCGGCGATACCGATTGGATGCACTCGGACCCGCGATCGTGATGCCCGTCGTTGGCGCATGCAGGTTCAGAAGCATTATCAGCATGCGAAAGAAGTCGTCAATGAAAAGCTGCGTCAGGCCACGCAAGATCGAGAAGATCAGGATAACGATCAGGTCCGCCCTCATGGTATTTGAACCAGGGGCGAGGGTATGGTTATACCTCGATCGGGTCAAGGAAGGCTATGCGAAGAAGTTGGCCCATATGTGGCACGGTACTTTCCGTGTAGCAGAGCTGATCGGTGAGCATGCTGCCCGTCTGATCACAATCGGCACGGATTGCAAAGTTTTTCCGATCGTGTGTCCAAGCTAAAGCTGGTCAGAGAATTCCCCGATCGGCCTAAAATGCCCTGTCTGGTGGAAGAAGCGAAGAGGTTCGATTTTGATGAGGCTCTGCTGCCGGAGGACAGTTGGGAAAGGCCATTGGAAGAGGACGAATTCGAGGTGGAAAAGGTTCTGGATGTCCGATCGACAGTCCAATTTATTTGTAGCCCTATGGCCTTATTTATGGGAATGGGCCATGAATAAGTCTTGCTGCGGGCCATAAATAAATTATACTTTCTTTTTTGTTTCGCAGTGCGTGGGGACTGCATTGGATTCTAAGCTCTCAACTCATTTATTCTCTGTAGGCGATGCCTCCTAAAAAGACATCTTCATTCAACCCTTCATGTGTCGAAAAGTATGGTCTCCGCATCTCGGCGCGACACCCTCAAACACAGAAGGTTGTCTCGGTTGAATGTCGCTTCTGTGCTGCGTTCGGACGTGAATGCAATATCGGTGCCAAGCGCAAGGCTACGTGCAATGTCCACTTCTTCACGTCGTTTCGATCAGACCAAATCAAGGCTCACTTGGAGAACCAACACCCGAATAAATGGGAAGAGTACAATAAGAGCAGCAAAGAGGAGAGGGGGTTGTTCTTTAATGGGCGTCCCTTCAAGTCTACTATACATGCCCATTTCGCTGGAACGCAGACGGAGTTGCACTTCTTGGTGAACAAGGACGTAGTTGATGTTCTTATCGGGGAAATGCTGCTTGATCCCGATGCAGATGAGGAGGTTGAGTCTTCCCGTGAACGCTCGCTTGCTGCCTTCGTGGACCTTGCTGCTGCTGACGAGATGGAGGACTCAAACGGCGGGGATCAGACTCACCGCTACGGTATTAAGGCATGTTGTCTCGTGATTTAGAGTGTGCTGTATATACTATTAACATGCATGTTCTAGATTGACAATCCTGTTCAGTTCAACTTGACTGTTGTGTATCTTGCTCTTGGTGTCACCTTTCTACAAATCGTGTACATAATTACTGCTACGAAAGAACAAACGGGACTCGCATCGATCGGCTGCATCAACGAGGCCTCTGTGTGTCGATACGCGCGCTTCATTAGTGCGCTATTCCTGCAAAAGATTGCAGAGATGTTGATGGCGCCCAATGTATGGGCCTTCTCGATTGCTCTCGATATGTCTACTCATCAAGGCTTGTCGTACCTTGACATCCGAATTCGTCTCTGTTGGCAAGGAACGATCCTCAATCTTCATCTTGTATCTTCTCCTGTGTTTGAGAGGCACACTAGTGAGAATATGTTCGACATATCTGTAAAGTTCCTCGACTGTATCTGCCGAGAATGGCGAAGAACGCTTGTCGGCGTTGCGACTGATGAAGCCCGCAGTATGACAGGCCGCATTAAAGGTTTGATGTCTGAAATTAAATTAATTCGTTGGATGATAGTGTTGTTCATTGCTCTCATATCCGTCTCTATAGGTCTCGCAACTCGATTTGAGCAAGGGGCACTTCCGGGACTTATTCGGATTTGGTGCGGATGTCACCAGCTGGATTTTCTCATGCAGGAGTTCTTCAAAGCACTTTTGGACGAGCAGTTTTATTTGACATTAACGACGTTCGTTGGATACCTTCGCCAGCAACATATTCTCATCGCGGAGATCAAGTCGCAGGAAAGAAGCTACAGGATACTCGCTGGGAGTATATGCATCGCACGATCTTCTGGTTCAATATCCATCGCATACCAGTCTGCTAGTATGTACAGCAGAAACAACCGAGCTGTTCCCCATCAAGGTCGTGGTGGATTGTTCTCATGGCTGTTGAGAAAATATCAAGTGCTGCTTCGATCGCTGCCAAGACTCTCCAGGGTCACACAAAGCTGGTTTCTTAGCAACGTGAAGCTTTGGAGAAGCTAGTTGCTACGTTGATTAAGCTCTTCAACGCCCTATATATCAATGTTTCAGAGCGTGAGACACTTGGAGCTGACGAAAACTCGATTTTGTCTACCGACGGTCGGTTTAGCCTCAATACGGACGATATTAGTGGGTTTTTGGAGGTAAGTTCATTATACTTTAGTGGTATGCTGTTAGTATGTATATATCTGGCAATCTGGATATGGTAGGACCTTGGAGCCTTTGTTGTTGATTGCGTTGAAATGCTGACAGTGGAAGACCTTCGGTCACTTCTGCTCGACCTTGATCATGCTGTTTTAAAGCTAATTTCCGGTATTGGCTCCCTCTCGGCTGAGAGAAGCTCGACAAATGAAGATGGTACAGCTCTTCCTGCTGCTTCCTCACCAGCTCGTGCAACTACGCGGTCGAGATTTTAATTCTGTTGTCCACACTTATCGCGAACGACTCCTTACTCGATGGTCTACCTCAAGAGTTGATTTGATCGAGAAGGAGTTTCTTTCTCTTCTCGCAGCGTTTGAATCAAAGGAGGCATTTAAGAACGCCCTGAGAGGATTCAATGAGGAAAGGAGCTTCGAGGACGGCTGGTCTACAACGGGGGGTAGTTTTTCAGTGCTACAAGAGTTCTGTGGCGGTTTAGCCTCCGTATTTCCAGGCACACCTAGTGTCGAAAGTGACTTTTCCATCGTGATGTATGTCAAAAACAACTTCCGGAGTTCGCTCACAGACTTCTCTTTGGAGGGAATTCTACATGCCAAGCAATTCCGGCAGTTACTAAACCTTAATACTCAATAAACCCTAAGTTTTCTGTAAGGTCGTAAATAGGCCATAAACTAATTTCCTACCAGGCCATAAACAGTTTATTTATGGTAGTTATGGCCTTGACCATATTTAAAGTGGCCTGCCGATCGGTCAAGAAGACACGTTTTGGTCGCACCCACCGAGAATATCTGGTCCACTGGAAGGATCATGACGAAGCAACTTGGATCGAAGAACTTGACCTAAATTGTGGAGCACTGCTACGAGAGTTCGAGCGAGAACGAGTCGGTCGAAATCGCTTTTCAGTGATGCAGACTCATGAGGATGAAGATCAAGACACACAGTAGCACCGATCAGTATATCGATCGGTGTGAATATGTGTAAGGTCTGAATTATTGTGAATTTTGTGATGAACTGTGATGAACTGGAGTAGTGGAATGACGAACGTGGTGATGATTTTGCAATGTGTATGGAAACTGTGTATGATAACATGTTGGTGCGAGTTTGGAGAAAGTGATGAAATTTGGTCAAGTGATTGGATGATCATGAATTTGAAAAGAATGATGACGTGTATTATGGATTATCGGGTCATCTATCTGACACATCAAGACCGCAATCACCGCACAAACGACCGATAGTAAATGCCGGATGGTCTTCGATCTGGTCCCGATGTTGAATACGCCAGGGCTCCTGTAGATCGATATGGATCAAGGCGTCCTTCAGGTCTACGAATGGCCTGTCGCACCTAACACCGGGATACCAGATGCCGTCCTCAGTCAATGCCCGGGGGCTCTCAACGCGACGCTTGGCCATGTGAAGAAACACCGGATACAAAAAGATTTCGATGTCGCACTCGCGGGCCAGCACACCTTCCAGAATAAACTGGCATAGGATCAGCCAGGCCTCGCCCGCCCGACTCCGACGCTGTTTCCGGCGCTTCCGATACAAGATCAGGTCTTGGTCACGTAACTTCCGACCCGCGGGAAGGAGGAGATAATGGGTAGACTCCCAGATCGCTTTGCAGTGAGCTGTATTAAAGTCCCGAAAACGACCCAGAAGCGAATCGATCCAAGGAGTCGACCTGAATATGGAGTCCAACTTGGAGCTGAGCAGCACTTCCCATGGTCAATCTTCATACAGACAGGCAATTTGCGGTCCTGTGACTAGATCCGCCCGCCACGCAGACGGGTCAGGGGCTTTCAGAGCTGGAGGGAAGAGCCAGAAATATGGTCGGGACATCGACCGGGCTATATCTTGCTTGGTCAGGGCTGATTGGTACAAGCTACCGATCTGCCCCGGTGACCACGGCAAGGTGGCATCCGAAGTCAGCGATGGGAGAGGTCGATCTCCGGTCAACAACCTTTTCAATCGGGCGTGACGGCGCAGCCCAGATGTGCCGGGCTGGAACGAAGGCAACGGTCCGTTCGGCTCGCGCGTCGGTTCAGCACCATCACCCTGGGAGATGATCGCCTTATTAGCCCCCGATGCAGGCTTCGCAGGAACGGAACCTCGGCGTCGATCGGATCGGGACTTGGATAACGCAGTGATCAAGAACTCGGAATCGCACGATCCGGCCCCCGAGTCCTCTCCGGAGGAGACCTCTATACGCTTGGTGTGAGCGGCGAGAGGGCGCGAGGGCGCACGAGATTTGGTGATTCTAGACTTGTCACCTGCATCCGATCTTGGGATTGGGAGATGCGCCAGCGTCTTGGCCTTTTCTGGGGCACCGCTCGCTTCTCTCCGAGTTCGGAGTCTCGCGCTATGCCCCGCGCCCTTGAGCCCTTCGACGCGTCCTTACGCTTCTTGGAAGTTTTCGGAATTTCGGGGTGCTTACTTTTGGCCAATGAGTGGCGTCGGGTCCGATCTTGATGCAGATCGACCAGAACGGCCGATGCAGACCGGTCAGCGCTAGAACATGCAGCCGGACGACGGTGCAACAAGTCAGTCAACTGTTGGTAGCACCGATTTACGGCCGCCCAGTGACGATCTGATTCCTGGGTCCAGGCGTCCGATCGGGCCTGGAAGGACTCTACCTTACCGATCTGCTCCCGGAACACGATCTGAACCTCGCCGATATGCCTCTCCAGGTCACCATGTTGGGTGCGGAGTAAAGTCCGATCGGACTCATCCTCCAACCTCTGCCGGTTGACCACCGCGAGTTGTTCCAGAAGGTGGGACCTATAGGTCTCCAACCGGGACATATCGTGCCGTGCGCCGATCAGCCTGTCCAAGATCGGCCGGAGCTGATTGCAGTGATCATGCTACTTCCGATCAGCTGTGAATAAGGCGTCGAACGTTTTGGCGATGTCGGCGGGCAACCGATCTACATGCAAAGGAGAGTCAGAGCAGATCCAAGATGGGAAAAGACCGATCGGCCTACCTTGCGTTGCTTGTTGGACGATCTGGGACCGGAGACGTGCGTTTTCACCGGTCACCTACTACAACTTCGTGGACATGGGAATCAACGTATCCACCTCCTTCCGCAGTTGCAGGAGTGAAGAATCCCTGACGTCTAACTGGATCTGGAGCTCCTTGACTGTTTTCCGGAGCTGGTCGGCCTCGATCTGATGCCTGTCCGGTATGCCGGACCCTGAAGTGCTGTGATGGCTATCAGATCGGGACGATCTGGTCGGCAAACCGATATGGGGCGATGAGGAACGCAGGAAACCTGTAGCAAAGAATGTCAAGAGAGGTTACAAGGAGATCAGGTGTACAAGGCAAGTACCTGGCGAAGGTGGACTCAGAGATCCGTCCATTGGTGAAGTCCGCTTCTGTGAAGATCTGGATATGATGAGATCGGGACGCTACCGTTGCGCCGCTGCGACCAGACTCAGGGGCGGCTGTGGCGAAGCGGAACCAAGAATTTTGGTCGTTTTGCGTCAGCAGCACACCGATCGGCTTATCGGCGATCGGATTGGTGGAAATCCAGGAGGTTTTTAAGCCTATCATTGGCAAGAAGTGTCAAGAACACGGATTTTGGTAAGTCACATAAGATTGCGTGTACATACAAATTTTCATGTTTGTACATATTAGGGATTATATGGGGTAGGGAGTTTAGTGTTGGTTTTGGTTTTGCCTGCTAAGAGAGTTTTTGGTTTTACGTCTTAATTGTTGGGCCTTTAACTCAACCGGAGGTCGTTTCGCCTTGTACATCAGTCGCCTCTGCAAGCGGCAGAGTGTTTGGGAGCGGAGGGTAGAGTAATCCCCTCCAGCTCATTATACCCGGCCGGGACGCGTTACAGACGCACTTGGCCCGCCGGAAGTCCCTCGACGGGAGTACACTTTGGTCGGCTCTCAAGTTCAATTTACGCACGTTTGGAACGTGTTGTTAAGTTTCTTTTGGATTGTTACGTGGATATATCGTTCGTGGAGTGTATAACGTTCTCATTTGGATCTCCCTATTGGATTATTGGAGTTTTATTCTCGTATTTGTTGGGCCCTACGATCGGTTGAGCGATCTGCCCTTTGGAGTATACTCACTCCAATTATAACTGGTCTGCCCGTACCGAGGGTGAAGAGTTCCGCCCAGGGTACACCACCCAGCACGGTCTCCCACATTTAGACCACAAGTCAATTCTCAACGCCGATCCACCGGGTGTGTTACCAGCCCATTCCATCGGGTACACAAGGTGAGATGAAGAAAAAATCGGACCAGGCGTCCTGTGTTGATGATAGGTCGTCTGCCAGCAGCGGAGGATCGGATCGGATCGTAGGTGAAGATTCGCGGGATACCCCCCAGTAAGTTGGACGGCCGTGCACGATGGTGGCCAGGTTCTCGACACTACGGTGTTCGATTTTGAACTTGACTCCATCACAGTGCTACTGTGTGTCTTGGTTTTAATCCTCATGAGTCTGCATCACTGCAAAGCGATTTCGACCGACTCGTTCTCGCTCGAACTCTCGTAGCAGTGCTCCACAATTTAGATCGAGTTCGTCGATCCAAATTGCTTCGTCATGATCCTTCCAGCGGACGAGATATTCTCGGTGGCTGCGACCGAAACGTGTCTTCTTGACCGATCGGACATCCAGCACCTTTTCCACCTCGTATTCGTCCTCTTCCAATGGCCTTTCCCAACTGTCCTCCGGAAGCAGAGCCTCATCAAAATCAACCCTATCCGCTTCTTCCACCAGACAGGGCATTTTAGGCCGATCGGGGAATTCTCTGACCAACTTTAGCTTGGACACACGATCGGAAAAACTTTGCAATCCGTGCCGATTGTGATCAGACGGGCAGCATGCTCACCGATCAGCTCTGCTACACGGAAAGTACCGTGCCACATATGAGCCACTTTCTTCGCATAGCCCTCCTTGACCCGATCGAGGTATAGCCATACCCTCGCCCCTAGCTCAATACCATGAGGGCGGACCTGATCGTTATTCCGATCTGCTCGATCTTGCGTGGCCTGACGCAACTTTTCATATGACGACTTCTTTCGCATGCTGATAATGCTTCTGGACCTGCTTGCGACAACGACGGGCATCACGATCGCGGGTCCGAGTGCATCCAATCGGTATCGCCGCTTCAAGTGTCGATCGAGGGTCCCATCCATACGCCAGATAGAATGGCGTTTCTCCTCGTACCCGATTGGTTGAATAGTTGAGTGCGAATACCAGTCTCTCTGCCTACTCGTCACAGTCACGTTGGTCCGGATCGGCCACATAAATCTTGATCGCCCTTGTTATTGTCTGCATCATGCGTTCAGCCGATCCGTTCGCTTGCGGACGATATGCCATCGTCGCGCTCTGCTTCTGGTCCAGCATGTTATTGAACGATCGGAACACCTCAGCCATAAAACCGGGTTCCCGGTCGTGTCTGATAACTTCGCTGGCGCCGAACCTTCTGAACACGCATTCCTCGTA